>JASCZW010000242.1:0-238954 GCA_034211315.2 Aedes japonicus
ATAATGCAAAATTCAAGGCACTATTAACATAGATCTATCGGTATTATAATCAAACAGCGATCGATACGCTTCGCAGAAACGTTAACTTGTCTGCATTGTTACCGTTTAAAGATGCTAGTTTGTTGGCGCCATTTCCACCTGCTCGTTCGGCAATCCCCGGAGTCGCTTGTCTTCATTTTATTGTCTGAATTTTGTATTTTTCTCTTCCTATGTTTCCATCATCCATGTCAGACATTCGTTGTCGATCCAGCTCCATTTCAATCAGATACTGATCTTCACTTGTGTAGATCATTCGCCAATTTTCCGTTCAATTGGTGCATTGCTCAACAGTCATTAAAAACGCTTCCGTCAGTGTTTCATTTTCCTTTGATTTCAGTCGTTTCTGAAACCTTGGACGCACAATTCGTCCACTATGTGATTCAAGAAGTTGTGTTAATATTTACTGTCAGAACATTGTGCACATCATTATTATGAATTTGGGGTGTTTTAGTTTTAATCGTGTTCGTGGCCACCAAAACGTATTTTCTTCTGGCTTCCAACTTTTATTGAAAGAGAATGTTCTTACGTTTGTCTTTGCGCAAAACCAATCAGCTCAAGACGAATAAAACGGTAAAAGAATCTTGTCTATTCTGTAAATCCGGTCTCTGAGTTATGCGGTCACGACAATGCGCTTTTTATGTATGGTATGGGTGTTCCGACTGGGCAAATTAGTCAAAAACAGTAATGTGTGCGAGTCGATCAAAGTTTTATTTAGACAAGTCAAAATCTGTCTTTTTCAAAGTTCAGTTAATGGTATTACAGGGGACAAGTATTCAGAGCAAGCTGACTTTTTACCGAATGCGAATTGCCGGGCCCGCCTAGTCATCACCTGGTAAAATTTGTGCCAGTCTCTTGTCCACTTTATTCGCAGAACGCCAGTTTGCTTTGAACTGTTTCTTCGTCAGCGTCATTTCGTCTTCAAGGCCTCAGCCGGACGATGGCCCAATATCACCGACGGACGTACCGCGTTGGGAGGTTCTTGTCCCGGCACCACCGCACCGCCGTTAGTCACCTACCCATGTCCTTTTTCCGGTAAATGGCAAGACGCAAAATCTGAAGCAAATAGAACAGAACACCAGGTCGTTTGCGGGAAAGCCAGCAGTATTTCGTGGTGTGCGCACCGTTTGCCTGCCAGATAAAGGTTAACGGTTACCGACGTGCTGAGCCGGGACGTTTCTGATTGAGTCACCACTTTCGTAAGTCGACAGTCCAGCTCTTTAGCTCTATCCACGTCAGGCGCCATTCCCAGCTTCCTGGCGACATTCCCGGCCGGAGAGGTTAAACCTGGCCTCCGGCTCTTTACTCTCCGATCCAGCCGGCTCGTCGACTGCCGCTCCTGAAAGCACTTTGACGTCGCTGAGAACCGTTGATTACAATTTCGCCAACTTGGCGTGAGTCGTTTGGATTTTCGCCATGCACGTACAAATTTTAAAGTTGCCTTCTTCCTTCGACGACATTTTGATTACTTAAGTGCTAATCTCAAAATTAAATAGAGGCATGATGCTAATGCAAACATCTTCAAAGTGAAGGAAAACTTTTTAATGCAACGATGAAAGGAAATGCGTCAAGTTTAAGTCGACCAAATTTTGATCGAAACACGCTTTACATAGATAGATTTATAGCAACATACGTGTTGAAAGTAAATGATTATCTCGTTGATTCTTTTCACCGTTTTTAAGGCAGGTTTAGGATTTACATTGTATTATTTGAAATTCCGGGAAAGAACTTGACCAGTCTGCACCTGTAGTGAAATTTCTGTCGCTACAGATTTTTTCACCAGAATATAAAGGCAGATTTTATCCATCTAGTATCAATGCAGACCAGCCGACAAGTTATTTTCATATTTCAGCGAAAAGGAGCTCAACAGTCTATGTTACATCGGGTTAATACTGATTGAAAAATCCGTAGGTCCAACTGACATTAGTCTTTCAGACGAGACAACTGAATCAATGCCAACAGCGAATATCCAATTCGTACGCCGTCCAAACATGACTTCCAATTTTGAACCTCAAGGAATTACCCCATATCCCTTCCACCGGAACGTAATCCGTGTCGCAACGCACAGTTTGAGAACAAGGCTGGAGACAACCCCCATTAGTCCCTGCCAGGGGCTACGCCATTGTTGATGACAATGGATAGACAAAGAGTAAAAAGTATGATGTTCAAAATCCTTCACCACGGTTAATAAACAAAAAGCAGTGAGCAGTGAGGTCATGCTGGTGTTTTAGCACCGGTGGTGGGGTGGGGATCGAGTCACAATGATTGATGAGCCATTGAAATATGCCCGCCGATCTACTTACTTAGCGTCGTGCGGGGGAGCGCACCTCTACTCACCATCAGGAAGCGAAAAGTGGTGTTTTGTGCTCGACGCCTGCCACTTGCTGTTTTAATGCCCTGTTAACGAACCATCCAATGAGGGCGTAACTCACATAGAAAATGCGTGGCTCCGCACCACGCCGCCGCCTTCGATCCCCGCGCTCGGTTGTCAACGCAACTGGTCAGACCTTCCCCGCGATTGATTTCACGGGAGGGCAAGCCGAGGATCTGGATCTATTCCGTACTCACACTTCCGACAGTTTGTCCAGTGCTTTCTTCTCGCCATTGAAGAGCAGCCTCTCAATTTGATATTTGGCATATTACAAATTACCTTCTTCGTCCCTTTTCTCAACCCTGCCTGCTGGCTGGTGCCGTACATCTTGATATATGAAACTGGATATCCACCGAACGTGTAAGCCGAACCTGACCGAAAATTGTCATCAGGCGGAAAGGAAGCCAGAGGGGGTATTAGCTTCCGTACCATTACAGTGCGCTTGAGTTTGCAGCATCGGCTTCCGCATCGTCATCATCGATAATGACGGATGGGGGGAGGAGGTGATGTCGGGAAACAATTCAAACATGTCCTAAATTGTGATCTCGTTGATGATGCTTCGCTTTATCTGTACCAAAAAGATTGTATTTTTGTTTATTATTTTACCGTGACAGTCCACATTTTAAGTACACCGACATGGTGTTCATATCGGTACCGGTTCGCGAACAAAAATGTACTGCATTTTTTCCATACCGTTCGTCTGGATACCAACTAAGTATATTCAGATACCAGAATGCTACAAAAAATCCAATAACCAAAAATGGCCATAAAATTCAAAGAGGGAAAACATTATGCCCAAGCCGTCCCGAAATCGTAGCGTGCGACGCAAATTAGTTTGAAATGGTACTCTTTCACGTTGTTGCCATTGCCAGAGAAAATATCCATCTCGTCTTCCCGAAACCGCAAAGTCCGGCGATGTTGGCGACCAACTCCGCTCAACAAGTTCACTTCTGGCGTTGAAATCAACTGAACAACAATAATGCAAAGGCACGACACAACCGGGAAAACGGTGCTGATGGCGAACGATGTGGCGAGAGTGATATATAATCAAAATATTAAATGAAGCATGTACTACACAAAATGGAAATCACTGCATAGCGCCTAACGCCGCTTGTCGTGCAAAGGCACCTTCGTTTTTCCACGATACAGCGGCAGTCGTCAGGCTCCAATCTGGCGTGGCGGTGGCTGGAGAGAAAGAGCCCAGCACAGCAAGCAGTATTATGCGAGTGCCGATGACAGTTTAATCACCTTTTAGAAATGGTAATGATAATTTACGCATCGAGCGCAACCGTTACGACATGACGATCTGGGCTCACGGTCCGATTATTGTTCACAAAAGATTGCCGGTACCACCCGGAGAATGACATTAATACGAATGATGTGCTGGGGAAATATGCTCTGCAAACGCGGGGGGCGATGAAAAGGCTATCATACAGATCATAATGACAGGCCCGAGTCTATTGTAGGAAGCGATTGGAATTCTAATGAAATGTTGTTTTTTCTGGTACCAATCAAACAGATGCTCTTATAGCGCTGATTGCGCAGTTTGCGAGCAGTTGATGTCGTTTTTCGCGAGTTGTGGTATTATCCGGTTAGGAAAAATCCCAGTGCCCAAAAGAAAATACCATCGGATGTAGAATGTAGATTCATTAGGTCAGCTGTATATTTCATTCACCGTTTGAGGGAAAACCAAAATGATTTATGGCCTTGTGTGGTCTTGTGAATTATTGTATTTTCTACAGTTTACAATTTACACTAGCTATGATTCAGCAATCCAATCAAATTAGATTCAATGTTTGGATAGTGATTGCTCAAAAGGGCTGGGTGTTGTTTCTTTTTATCTCTGTGGGCGTTGGAAAAGTGTTGGCTGAAGGTCCTAATGCCGAGTGAGTCATTAGACCGAAGCCACAGCTGATGAAACGGGTCACTAAACCGAATGAAGAAAAGGATGATTGAACTTTTATATCTCCATGAAATCTTCGGGACATGGGAGATTATTCTTTCAAACCATAAGCAGTTTTTTCATTTCAGTCCGCTAAATGTCATGTGGGGTTTTGAACTATTTTTCTTAGAAATCCTCGAACATGAAAACAGTTAACATCCATTACGTCCAATTATGCAGTATCTAGTGTTTATTTATATTTCAAAACCATTTTAGTGTTTCTGAAATATTTTTTGACATGAGCACCAATGAGCTCTTTGTGGGACCCTCTTGAAGATCGCGAATAAGGTTTTTCTGTAGGTGAGAGAGCTAATCTCATACAAACGGCCGTCATGGGAGACGAAGCACATGATCGAAATAAGGGTTAGTATCAGCGGTTCTGCTTTCTTGAATTGATAATGTCGAAAGTACGTTTGTTTTAAAGGCACCAGAGGCAGATACTGGTGGTTTAGCCGAAATTCACTTCAGACGAAATTCAAGAACAATTACGGAGTTGTTTGTCGTCAAACGTAAACAATGGCTTCTTTTGCGAATTTCTTTGAAAATGCTAATCCTGCTCAAGTAAACTACCACTTCTATTATAAAGGGGAACTCCTGTTCTTGCACAATCATCGCTTCATAATTCACTATGATTAAGTTAGCATTCTCGAGAAATTTGCGGAAAAGTCATTGTTTATGCCTCTATGACATTGAATTTTTAAGTAAAAAACCTTTATTCAACTACATAACTACCTGATATCAAACAATTTAGAAACGAGAAAAAGTGCCCTTTTCATTTGCTGACAATTCGTCCATTACAAAATTATGGCTGATATTGATTGCCATCAATATACCGGCAATTGTGCATGGCCACATCCAGATGCCACCACATCCACAGTGTTTTTACCAGCATCGGCGTCCAATGCCATCTGAAGGTTTTCATCAGCAGCATAGGTGTGTACGAGAGCGCGAACCCAAGGCCATAGTAAAGGAAGGGCAGTCATTGACCGCCACACAGGCTACAACACGCCGGGAGTGATGGCGCTGAAGCCAGGGTTTGTAGGGCTTTTGAGCGACGCTGTTGGTGCCAGCGAAATGTCTGAAATGTTTAATTGCTGTTTTTTCACGATGACAGACCTTGCAGAATCAGCAGGTAATTTTTCAAGAAGGTAGTTACAATGAAAATTTCACTTTAATCAATCAAAGAGGCAACTGGGTCAGTATCGTCATGTTCTTCGGCCGTCAAAGGCATCCTCCGGTGACGTCTTCAGCGACCTTCCTCGTCTTCAGCGAAGAAGTCCCTATCACACTTGTTGACAGGTGGTAACTTATTCGGCAGTTTTGGTCGTTCTTGCAGACAGAATCCCATAGCAACTTCTGTGATTTTTAGCAAGCCTGTCCATTTCTACACTGCCTGTCACTGTCAAAAGTGTACTTTAATGTCACTCTTCGACGAGCGCAAAGTCGTCTAAGAGGAAATTGCGGCATAACCCGCGTACATCACAACGATGTTAGTGTGCCTTTATAAATGCCTGCGACGCAGGAAAAAATTACTAGTATATGCATAATTAAATTTGTCAAATTTTAATCCACGTATGCTGAGATATGAGATTTTGTCATGTTTCAACCATACAGTTCTTTTAATTTCGTGAAGCAAATAAAGCAAAGAGCCAATGAGGAAGCAAAGTTTTATTTTGAATATAGAGCAGCCCATAAATGAAACATATCTTTAAATGACCAAAGATTCATTCTTTGGGGCCTTATGAATCAATAACCCCAGGCCTTCTTCAAAGAAAAACAAAATGTATCACAACGACTGATTTAATGCACCATGTTATTTATCATTCAAACATTCTTCAATAGGTCCAAACATGGCTCTTAGTGAATATCCAATGTTTTGACTTGAGAGAAATGTGATGACGAGGTCCTCCTTGCTTCAGTCGGGAAAAGCGCAGCTACAAAGCAACACCATGCTGGAGGTGGCTGCGTACGATTCCCGGTCTGGTTTAGGAATTTTTCGTTAAGGAAAATTTCTCGACTCCCTGAGCATATGGTATACTTGCCACACAGTAATACTAACGCAAAAACTGGTTCCCTGGCATCGGAAGCTCTATATTACTAACTGTGAAAGTGCAACACTTAGTTGAGAGCTAGCAATAAGTAAATTTCGAAAGCAATAAGTTAATTGCGAAATCAATAAGCATGAAATGCCAAATAAGAAGAACAAGAGAAGACTGTCAGTGTTCACTTTTTCGTGTGCTTGGGGCGTTGTCCTGCTGAACGACGTCCACTGCATTCCAACCCCACTTGAGCCACATTTACGTCGATACAGCCAATGAAGCCGTTCTCGGTTGTCGCGATCCCATTGACTAAGGCTAAAATTTCCCACAGACGTTGAAAAACAACCCCAGACCATAATATTTCCTCCACCACGGTGTTTGATAATTGATTGAAGATGTTTATCCAATAGTCTTCACAGTCGTCGTTATTATTGAACAGCTCGAACTTCGATCCATGAGAGAAGACAATATTAATAAGGTTCTTTGTCAAATTCAGCCACTGCCTATTTAAACTACCCTTTGTTTCTGTGACCCGGAAGGTGACGGATGGTTCCTTCTTGGTTCCACGGATGATTTTGACGTCCGAACGGTGGCCTTTACGTTCTGACTCTCGGCCATATCTGTCACCTTCGAACTTTTGGTGCTAGAGAAGAAACTCACTTTATATTTTTCGGCTAAATGCGCTGATAAAGCCTGTCCACGTTAAATTTTGGACACCAATATCTTCCACTCCTTGTGTTTAGATGCCCTGCTGAATAGACGATCCATTTTCCGAAATTCTTCTTAAAACGCTATAAAAATTACACCAAAGTAATGAACCAATAGCTTACCTTCCGAATCTGATGTTTGATTATAACGTACATCAAAAAATCCATATTTATTTATGTAAAACTTTGGAAAATATATTATATGTTAAATCTGACCTCATATTCACATTTCTCAGAAAATTATAGCCCTAAATGACCAAGACAACATACTTCTTAAGTACATTCCACGCTACTTTATAGTCAAAAATGTGTTTTTAATAATACGTTTAATGCTACTTTGTGCTAAGCATTGTGCATACCCCTGAATGTAGATAACAAGCAGGCATGGTAAAGATCACTCTTAAGCATGTTTTAACTATAAAGAGACAACCTGTACAGGAAAAGGTTGAACGAACGTTATTGGGAAGGCATGGTTGATTTTCTATGATACTTCTATTTTTTCTGATTTTTTCATAAATACGTAGGAACGTGATAATTATGTGCCCTGCTGAGAATGTTATCGTCTCAATCTATTCTCAGAAGGTCCATAAAAAATTCCTACGGGTATAGGCTGTACGTACCCAAATGTATATGAATTGTTCATGTACCTTCTAGGAATAGTTTGAAAAGATTACATCCCCTGCAGGGCACACAATAAGCACGTACCTACGTATTTATGAAAATTATCAGAAAAAAATAATACTCCATAGAAAATCAACCATGTTTTCTAAGTTAAGATACCAAAATTTTTTGATGCGAATTTGTGAAGGAAAATGCAAATCGTATGAAGCAGGGTGGACACACAATTCTAATTTTAAAATTTCCGCATTTTTCCTGCATTTTTGCCTAATTTTCCCGACTGGGATATTTTCGTTTTTAGTTATTATTAATTGGATTAAAAGATATGTTTGAAGTGTCTGAGGAAATTGTTCAATCTGAAATTCTGACTTCTTTCATTTAGGCAAAATGACGGATAGCAGCCGCAAATCGGGTTTCTTGTGTTGAGTACATATTGTATCAAGGACTTCATGATTTCAACGTCGTTGACAGTTCGTAGACAATTCTCTAAGCTAGGTACCATTTTTTTTCATTTTTACTTCACCACCAGACACTTTTCAATTATTGAAAATCCTCGCTTCATCGCATTTGCGACAGGATGAGCACTTTTCTAACAGATTTTGTCAGCTCTTCTCGTCTGGATTCCGGCAGACAACGTCTCTGAAGACGGCATTGACCACAGCTGCCCAAATTCTTCTTTCACTTTGTGAGTAAATGCATCGCTCAGATAGTCTTTATCTACGAACGTTTCCAGACACAGCTCCAGACGCTCCTTAGCTCTGCCCGGAAGTGCGTTATAAGATCAGGGTTAATGCTGGTGACGTAAGGCGTTTAAGGGTATGTCAAAGGAGATTTGTTGAATAGCTTCTTCAGAAAACCATAGTAAAAAGATCTTTGTCGGAAATTTCTGCGAATTCTGTCACTGTTTTTGATTGCCGATTTAGAGGCAAAACCAATGGCTGGCGAAGATTGCTCTCCGTAAATTCTATTTCAATGGCCGATTTTGTTTGACTTGACTTGATGACAACATTCAGTTTTGATACCAGCATCTTATCGTCTACCGCATGCTCCACAACAACGAACAATTTCAATCGAAATGCCGACGAAATGCTCCGTTTGAAAGTCAGTTGACTTTAACATACTTACTTATGTCTCCTGTCGATCCCTAGGGTAGCATAGGGGCAAAATAAAAGACTTCCATCCTGGGCGGCTGCACGCTTTAGCCTTGCCTGGGCCCAGGTCAGATATCGATCGACTTCCTTTATTCCCTTATTGAGGCTCCGACGCCACGAGCCTCTGGGTCTGCCTCTGCTGCGAAGTCCTGCTGGGTTCCAATCCGGTTGTTTGCAGATTTCGTTTCCGCTCCTTCGTAGTATGTGGCTGACCCACCTCTACTTTCGTTATCGTATTTCCACTGATATCGGTTTCTGTTGACATCGACGATGGAGCTCAGCATTTGGAGATCCATTTGTGAAGCCACTAGACACGTATTACATACCGCAGGCATCGGTTGTTGAAGACCTGCAGCTTTCTAGTATTCTCCGCTGATACGCACCACGTCTCGCTGGCGTATAACAGCACAGATTTCATATTTGAGTTGAAAATTCGGATTTTGGTGCGTTGACTTATCTGGTTTGACCTTCATATATTTCTTATACTCGCAAAAGCAGCCCTAGCCTTCTGATTCGTGCACCTATGTCGCTCTTGGTTCCGTCGTCTGACGCTATCTGGCTGCCAAGATATTGGAAGCTATTGGCTTTCTCTACTGCTTGCCCCGCTACCATTAAATTGGAAGAATTGTCCGGGTGGACATCCAACGATTTAGTCTTGTTGACTTTACCATGACTGACATAATTGGTTACTAAAATTTACAATAACGCACATAATGGCTATGCTATAGTCTTAATCATCACCCAAGAAATTCCAGTCAATTAAAATAAAACCAAAATTACGTCGTGTACGTAACCTCACCTGTCACAGTTAGATCTAAGCGGTACTGTTTGTCTTAGCCCTTCCTTGAAAGAATTGTGTACAACGTGCAAGCCGCAGCGAACGATGTTAAGGACTTCAAAGCCAGGGCTGGCTCGTAGATCCCTGATTTCCTGCTCACTTCTTTGAACGCGTTCCAGTTGACAACCGGGCTATCCATAGTGCACTGAGCTATCTTCTTCAGCAACGCTGGATTTGCAGAGACTACCGTTTCATTCCGTTAATGAGATCGTTGGACCGAGTAGATGACGAAAACACTACTCAAAATATCAATTTGAAAAAGGTGTGAGCATGGTTCCTGCCATATGTCAAAAATGATTTTGAATTTCCGCATTTCCAGATTTTCCCGAGCCTGTAGCCACCCTGGTGAAGTCAAAATACGATTTTCAGTGGTTTTGACACCCAAGCTGACGGAAACTGGCATAACGCTCTAGGTCCTAAAATCTCTGTCTAGAAACATTGAATTTTCCACGTTATTTAATGCACATTAAGGGAATGCTAGATTTGGCAGAAAATAATGGAATATTTCATAAGAATTTAAGCCAGATACGCCTGAATCTAGCCTATTGTATGAAAGATTGCAAACATTGTTGTATGGCGCATGAACGATTGCAAACAATTTTGTTGTTTACGCCTTCTTTGGCTTGGAATTAAACGAGAGGAAACTTTACACGCTTGTTAAAATTAATTATTTTTTTCTGTGTACCACAAACTACACCCGGAACAGAGAACCGATAGTACTACAGGTTCAACTTGAAAAGATTTTCCGGGTTTCAAGTCTAATTTCTCTAACAACAGAACTAAATAAACCTTAAAAATGCGTCGCCATACAGAAATTCGATTGAAAATTCAAAGTTCTTTCATAATAAAATATTGAGGTGAGTAGCTTCAACTCAGTTTTGAGTGCTCTTAACCAAGCGTGTAGTTCCTTCAAATTGACGTTTGAGTCGTGTTGCACAACAGATGATTGGTCGTTTTGAAAACCCCATTTGAATCGAAAAAAAAAGAAAATCACCAAGTCGGATGCTGCCTAATCCTTCTGCTGACAGTGAACAATTTGAACGCGCGTGAGAAAACTGTCCAATCCATCTCCGTTCTCGGAAGTTTCGCAAATCACCCAGGCAAAAAGTTTCAACAACAATAACAACAACAACAACTTTGGGCGGAGCCCGTTTCCATTCCGGAAAGCCTTTTGGTAGCCCGGTGTGACTTATTTGCAATGATTGTCACTTTTGCCACCTCATAAACTTCCCACGGATCGCCAAAACAGACCGTGCGGGGCGGAGGATGAAATGTCATTAGAGATGCTCTGAAAAAAGAAAATCCACATTATAAAAACATACATTTCATACAACAACAACATTGGCTGGCGCAATGGCAAAACGCGGCATGCCGAAAACAGCAAGTCACCAATGAAAATAAACAACGCAGCAGTTGTCCTCTCCTCCTAAATGTATGTATATGCTGGTACACCCCCTCCCCCTCCCACTCAGGACGGAAGTACAAGAAAAAGTCAAAAGTCAGAAACGTGGGCACCGGGACCAGAAGTGAGTATGAATGTATGTTTGGAGATAGTCACGGAGCTAGCTCGAAATAATGAATGACACTTTTGGTCATGGCCATGTGGGAGGAGGGGGAGGAGAGAAAGTGTCAATTTTAATGATGCAAATCCCTGCTTCTGTTCTGCTGTCTGTCTTAGGGGGCAACTTTTCCCGGACCGAAAAAGGATAAAGTTTACTAACTGACTTACAAGTCGCATAGTAGGCCATGACAATTCTGCGAGGAAAGTTTAACTGTCTGGAAAGTAGCAGTTCTAGTTGGGCTATGGGATGAACTCGCCTGCACTTGCACAATTACCGAAGCGGGCACGAAATTAGGTAGAAGAGAAGTTAAATTTCATTTCACGCACCGTTTCCAGTTGGCGGTTTGAGTTCTATATGCCTTGTATGTATGTATGTATGTGCCATTCATATAAGGCGAAGTTTGCACTCACGGTTCCAGGGATTGATTTGGTAAATGGATTTTACCGTTAAACACTGAATGAGATTGAAAGGTAAAGCGCAGAGGTAGAAGTTCATTAGGATACGAAATCGATCGGGTACGAATTTCGCACGAGAGCAGGTGGTTTACGTCAATTATTTATGAGCAGTGAATACTCGAGCATGAGGGTGGGAAGAATTCCGCGCATTCTATTGCTTTTCGGAGGAGTACAAATTCCGTCCTCTCGTTGGAAGTTATGCGAACTCGAGCGTCTTTTAGTTAGCTCGCATAGCATGCCATGAATTATTTCGGTCACCGGATGGGTTGCTTTGTTACAATATGAATAGCTCGATGTTGTGGATTGTTGCCTACTAAGATGGTGCGTAGAGATTTTAGAACATTTTCGCATTATTATTTGACAAGGTCAGACTCTCCAGATGCCCATTCATGCTTATGTTCGCGTCGTTTCCGTTGACAACCTAGTCCTTCTGGATGCGCTGTGTGGTTTTAATTAACCCACACTTCAGCCGAAACCAGCGAGTGCCGCCTCCCTCGGCAGTTGAAGTTTTATGATCCTCGTGGTAACTTTTTATAGCCCACCACCACCAACACGCTTTCTTTCACCTTTGTCTGAAGAAGTGAAACATTACATGACACAAACAGAAACACAATTGCTCGCGGGCAGATGAATTATTTTATTACATTGTTTCGACGACGACGACGATGACTGCGACTATGGAATTCGAAACCAAGTTGTTTTCAAGGACGTGGCAGAACAACCACTCGCAGATTAACAGGACTGATTACCCCTGCTCCCATCCAATAACACCTCCCGATTCCCGATGAAAAACCATAAAATTCTACATTCATCATGGCCTGCTTTTCGTTTTAGGTTTAGCCAGCGTCTGCCGCCGTCGCACTTCAGTGCCTACCTAGAACCTGGTGCTTCCCGTTACGGCAGCTCCAACGTTGCGATGGATGAGAACGAGGTGATGGCGGCGTACCTGTGGAGCAAGCAGTCCCAGGACTTGTACGAAAGTCATGGTCTGAAGGACCTGCACCATCTCCACCAGGACTTCATCATCAACGACTACACGGACAAGATCGCGACCAATATCGACCTGCTAGACACGGAGCTCAAATTCGCCTGGGCGGCGTTGAATCTGCTGAACGAAGAGTATACCAAGATGGCGGAGAAGGTCTTCAAACTGCAGTCGTTGAACGTCTCCCAGCAGCGAATCGTGCAGAACCTGCAGTTCATGGAAGAGAACAGGAAAGCCTATCTGGACATGATACCGGATTACGCCAAACACCACGAGTATTCTCTGCAGGAACAGTCGCGACTGCAGGAAGAATTGCAATACCGGGATTGCATTGACGAAGCGTATCTGCATCATCAACAGCAACAGCAGATGCCACCGTATCCGCCTTACGATGTTGCGTGGCGCTACAATCCGGCGACGATGCCCGAGGAGATGGCCATCCACGATCCCGATTACTGGTTGATGCGGAGGAACCTGTCCAACATTCCGGAAGAACAAGCCGCCCAAGCAGCTCCTCGCTATCCGCAGCAGATGTCGACGAACCCGTTCCTACAGACGGTCGAAGCCGCGAATGGAGGAATCTTGCGAGAGATCGAACCGGCAAACGATGCGGCGATGATCGAGGAGCAGCTGAGAGCTTCGTTTTTGAATCACTCCCAGCAGCTTGAGCTGGAATACGGATCACCGATGGCCAAGCAGTTCGTTGCCGAGCGAATCGAAAAGCTCAAGGACGACGACGTCAAGCAATTGATTACGCGGGTAATGGACGATGAGGACGTGGCGTCGCTGAGCAGCGAGGAGGTCGAGAAGGTGCGAACGTTCATGGCGAAGAACTGTGGTGATTTGCGAGAGGTGTTCGCGGAGGAGTTTTCACCACTGGCCAAGGATACCAAGGGAGGCGAGAAGCTGATTTCGCAGAACAAACTGGGTGGGGTCAGCCCGAAGAAGGAGTTTAACAAGTACATTCATCTGCCGAATGCAGAAGGAATTGCTTCGCTAAACAACGACGACCTTCTGACGGTGGACAACGGGACAATCAGTATCCAGGATACCAGCAGTGGAACCAACGACAACGAATTTAGGCTCAATCTGAACACGGTCCATCCAGCGAATGGGATGGGAGGAGTTTCGCCAAAGAAATTGATAGAATTTTCACCTTTTGGGATGCAGAAGTGTATGCTGCGGGAGGCAAAGGAGAACAATGTGGATATGCCGGGGATGAAGCATTTTTCGGAGAACTTGTTGCACAAGCCTAGTTTTGCGGATTTGATGAATAGTAAACCCTGTGCGGAAACCTCGATGACGTTTACAAATTTGAACGGCGAGACGGAATCGATTTTCAGCCAGAGTTTCAAGGAGGCAGTGGAGGCAAAATTAGCTGGACAAGCGGTGCAGATGGCAGGCAATATGATCAATCTAGGTGAACCGCTACCACCGTTTCCAAATGTGCCGATGAAACCTAACATAAGTGAAGCTTTGGAAGCGGCTACCGAAGCACGAAAACCAAGCGTTACGGAAGCTTCTGTCGTATTGATAGCTCCGGAAGCTCGCAGGCCGAGCATCGTTGACCAAGTACTCCCATCGTTAGCTAGAAAACCAAGTATAACCGTTGCTTCGGATATGCCCCGAAAGCCAAGCATTATCGATGCATCCGAACCATCGATGTTTGCAGTGGTTCCCCGTAGGCAAAGTGTTGCCGAACCATCGGAAATTGCCCCGGTCTTCCAAACTATTGCGAGAAAAACTAGCATTACGGATCCTGCCTCGAGCCCTCCAATGTTTACACCGCTACCCGGACAGACTACCATTACCGACACTCCGGAAATGCAAGCCATCTACGAATCACTGTCGCGGAAATCTAGTCTACCTACTCTTGGTGACGGGACGTTCTTCCCCTCACTGGATATCACTGATTCCGGATTTGCCGATTCAACCGACGGGATGTCGATGTTTCCAAACATTCCATTGAATCTATCGTCAATCGAAGCTCCGGTGAGTTTGCCAGATTTCTCTACCCTGTCAACAATCTCCACCATCCCGGAGACTTCGGAAGCTTCCTCATTCTTTCATATGTCCATGAATTCGTCCGGAATCAGTGAAGCATCCGACAGTATCACTCTGCCCCCGGCAGTGACGACATCCGAACCATCTGCGACTGCCATAATATCTGCGCTCTCCAGCCAACTGAACCAAACCACCGCAGCCATATCGAAGGAAGTCCTCCAACCACAAGAAAAGATATCTTTACCACCCATATCAGCAGCTCCGGCCACCATAGCTGCCCTAGCTGATAGTAAACCGATCGCGCAGGCAACAGCACCTCCCCCAACTGCCGTACCGACTTCAACCACTTCGATAACTGCGGAGGTGAAGCCTAAACCCGTGATCAGTCAAGGTCTTACTCCGGCACCCGTGGCAACTCAAGCCAGCGTCAAACCGGTGTCTGCCCCTGTATCAGTCTCAGCACCAGCACCAACTCAGAAGTCACCAGCATCCCAACCCCAACCTCAACCCCAACAACAACAACAGCAACCGGAATCCAAGGGCAGTGGCTTTTTTCAAACCTCCACCGCCAACACCAACCTCTTCGGAGGCTTTTTCAACAAGGCCAAGAATCTCACCCACCAGGACAGTTCGGACAGCATCATTGGTGCCAAATCCAAAGCGTTCTTCGCCACCATGAAAAACTCCTTCTCGCTCGACTCCAGCAAGCAATCCGTTGACGAACCACAGCAACCGCCTCAGCCACAGGTTCCTCCGCAAGCCACACCTCCTTCGAGTGCCACTTCGTCAATCACCGGTCAACACCAGCTGTCACCTCCGTCAGCAGCAGGTAAGTCCCCCGCTCCGGTGTCCAGTGTTTCTCGGTGTTGTGTGTCCCCTGTGTTTACCCTTGAACCCCTTTCGTGATCAGAAGAAACCATCATCACCACTACTCCACCCCTACAATCTCCGGCAGATGTAGCGCAGGCTCAGTACCTGCAAGAGCATAAGGAGTTATCCCCTTCCCAAGACCAGTCACAGTATTCGCCCGGCGATCAACAACAGCAACAGTCTCCATACGGAACGGCATCGGAGTTTCCGATACTAAACGATAGCACAACGATCAACGCACAAACACAGGAACTGCCGTTTCAGGGAGGAGATGAACAGATCGAGGGCGAGGGCGAAGCACCGAAAGCGCCTGCGCATCGGAAGCAAAGTTTGTTTCGAGCGCAAAGCAGTGAGGGATCGATGGGTAAGCCAGGTCATGGGAATTCCTGGGGTAAGGAACTTTGATATTCTATTTCGTATTTTCGGTAGATGGTGAAGGTGGTAGCAAGTGGAAACTGCTCAAGACACTGAAGGAGAAGCGTATCGAGGAAAAACAGAAGGTATCGGATGTGGGAGACGAAGAAGAGCCAGGTATTTTCAAAAAAGTTGACGTTGGCGGTAAAGAAGAGCCGGAGGTAATTCCGAATGATGTAGGTTAAGTCGACAAATGAATCTCAATTTTCTAATACTTAAATGCTCTGGATGACGTTTAGTGGATTATGCAACTAAAATTTCACTTATTTCTTTCATCTGCAGAAGCGCAATGGAACTACCGACAGCGGACGAGGTAACGGGTAAGTTTTCCTAAAGGTTGACGAGAGCTTGAACAGGGGTGTAACGAAATCACATCTTTTTTTTTGGTAGAATGGGAGACAATACGTTCTACAGCAACATAGACAGTATGCCGGATATCCGTCCCCGGAGGAAATCGATTCCGCTGGTTTCGGAATTGGTAAGTATCGTGCGTCCCTTGCTCTAAACTAAACCGATCTAACAATGTTGCATCAAACCCGTATCTCTCTATTTGCTCTGGAATGTTGAACCGTTGAATGTTGTCATGAATGTACCCTCCGTCTCCAACATAACCTACCATAACTACCACCACTTCGTATAAACCGCCATCCGTCAACAGGTCCTGAAAGTAAGTTTCTTTGGCCACAGAATGCGCAGGTTCCGTCAAATCTAACCGTCCTTTTTGTGTCTTCTCCAACAGACGATGGCAGCTACAAAACGCCAGGCAGCTGGACTTACTTCAGTCGTCCGGGCAACCTTGAATGACGAAGAACTGGTAAGTTCCGTGAAACGGTCGTAGGTTTCAGCTCGTTAACTTTGCATCTCTTCGTAGAAAATGCACGTCTACAAGAAGGCCCTGCAGGCGTTGATCTACCCGATCTCGTCGACGACACCGCACAACTTTGTACTCTGGACAGCAACTTCCCCAACCTACTGTTACGAATGCGAAGGACTGCTGTGGGGTATCGCCCGGCAAGGTGTCAGGTAAGTCCATGCCGAAAGTGTCTCGCTATTCAGAAATGACATTTCTACGCTTGTATCCTTTCCTAGATGTACGGAATGTGCCGTCAAGTGCCACGAAAAGTGTAAAGACCTGCTGAATGCCGATTGTTTGCAAAGTATGTTTTTCCATAGGCGGCAGCGATAAGTTAACCGAATCTGTGTGTTTTTTCAGTGTGCTTTGCGGGTGCTTCCGAGAAGAGTTCCAAACATGGTGCCGCCGAGGATAAGGCAAATTCTGTGATCGCAGCGATGAAGGAGCGAATGAAGCAACGGGAAAGGGACCACCCGGAGATCTTCGAAGTGATCCGAAAGGTGTTCAACGTGGAGGAGAAGAGTCATGCCGGTCACATGAAGGCGATCAAGCAGAGCGTACTGGACGGTACGAGTAAGTGGTCTGCCAAGATCGCCATCACTGTGATCTGCGCTCAGGGTCTGATCGCGAAGGACAAGAGCGGCACTAGCGATCCCTATGTCACCGTCCAGGTGAGTAAGGTTAAGAAGCGTACCCGAACGATGCCGCAGGAGCTCAACCCGGTGTGGAATGAGAAATTCAACTTGTAAGTATTTCGGGCAATCTAGAATCTAGGGCGAATTCTGAATTGCTTCCTGCCTTGACTTCCACAGCGAGTGCCACAACTCTTCCGATCGTATTAAGGTGCGTGTATGGGACGAGGACAACGATCTGAAATCAAAACTGCGACAAAAGTTGACCCGCGAATCGGACGACTTCCTGGGGCAGACAATCATTGAGGTGCGAACACTGTCCGGCGAGATGGACGTGTGGTACAATCTGGAGAAGCGAACGGACAAATCAGCGGTGTCGGGTGCTATTCGGTTGCACATTTCAGTCGAGATCAAGGGTGAGGAGAAGGTCGCTCCATATCACGTGCAGTACACCTGCCTGCACGAGAACGTATTCCATTATCTGTGTGAAGAGGCGTTCGGAGCGGTGAGTTGACGTCAGCTGTCAGCCCTGAAGATAAGACTTAATCAAACGTTTTGTTTTTCAAATGCAGGTCAACCTACCGCAAACCAAGGGCGATGACGGATGGAAGATATACTTCGACGAAACGCCCGAGGAGATAGTGGATGAGTTCGCGATGAGGTACGGTATCGAAAACATCTACCAAGCGATGACTCACTTCCATTGTCTATCGACCAAGTACCTGTGCGCGGGCGTCCCGGCAGTG
The DNA here is from genome assembly GCA_034211315.2 of Aedes japonicus. NCBI lineage: Eukaryota > Metazoa > Arthropoda > Insecta > Diptera > Culicidae > Aedes > Aedes japonicus. The sequence goes on from JASCZW010000242.1 coordinate 18,224, forward strand.
ATGAGTACCTTACTAGCAAACATTAACGCTTACTACGCACACACAACGGCATCGACTGCCGTATCGGCCAGTGATCGCTTCGCTGCTAGCAACTTTGGCGTGAGTTCACAAACGACCCAACACCTCTGAGTCGGACCACTAACACTCTCGTTCTCCACTATTTGCAGAAAGAAAAATTCGTTAAACTACTAGACCAGCTGCACAACTCTCTCCGTATTGACCTATCGATGTATCGCAACAATTTCCCCGCTTCCAGCCAAGAGAAACTGATGGATCTCAAGTCCACAGTCGATCTGCTAACCAGTATTACATTTTTCCGCATGAAGGTGAGCTTGGTACGTAGAGCTTGGAAGCGCTCGAGTTAACGAACCGTATTCTTCCACTCCATCCAGGTACAAGAATTGTCGAGCCCACCTAGAGCTAGCACGGTAGTTAAGGACTGCGTAAAGGCTTGCCTACGCTCAACGTATCAGTTTTTGTTCGAGAACTGTTATGAGTTGTATAATCGAGAATTTCAGGTTAGTCCCCGGTGATTCCAAATCATTCATGGACTTGAAGAACCGTTTCTTCCTTGTCTCCAAACAGGTCGACCCCAACGAAGCGAAACGGGAGGGCGAAGACCACGGACCAAAACTAGAGAATGTTGACTTCTGGCACAAACTAATCGCACTTATCGTATCAGTAATAGAGGAGGATAAGAATAGTTATAGCGCAGTTCTTAATCAATTCCCACAGGAGCTTAATATAGGACAGGTGCGTTGGGTCGTTTAGATTGAAATATTTGAGTTTGTTCCAACGCTTGAGTTCCCATTCTAGGTCTCCGCCGCACAAATGTGGAGTCTGTTCGCAATAGATATGAAGTACGCACTGGAAGAGCACGAACAGCACCGCCTGTGTAAATCATCCGCTTACATGAACCTGCACTTCAAAGTCAAGTGGCTGTATACGAATTACGTAAAGGAGGTCCCACCGTACAAGGGCGCCGTGCCGGAGTATCCGGCCTGGTTCGAGCCGTTCGTGATGCAGTGGCTCAACGAGAATGACGACGTATCGCTCGAGTACCTACATGGCGCCTTCAAGCGTGACAAGAAGGACGGGGTAAGTTCACGGCGCCGTAGACTACTCCATACACGCCGAACTCTAACCGATGATCTATCTTACAGTTCCAAAAGAGCAGTGAGCACGCGCTGTTCTCGAACTCCGTCGTGGACGTGTTCACGCAATTAACACAGTGCTTTGATGTAGTTAGCAAACTCGACTGCCCAGATCCGGAGATCTGGAAGCGGTACATGCGACGATTCGCCAAAACTATTGTGAAAGTTTTGCTCGCTTACGTAGATATAGTTAAAACCGAATTTCCCGATATCATGCATGAGGAGAAAACGGTAAGTTAGTCAAACGTTGTTTTTGAATCGATAACTCATCTCACGAATATCATCTAGGCTTGTATTCTGATGAACAATATCCAACAACTTCGGGTCCAATTGGAGAAGATGATCGAATCGATGGGTGGTGAGAAACTAGAGGAGGACGCAGCTAACATTCTAAAGGAGCTGCAGCAGAATCTAAATACGGCGCTGGACGACCTGGCTACTCAGTTTGCCGTGAGGTACGTCCCAACCCCTTACCTTTAACCGTACCTCAACCAAATATCTAACCAAATTTCAGCCTGGAACCACGAATCACCGGTAGCGTTCGGGAACTGGGAGATCTGCTGCAGCAAGTCAAGCAGCAGACCTCCCTATTCCACGCGCCGCCCACCGACGATGCCAACATAATTGCCATGGAAGCGGACGAAGTTCTGCGGCCTTTGATGGACCTGCTCGATGGTTCACTCTCAATGTACGCCCAGTCCTGCGAAAAGACTGTACTGAAGCGCTTGCTCAAGGAACTGTGGAAGATTGTCATCCGAACGCTGGAGAAAACCATCGTGCTGCCACCGATGACGGACAAAACGGTAACTGAGATAATTTCCTGACCGGGCGAACTTCCGCAATTCACTCGCGATATTTCTTCACTTGTAGATGGTCTTCAAGCATCTAACTGACAACGCCAAGAACCTGGCAGCCAACGCTAAGATCGAGGACATGTCTCGCTTGATCAAGAACCACATGGCGGGTAAACCGGATGCCAAGAATGTGCTCAGTGGAGTGATGGATATCTCCAAGGAGGTACGTCCAAATGTATGTGTTCCGACGTATTCCAACGAAGAACCCCCTTACTACAAAATTCCGAACCTCTTTCACAGATCGAGAAGAATCTATCACCAAAGCAGTGCGCCGTTCTGGAAGTCGCCCTGGACACCATCCAGCAGTACTTCCACGCCGGTGGCAATGGACTGAAGAAGCCGTTCCTGGAGAAATCACCTGAGCTGCAGAGCCTGAAGTACGCCCTGAGTCTCTACACGCAAACGACGGACACGTTAATCAAGTCGTTCGTTTCCGGACAAGGGGCGTCCGAAGGTAAGCTTCCCTACATATTGAACCTTAACGTGATTATAATGCGATTTCTTTCAGAGGGTGGAATCAATCACGAAGATGCCTCCGTCGGGGAAGTTTCGATCCAAATCGACGTTTCGTCCAACCCGGAGAACGGTGAACAGAAAGTTTCCGTCAAAGGTGAGCAACTATGCTACTCCGCGATCATAGCCAAAATTTACCTAACTATTTCTCAACCCACTAGTCATCGCCGCCAACGATCTGAAGTGGACCGTCCCGTCCGGCATGTTCCGGCCGTTCATCGAGGTGAACCTGATTGGGCCGCACCTGAACGACCGGAAGCGCAAGTTTGCCACCAAATCAAAGTCCAACAACTGGTCGCCGAAGTACAATGAATCATTCCACTTGTAAGTGCCTGCCAGCGCCTTGAGGAAGTTTGATTTGTCTCCTAAAACGAGTTGCTTTCTTTTCCTCTCCAAACAGTATCATTGGCAACGAGGAGCAGTTGGAGTTCTTCGAGTTGCACATCTGCGTCAAAGATTACTGCTTCGCCCGAGAGGATCGCCTGGTGGGGGTCGCAATCCTGAAGCTGAAGGACGTTGTAGATCAGGTATGCTGGTTGGGATGTTTGGCGCTTTTTGTGAGTGAGATGGATGAATGGAAAGTGGAAGAATACCATCGGCTGACCCTTTCCGAGATGATTGGAAAGGGCAGCAGTTTACTTTCAGGTTAGCTGCACTGGACAATCAGGATGGAGTGCAGGATTAGGAACAGCAGGATTATTGGTGAGTGTTTCTGTTGACATTTTTGATTCGTTTTTCTTCTTTTTTCGAGCCAAGCATTCCTGGAAACAACCGGAGCGATGCCAGAGCATTTCCTAATTTGAATAAAGGACTACATTTGAACCAGTTTGTCGTCAATATTCCGAAAACCTCCATTTTTCTTGTTAGAAGGCACGGCTCACGTTACCCGGCGTCTACAATAGCCTTTTTTTTGTTTTGACAAATATATCTTAGCATAAGAAACGCCAACATTTTTCAAGTATTCGTACACGACACTGAAGAAGTCTGCACTTTGTAGACGAAATACGCGTATCTGTCAAGATAAGCAATAAAGGTAGTTGGAATTGAATGGGAATTACTAATCTTACTTGTCTTTGTCCTTATTTTTTTTAAATCTGCTCAAAAGGCTTACATTTCTGTAAGAAAATATTTCTCAACAGATTCGTCTTAACAACCAACATATGTGTCTCAACTTGCCATTTTCTTTGACAGTGGCAGAAATTGCTAGTGACGACACCGGGTTTATAATCCTACTTAGTTAATTCGTCATCTTGCTTATGATGAGTTTTTCGTGTCTATTTGGACTAGACCAACAAAAATACACTTCATGGTTCTGCAAGTTCCGCTTCGCAGGGAAGATCTCTATGACCAGAATCTTCAGCCGTTGTTTCTGGGTTTCCGCTTGGTTTTCCGACACGGCTGGCTTGGACTGACGCTTCCCCATGTGGATATCCATTTTGGCCAAATACTTCTTGACCGTTTAGCGCCGGTCGCACCGACCTCCCAGCCCAACGCACGGAAAGAAGTGGCCACTTTGCCTTCCGTCTTCCGTTTGAGCTTCTGTTGAATACTCCAGTGGATTAAAATGGTCGGACGGCCAGAATCAGGCTTCCACTCGATGGACTCTCCCTTCTCCAGAAGTGCCAGAATCTTGTAGATGCTTCCCCGATCGTATTCTGCCCACACGAAGTGGGCGACGATGGCCGAATGTTTTAGGCCCAGATGGCGATACTAACATACGAAGATGGCGATACGAACAAACCATAAATCGAAGTTGTTTCATTGTTCTCGCCATAGCTGCCGTAAACAAACTGATGAAGCTGTCAAATTTTCACAGGATATAGGCAACTATGATAGTATATTCAAGTAAAAGTCACCTACTTTAATATTGGAAAATGTCTACGTGATTCCAGTAGTAGCTAAGAGAGATATTTTTTCAGTGTAGGACTACGTAAAACTGGGGTATAAGAAGAGCGACACTCACATCGTCATAATTCTACGTCTGACAAGTTTCATCGTATTTCTGCCGGAAATCTCAGTTCGACATTCGTTCGTGTCGCACCGTTCACCGTGAAGTTCCATCGCAAACGAGCATCCGCCCTTTTCAGTGCCACCGAATTTCAAGAGAGAAGAAAATTTTACAGAACAGAATAATTAAAAAGCCTTTATGAAGAAAGAGGCGACATCTCATCCATTTGGAATCCTGCTCATTTGGAATTGCTTTTTGCAAGGCTTTGACAGAGAATCGCTTGTTTCAATCGATCAATATCGCATCTTTTCCCTGTCACCGAAGGGCCTTAGACACCATTCGTCCTACTCTTCAACTCTACTCGCGAAAACTGACAGGAACTTATGATACTTTCACTTGAAATATCACACTAACGAAGGTACCTTGACCAGAAGACCGTGACAATGGCTGTGAATGATCTGAAATCTCGATCGGTGTGCATCGATTCGGTGATACTGGAATAGGGTGTTGTGTGGCGGATACTTTTGTTGTTCACGTTGTATCTCCAACATTTCGGCCACCTGGAACAGGTGGAACACAGGAGGTATTTCAAACATCAATGGAATGGAAGGACTCCTGATGACTATGACATTCAAACAATTCAGCGTTGGACGAATTCAGGTGAAGTTTTGGATAGTTCTGGTTGTTGTAGACATCGGTTCGGTGTTGATCGCTCGGCCGTAGATCCTCACAGTTTACCGGGAACAAAAAAGAATACCAGGTACATCGAACGACTCGACTTGAAGGGATTAAAGCTGCAATTACCTGTGCAAAGTGCAAGTGAACCCTTGTGGGTTGCCCTGCCTGGAATGACGGCTTCAGATGCATGGATTCAGTGACGGCAGTAGAGCAATTCTCGCTAGGACCCGAACGATGTCCTCTCCCGCAGCAGTACGTAAGGTCACTACTCGGACGACTCCATCCTTGCCCGGATGCAGCTTCATGATCCTACCAAGCGGCCAGCTGGCGGGAGGGACGTTGTCCTCCTTCACAGCGAGGATGCTGTCCACCTCAACGGCGACCGGTGAGTTGCAGCCTTTTGTTGCTCGTGACTGCAGCAGTTGTAGATACTCTGGGTACCAACGGGCCCAAATATTTCGGAGTTGCTTCTGGACCAAGTTATACGACTCCAGACGGTTTTTAGGAATCCCACACAAATCGGTTTGTAAGTTGGCCCCGCCGAGAAAATGTCCTGGTGTTAGGACCTCCAGATCGAACGACTCGCTAGGCATCGGCGTTAGCGTACGGAAGTTCAGGCACATTTTGACCTGGGCCAAAAGGGTTAACATCTGTTCGTAGGCTATTTTTGGTTCCTACTGTTTTCAGGAGGTGCTTCTTTGCTGACTTGACTGCAGCCTCCCATAGACAGCCGAAGTGCGGTGCACGTGGCGGAATAAACTTTCACAGAATCTCGTTCTCTACCCACCAATTGAAGATCCTGTCCCGATCGTTGTTCTCCACCTTCAGCATCCGATAGATACGGTTGAGTGCGTGTGACGCACCCTTAATGTTGTGGCGTTGTCCGAGTGCAGCTAGGCAATTTTACCTCATCGAGCAAATGCACGACGGAGGCCTGCCAGGAAAGCAGCTGTAGTGGGGTCACTAGCAAGCTCAATATACGGCTCTCGTGGCGAAGCAAACGAAAATTGCAACGAATGCCTTGGTTGGCGCGCGATTGCGGACGATTGCATTCAGCAGAAACGGTCCACAATAGTCGACTCCACAGACGAAAAATGGGATACCAGAAGATCAGCTGTGCTATGCTGGATTTGATGCGAAAACAAATGTGGCAATGATGGAAAACGGATTTGGCCAAGTTTCTGCCGCCGAGAATCCAAAACTTCTGGCGCAGTGTGGCTAGCAGAAGTTGCGGTCCTGCGTGCAGTAGCTTCCAGTTAAAGAAACTAACCAGCAGAGTCGACAGTGGACACGATGAGGTGCTTAACATCAAAATGTGGGTGTTCTGATCAAAATTTGTTCAAACAATAATGTGTGTGAGTCGATCAAAGTTTTCATTAATAAGTCAAATTCTTTTTCTTTTTCAAGTTCAGTAAATACAGAATACAGGAGAAATATTCAGCTAAGCTTTCTTTTCATCAAATGCGAATTGCCGGGTCTTTCGTTTTACACCTGCCATAAGATTTTGTACAGTTTTTATTGTCCACTTTATTCGCCGCAGAACGCCAGTTTGCCTTGAACTAGATGCGACGGACAATTTCTCGCTCACAACAGCTTTTTGATTCTTCTCAAGGTTCCGCTTGACGATGGCCCAATATTGTTCGGAGCTCTGGCGTGTTGGGAGAGTTCTTGACCTTGGGCACCACTTGAACGTTGTTGGCAGCATACCACTCCATGGCCTTTTTCCGTGATGGCAAGATGTCAAATCCGGCCAAAATAGAACGAAACAATTATGTCGCTTCAGGAAAGGCAGTAGAAGTTTTTGTAGGTACTCGCTCAGATAAATTTCCTGGTTGACGGTACCGGCCGCAATGTAAACGTTGCTCTTCAAGCCACATGTACAGATGACCCCGTTTTGTTGTCGCTGTGGCCTCCGGCTCCAGCTCCGGCTGTCGACAAACGTTCACCGAACACTTTTAATACGTTGGTCACAGTTGATTTAGCCACATTCAACAATTTCGCCAACTTGACGTAAGAGTAGTTTGGATTTTGCTTCTCTTCCTTCGACGACATTTTGATAACTGAAGTGCTTATCTCAAAATCAAAATAAAGGCATGATGGTACACGCACACATCTTCAAAACGAGGGGTGTGCAAAAATTTTTAATGCACGATTAAAGGAAATGAGTCAAGTTTAAGTCGACCAAATTTTGATCGAAACACCCTTTAGCCGCCGAGTGAGGCCTTCCGTGGCCGGCCACCGACGCGAATAATGCGATCTTCGTCGATGTATGGCTTCAGCCACTTCATGGCGGGTGGTTTTGCGACTGTTTCACCACTGGACAGATGAGAGATCTCTCCGGGAAACGACTGCTGTTGTGCTAGCCGACACAGATGAAGTTCAGCACGTTACAGTTCTACGGTGGAGACTGCAGCAACGATAACGTTGTGAATGCTGAGTTGTACTGCGCGTTCTCGTAAGCCTTGAAGGTACCGTAGGCAAAAAGCAGTAGCGCACTTGAGTTCCTTATTACGATGATTTCATGTGTTGATAGATGATTATCGAGCGGAAAGCGACCTGTGGATTGTTTGTACACTACGAAACTGATGAAGTGCACTATGGTGCGTAGAAAGAGTTCTCATTTTGCTCTCGACAACAACATTTGATTCTTATTCGAAGCAAATCACTTGATAGCTTGCTTTTTGATAAATGTTGTTGTATTGATCATTTTACGACACCTTTCGGATCAGATAAGTTTTACATTCGTGAATAAAATTTGACAGGAAGCAGCGGCCTAACTGCTGTGAAGCTTCAACGATGTGAGCTAGAGACCAAACAAAGATGATGTTTGAAAATTACACGAATACTTTGGGAATGGTCAATCTGACGCTGCATATCACACAGCTGGACAGTTCAAGGGCTTCCACAAAATGAGATTCACTTATTGTTTCGTATGGCATGAACATAGCTGTACTTAGGAACAAACATTAAACCACAAGTTGATGATCCCCGGCCCCCTTGAACTGTCTAATCGGACCGTGTTTTCATGTTTACTAACTTAATTTCTACTTCAGTTATCGGCAGATTTAATTCCGTGTGAACCATCAGCTGGGAACTAATATCTAACGCTGAAATCGTTTCGTGTGTTGTGATTTTGGATGGAGCTTTAACTTCTTGGTAACTCGTCCCTTTTCGCATATTTTAAATTTGGTCGAAGAGTCTCGTGTCTTCAGGAAACCTATCAGCTTTTCAGAGCAGACCTTCCTCAATGGTGTTATTCAGCTCAGTCGGTAAAGGCGCAGCTACAAAGCAAGACCATACTGGGGGTGGCTGGGTTTGATTCTCGGTATGGTCTAGGAAAATTTCTCGACTCCCGGTGCATACCCTATTGTACGTGCCACCGTACTAATACAAAAATGATACCTGTCATCGAAAGCCTCCAATTAACAACTGTGGAAGTGCATTCAGAACACTAAGTTGAGAGCAAGTAATAAGCAAGTTGTGAAAGCAATAATCTTGAAATGCTAAAAGAAGAAGAAGAAGAAGAAGGAGAAGAAGGAGCTATGTACGCATGGTATTCTAGATCCAATTGTTTTAATCAGCCATAATCGCTTTTCAGATGTTTTGTGGAGAGCTTGGACGTGGTGACTAAAGCTAACCGTTTGGTCGAGATAAATGCCTAGGATTTTGAGGGATTGTGTTGATTTAATGGTGGACTGAGGTGGGGTGGTAACGGATAGTTTGCTCATCGTTTTCCTATTGTAACTAATATGTGAAAGTAGTGATATTTCGGGGGAAAGGGTAGAGCCATGATCATTGAAAACGATATTAACACTTTCCTTCTCAACTCGTCTGAGACAGAAAATTTCATATTTAAAATTGATGATACTCCATCGTTAGCCATCGGATATCGATGCAGTTTTATGCAATAGATCACAAAATTATCCTTTGTGGATCTGTACTGGTTATTCCGAAAATCTTCATAGTTTCGGATTCAAAGGTAGCAGTACTGGGGTAAGTACCTGTCCAGGGATGGTGGACAACATATTTTTAGACTGAAATGTGCGTGTCTTTTCCAGCTTGACAGTATCCTTTTGTAAAAAGTGTTGGGGCATGTACCACTAGCCAAGACAAGCATAGTTAGAAGAGCTTATGTCAAAACAAATATTTTGGTTTTGCGGTTGAAACGGGATTTTCGTTTTTGTTTTTGTTTTGTTCGATAGTGTGAATTATTTTTGTGCAAAATTTTGAATGACTCAGAATCCGATATGAGCCTTGCGGATCCGAATTCAGCCTGCGTGGAAAAGTATATTGACCCATATTGATCCAAAGACAATGTTTTGCTAAATCATGAAATTTGCTATATCGAAAGCCAGGTTATGGAAACAATTTGAATTTGGACACTTTTCCGGAGGAACTCGGATCCCACAGGACTACTTCAAGTAGCCAGTATGGTCAGTCACTCTAAGAGTGTTCCTCTAAGTTTGGCAAAATCCTTAAGTTTGATAGGTCGCAAGCCAGGTTTTGGTAACGATTTGAATATGGCCTCTTTCCCCGAGGAATTCATTTCCCGCAGGATCTCCCTAAGTGGCCAGTATGGTCAGGAATCCTCAGAATGTCTTCCAAAGACCTATTTGTGCAAAATCATAAAGTTTGATATGTCGCAAGCCAGGTTTTGGAAAATACGGACACTTTTCCGAAAGAACTCGGATCCCGCAGGATCTTCCAAATTCGCAAGCCAGGTTTTGGCAATGATTTGAATATGGCCACTTTTCAGGAGGTATTTGGACTCCGGAGGGTCACCCTAAGCGACTAGTCCGCTCATCAACCCTCAGAATGTTCTCCGAAGACCTATTCTTGCAAAATCATAAGTTTGATATCTCGCAAGCCAGGTTTTGGCAACGATTTGAATATGGCCAGTTTTCCGGAGGAGTTCGGATCCTCAGCTGGTCAGATATCCTCGTTTTCAGACCTAGTTTGAAAAATCCTGAAGTTTGATATGTCGCAGCCAGGTCCTGGCAACGATTTGAATATGGTCAGTTTTCGAGGAGTTCGGTCCTAGCCTCTTTTAGTGGCCAGGATAGTCAGAAGTCCTGAAAATGTCTTTTGATGGCCTAGTTTTGCTAAATCATGTAGTTTGATGTGCCGCATCTAAAAATATTTTGTCCACCATCCCTGTCCACTATGGAGATTTTCGGAATAACCAGTACAGATCCACAAAGGATAATTTTGTGATCTATTGCAAAAAAATGCATCGAAATCCGATTTTAAATATGAAATTTTCGGTCTCAGAGGAGTTGGGGACGTACGTGTTAACTGCAGAGTGAATTTTTTTTCGGTCTAGTGATTTGAAGCTATGAATGATGAGGATGGTTATGTCGTCTGCGAAAAATGGTATGACAAACTGAAATAATTTCAGTTCGCCTCGCGCGCTATATACTGCAGTTGTGTAGCTCAGTCTGAAAAGAAGAAGTTTCGCGAATGCTGAATTAAAATTCATAAAAGGGGTCGGGCCTCAGTTATAGAATCAGCAACATTATTCCGCAGCTGATACGGTTGGCTGTTGAAGTGTTAAACATAGAACTAAATGCAATGGAATAAAAAGAAGAAGACAAATTTGACCAATTTGCTACCCGTTTTTGATGGCCCTGAAAGGGAAAACCAAAATTTTAGCATGCTCAGATTTTGATTGGCATGGGAGCTTAAGTAAGTCATTTTGAAATAAATTGAACAATTGAAAAATTAAAGCACAAGTACTTATAGCAAGATATTCAAATTTAAATGCAAAAAAACATGGTTTTTTTTTGCATTAAAATTTGAATGGTGTATGAATAAAGTAGTTCAGTCGAACGAGAGCACAACCTTTAAATTGAATGCTACGCTCTCATTTTTAATTGAATTCTTAAATTTTGAAATAACACCCGGTATTGACAACATGAACGTTGTCCTATACGACAAAAACATGTAGTGATGGGCGTGTGAAGTGAAGAAAATGTGAAACTGAGAACGGAAATAAGGCCTGTAACTGTCTCTTGTCTTGCTTTTTCTTTCAGTTTCAAAGTAACACTCAATGCATCAGAATATATTTCAATATCTTCAGGATATCAAAGATGACAAGGGATACCCATAGAACCACCAGAGCATTTTCACGTACGGAGCATCACGCCGGATAAAAAATAGAAACCATCAAGAAAAACTGTCCACCTCTCATTGCCCTGATTGTTAATCCCTCTGCAGCGGAACTAATTTATCATTCACTTTGAAGTTGATCCCGCTGGACGGACGACACCCACGTTGTTGCTCCAGTCAGAGCGGATAGATGGAAAACTTCCGAAAAATACCTAGACCTAGATCTTGCACATTGCAATGGAAAGCACCGACGCTCCTAACAGTTTAATCTGCCATCATGTTCGTGTCTTTTTTTTTCCCTACAATCTACTAAACTAAAGAGTACGATTCGTGCAGGGCACGTGTTGCAAGGAGTTTCCCGTTCTCACGTTTCGCACGAAGTGAACCTTGCTGCCGGCCGTTAGCCCACCACAGCCATCCAGTTGGGCTGGGAGGGGGTGACAGTTCAGACAAAAATTGCTCTTTTACCACGTCCAACCAACCAGCAGCTGATGCTTCTGCAGCTTCATTTCTGAAATAGTTCAAAGAAGTAGAAAGGTTCGTAGCGGGCGTCCCTCGAATAGCACAATCCACCCACTTCTAACCCAAGATTGAAACCGTTATTCGGAGGACTCCTGTGCAATCAGCCATCAGAGTGAAACCGAGTAGGCTAAAAGGAAATGACAAAAGCGCAAAGCTACCGACGACGACGACCGGATGGAATGATAAACACACACACGCTTGGCCTGCTTGGTATGCCTGAGCTTTATCACACTTATTCGCTCGCGCACTTCCTACTCCTCCTCTTCCTCATCCTCCTCGTCCGCAGGATGCTCGCCTCTTCCAACGGAATTTAATTTGGTCTCATCCTTTATTCATCATCAGATAAGAGGTGAGTTTTTGCTTTTCACTTATTGTGGTTGTTGTTGGAGCATGAAGGCAAAAGCGGCAAAATGACGTATAAAACTTTTAGACTCGTTTTGGCGGAGGCTGAGGAAAGGGGGAGGCTAGTAAGTGCATTTTATTGCATAATACATTTGAGCAATGATTACTCCCGTACGAAGAAGGCCACCCCGAAGTTGTGGCCGCTTGGAAGCCCTAAAGACATCTGTTGCTCACTATTAAGAGATTGTCATCGCAATAAAATCCACACCGTCGGTCTGCATTCCGTTTTCTTTTGTTTTGCTCTACTTGTCCAAATATTTATTTTCTTCATAAAGAACTCAATTTTCCATAACCCCGACCCAAAAACATTCACATCCCAAAGTGTCCCAAGTCCCAGGACCCGGCTTCGTCTCACATGGCTTCGTTTTTGATTATCTTACTGGATTTCTCGGGTGGATAACCCTGGTCGCTGGCTCCGTCGTAGTCGCGGGTCCAAAATTGCCGTATCTCCTGCCTTCGGCTCTTCATGAGCACCTTGTACTCGGAGATGCGCATCTTTTTGCCGTCTATGATGCAGGTTCGCTTGGGTCGCGGCCGGTACCGATAGTCCGGATGTTTCTCCATGTGTTGCTTCGAGAGCTTGGCCTGCTCCTCGTAGTATGGCTGTTTCTCCAGGTTGGTCATGGCCTTCCAGCGAGCTCCCAGGATTTTGGAAATGTTCGAATTGTGCATGTCCGGGCAGGCCTTGAGGATTTTCCGCCTTTCGTCTTTGGCCCACACCATGAACGCATTCATCGGCCGTTTGATGTGATTCTTGTCGGAGCCGGATCGTCGTGACGAGTTCAGGTCGGCCGCATTTAGATCCATGGCCAGCTGGTTGGCCGATTTATCCTTTTTACTGCTTCCGGTCGGAACGCTTGCATTCATTTGTTGTTGCTGTCGCATCAGATGGCGATTCATGTTGTCCAGCATGGCACTACTGTTGAATGGTACGGGTAAACCTGGCGGTTGTATTGGACTCCCATGGGCGTCCGGATTCTTAATGAAGAATGGCTGTGGAAGCCCGTAGCCTGCGTCGCTTAGCATCTGTTGCTTGTCATCCGGACTATGGTGCGGACTTGGCGATGAATATAGACTGAGCTTAGGTTTTAATACTTCCGGTTTGTAGTCAAAGAGTCCGGGCTCTGGATCAAGCCTTTCCCGTTTGGGTTTGAGCAAATACCTTTCGGCTTCCTTGTCCAGCAGGGACACCGTCTGCGAAAGTCCTCCACCGTCCATCCGTTGACTCATCTCGTCCGGATCACAGTGATTAAACAAGTTGCTCGGGAGTTTGTTCCCGTTGTTCAACTCCGGTATTGGACTCTGTCGGTAGTCACTCTTCCGCTTGCTTAGATTGATCGGGGCATCATCCTTAAGATATCTTTGGTCTTCCTTCTTGCTGTTATCGTAGTCATTTTCGTACGATGGAGTCGTCGGTCCCGATCGCAGATCAACCGGAGAAGCTTTGTCCAGGAGCATATCGTCCGGGAATCCCGGTGGACGCTTGCGGGCATTCTTGCGAAGATTTACCCGGCTTCCGCCGTCCTGCTGAGTGGGCTTGCTTCCACCGGAGATGGCCTGGAATACGTTCCGGTAGCGCTGGATGCAGTTATCAGCGGGATCGTTGGCCTCCTCGCCGATGGGCGTGTCACAATCCGGTGGGGACACCGATGCCGTTGGAGTGACGCTCGGCTGAAGAATGCCGCGGGATCCGGTGGCCGTTGTCGGTGATTCGTGTTGCGACGGAGTGCTGACGACCGTTGAGCTTGGCGGTAGAATCAGCGATGCGTCCAGGTTCGATTTGGAAGTGTTGTTGAATTTGTACTTTTTGTTCTCGGCCTGTCGGAGTTGGTGGGCGTGGGATGGGGGAGAAGAGCATTAGAGATTATGTGGGCTGGAACAAAGTGGGTTATGCATGGTGCGGTAGGGTGGTTCAAGTTCTATAAGTAAGGATTGGAATTGTTTGGTTTCTGAGCTTTGTAACTATTTAACTTTCGAACCACCATATCGCACAGCCGGTCAGATCGAATGGTAATGTTAAAGTGCCAGGAATTCGCAAACAAAACATATTGAAAAGTCAGAGAAACTAAAGGAATTTAAAATTCATAACGTTCAAGAATTCTGATAAAAACTAGTTTTTTTTCATGACGCTTTATGTTGTAATACTTGAAAATCAAAGTCATAAAAAGGGCCGAGAGTTATCAGAAAATCAGGAAAGGATCTATTTCCTTGATTTTGGAAATAATTTCCTATCCAGACTACTGAAGACTGGCAAGAAACATCAATTGGGGCTTCTGTAAGGAAATCCTTACCATTATTTGAAATTCTCAAGGGAATTTCTATTGAACATTCTCGAGAGAAAGCCCTATTTCAAATTCTGAGGAAAGCCTTACCGGAGAGTCTGGAAGACATCATCTACAGAGTTTTAGGAAGAATTTCTTATAGAGAATTATTCTAGAGCACATCTTTCTTGAACTTAAGGCGAAGAAAATCCCATCCAGCACTTGGTGAGATATTTCCAAAATCCGCGTGAAAGAATCTTTTTTCTACATTCTGCTGAGGAATCCTTATTCAGAATTCTGGGAGATTCCAATCCTGCAGTCAGGGAAGAAATGCATATACAGGATTCGGGACAGGAATCTGAATCCGGACTGGTAAAAGAATATTTATTTTCATCTGGAATTTTGAGGAGGAAGCTTCTTCCAGAAATCTGGAAAGAGTTCCTTAATTGAGATTCTGGAAAGGAATGCGCAACCGTAAGTAAACTGGAAAGGAATTCCTATCCGAATTTTTGACAAGGTATTCACATTTAGGATTCGGCAAGACAATTCTTTTTTGAGATCTAGTTTTTACGGAAACTGTCCCGAAGAACCAATGTTCAGCATTTCGTGGAGAGATCCTTATTTATAGTTCTGGAGAAGTTATATTCCTACACTGAACTGAATTTTTGTCCTCTATTCTGGATAAGGACCTCTCCGGAAATCTGGGAAGGAATCTTCATTTGAGAATCTTTGGAAACAAGGCATAGGATCAGTAAAGCAATTTCTATCTGGAATTCTGAGTAAGAATTTCCTCTAGCTTGGATAATTCCTCTCCGGATATCTGGGATAGGATCTCTTATTGAAAATCGTTTGACGTATCTCAATTTTAGAATTATTGGAATCCATATGTGGATTTCTGAGTAAGAGTTTCTTTAAGAAATTCTGGGAGAAAACTCATACCCATAATTCTGGTAATGATGATAAGAAATATCTAACCCTATTCCAGATTCTTGAAATATTCAATAGAATTCAGGAAATTAACCCCTATCCAGAAAGAAGTGCCTATGTATTTCTGAGAAACGCATATCTCATCTAATATTCGTGGGATAAAATTTTAAAATTAAGTTCAGTATTCGCAGAATGCATTTCTATTCGGGATTTTGGAAGGAAATACAAATACAGAACTCCTGAAAATAAATCTATATCCACGATCTCAGTGAAAGACTCCCTATCTGGAGTTATGGGTAAGACTTTCTTTGAGGGATTCTGGATGAAACTGGTATCCATAATCCCGGTAATCTTGGCGAGAAATCTCTTATCCTATTCCAGACTCTAGGAGAAAATTCCTTTAAGAGATTCTGGTAAGATAATTCTATTTGAAATTTTGGAATTCTTGTCCTTTAATTAGAAAGGGTATTCATATCTAGACTTCTTTTTGGTAATCTTGGACGAATTCTACATTCAACATACAACAAAAAACATCTCAAGGATTCCGAAAAAAAATCTACTAGTCTGTTTCGAGCATTTAGAAAAAAAAAAGTTAGTTCAATTTCTTGGAAGAAATTATTGTTGAGATTTTGCCAGTGGGCTTTATAAAGTATTATCGATATAATTCACAAATCTGCACAAAAAAACCCATCCACTGTGACAAAATAATCGGACATAGACCATTCTTGATAGCATTAGCTATCAGGATATCTAAAATGCTTATGACGATTTCTACAAAGAAATTTCTGAGCAGAAACATCAATCCAGGATTCTTAAAAAAAATATGTTTTAAGAAATGAAATCCATATCAGTGATTCTGAAAAGTCATTCATGCTCGGGATTTTGGGAAGGAATGCCTATCTGGAATTTTCCGAAGATATTCTTATTCAAAATTTTACAATCAAAAAATATTATCCTGGTCTTCTGGAATGAAGTTTCCATGCAATATGCGACGAAAAAATCACGAGGAACTCACATGTGACAATCTACGAAAGAACTATTATCTAGGATTTAGCACAGGAATATCTTCCTAGCACTTGGAAAAATATTAAATAACGCTAAAAAATAAAACAAAAAACACCTATCCGGGATGTTTCTAAGGAATCTTTTATAAAAATTCCTGAATAAATACATTTCAAGATTCTGGAAAGCAATCTATTTCTAACATTTCCTGGACCATTCATGTCGAACCCATCAACGGATCGGCCGGAGCTTCCCTTCCGAATGAAAACGTGATCAGAAAGAATGATCGGTGAAATCTTCATCCAGAATTTTAAAGAAGAACCTCTATCCAGAATAAGAAGATATCCATATATTGGATTCCTGCACATGGAATTCTGGAAAATAATTCCTATCAAGGGATCATATCCAGCATTATGGGAAGGAATCTCTATCCAGCATTTTTATACAGGATCCACATTTACTATTTAGGGAAGGAAAACTTTACCGGAGATTCTGTAAATTAAAATCTCTACGAAAAAAATCATATCCTGATATACGGAAAGCTACGCTTATCCAGAATTCTGCAGAAAAGCCGTTTCTGTTATCCTGGAAAGAACGATATTGGAATATCCAATACGGATATTGGAAGAGTCCTTGTTCGGTATTTTGTGAAGTAATCTTTATCTAGAAATTTAAAGCAGAATCTCTGTCCAACTCTGTCGTGGATGAAATCCTTATCTAGGATTTTTTTAAATTAATCCTTATCTGGCATTCTTGCATTCTATTAAAAAAAAATCAACATTTTAAGAAACACTCTCTTTCCCGAATTCATAAAAGGAGTCCATATTCAAAATTTAGGGAAGGAAAATTTTACCAGAGATTCTGGATATAATGTTCTTTTTGAGACTATACCAAAATAATTCACATCTCCAATCGAAAAATGCTGGACAGTTATTTTTCTCAGATTGATGCAGTTGTTTTCTTCTGGATTCTTGGATTGAGTTTGGACGGAATTTCATACAAAATTTCGAAATAGCAATCCATCCAAAACCGTGGGATGAAGGTTTTCTTCCGGAATCTTGGATGAGGTTTTCTTTTCAACGCCCATGTCGTCCATACAGACTCTTTGTCAGAACACTAGAAACTAAAAACACTAGGAATTATTTTTTTAAACCCATATTGCAATGCGTTTCTGGATATTTCAGGACTACTTATAAGAAATCTTTCGCAAAATATTACGCATGAGTTGCTCTAACAACCCTGGGTGAGAATCATTTTTAAAATGCGTCTCAGAATTTCGTAATTTAATTCCCAAAGACCTTGAAAATATGTCTTCCATCAGAAAGCCGATCTACAGCTCTTCTAAAAAAATAACTCGCTAAATACGAGATTGGTAAGATTTACCGGAAACCTGAATAGAGATTTCTGATAAGCATTAATGGATAGAATTTTATCCATCAATCAAGCATTAGGATGACTTTACAAAATCATCTATATAACAAAAACTAAAATTACAACTATACTTTTAACAATTTTCTTAAATGAATGCTAATGTTCCAATTGCAAAAACCTGTAAAAACGTAAGTTTTCCATGGATGGATGCAACAATGCAGAATCCTGAATGGAGACCCTTTAGCAAAACGTCAGATAGCGATGCTCTGCATACATCATTTTTTGTGGGTTCCTTCCCAGTATCCTTGATATTGATTCATGCTCAGAATGCCAAATTGAGACTCTCTCCAAGAATACTGGGAGAAAAATCCCTCCCAGAATTCCGGGCTGTAATTCTCCTCAAAAACTTAGACGGGAATTTCCTCCTAAAATCCTGCGATATCTTTCAAACTAGAATGAAGTTCCGGAATTCCTGTCCAAAATTTCGGTTAAGGTTAAGTTCTAGGATTCACATTGTTGGGTCCTCCCTTAGCCCAGTCGGTAACGATGCGGCTACAAAGCAACACCATGCTGAATGTAACTGGGTTCAATTCTCGGTTTGGTCTGAAATTTTTCAGAAGTTCCAGAATTCAATGCGATTCTTCCTGAGATTGCTGAGTAGGAACAGATAAAGAATTCCTTCCAGAATCTTAGACAGGAACTTCTTGTCAGAATCCTCAATATGAATGCCGTACCAGAATGTCCGAAAAGTATTCCTGTCAAAGATTCAGTCAAAGAATGCTGGACAGTTATTTTTGTCAGTTTTATTGTTAGATTCTTGGCATGGGCTTCCATTCGACTATTTAGTAAGGGAAGTTCATTTAAAAAATATCAATCAAAATAGGAATCCAACCAATGTTGGTTTTTCCTGGAATCCTGGAGTAGACAAAAAAGAATTGGCGAGAATTATTGTTTTGACGATTCTGATCCCTATTTCTTCGATTCTGAAGAGAATTTCTTATCTAGGACTCTGGAAAAAAGCTTCTTCTAGAATTCTGGAACCTACACTTCATCGAAATTCTGGAATTGAATTCCTAAGCTATGTTCTATTGGAAGATATCCAAGAAATTCTGCGATTTTGTGAAGAAACCCCATTCTGCCATTTTTTTTTTTTAATATTTCATGATTTAGTCCTTGGTATTCAGAATTCAAATCAGAGATTCTAGCTAGGAATCAATATCAACGAAGGAATGCAAAAAAAAGATATCGGGAATTAACCCATGAAAAAGATTTTGCCCAATGCTGTATATAGTAATTTCGATCATTGTTATCAGTTTGCCGATAACTCATTCTAGAAGCTGATTTTCGAAAGATCTTGTATGATGAAATTGGTAAGCTTGATTGATTCCATAAATTTGTCTCACAGTGTATTGCTTTAATATTAACATCAACATTTAAATATCATTTGAATATTACAGTTTGTATAACACTTTTGATAATACAGTTAAGGCAATGCACTGCTAGAAAAAGTAATAGAATTGGACAAGAGGTAAAATTTCATTATAAACCATGTTTAGGAATTCAGCTTCTGAACCAAATTATCAAGAAATTGATCCACCCGAATAGAAATGACTATTAACAACACTGATTTTGCCAGATCATCCAACGAAGTTCGAGGAAAAACTACATGAATGCATAATTTCAGGAAGGGATTTCTATCTGAGGTTTTGCAAAGGAGCCTGAGTCAGGGATCAGGACTCAGGATTGTGGGAAGGTAAATCTATCCAAAATTTTGGAAAGCATTCCGAACAAATTGTAGAAACGGAAATCGCCAATCTCAAAATTCAAAACTAAAATCAAACATTCTAGGAAAAATCATGATAAGGGATTCAAAGAAGCTTAAGCGGAAATCTGGAAGGAAATCGCAGTTCAAATTTATAAAAGAAATCTTAATCTGAAGATCCACCACAATTTCCATTTCCATCCAGGATTCTGGGAAAGAATCCTCATCCGGGAATTGATTAAACATTCTATATCAAGGATTTATGAAAACAACGCCGACCTGATTACGAAAATAAAAGCAAAAATGAGGAAAGGAAATTTTCTAAGAATAAGATACAAATTTCCACAGCAAAAATAATTCAAATCAATAAGATTAACAGTAAATAATCAAAAGAGCAATAAAATAAACAAAATTAAGAAATGAAAATATTGAAATTACAATACAAAAAAGGAATAAATTTCCATACTCAGTTAGCTCTTTTAAGGGCATTTATAATTTCTGCATTTCCACCACTATTTACTGGCAGTTTAATATATTTTTAGGAAAATTTTCAATAACTAAAATGAGAAGATAAATTATTATTTTCCATTTAATTCCAACTACCTTACCTCGACAGTGGAGTTATTAGTACGAGACACTGAAGAAGTCTGCACATGGTAGACGAAATACGCGTATCTGTCAAGATAAGCAAAGGTAGTTGGAATTAAATGGAAAATACTAATTTTTCTTCTCATTTCTAGTAACATGTATTCCACTAAACAGCTTTTATGGCACATTAATTAAGCTGCCCTCGCCTATCTTGGCAAAAACCAAGAATAGCCAATGCTACTTTGAATGATTATCCAAATTTCTGAAACAGAACTTTTATTTAAATTCGGAAAAGAATGTCTATAAAAAAAACAATTTGATTTTTATACAGCTAAATAGGCAAATTTTTGGCTTCAGAAGCTAATATTTGGTTGAACAAGCTGTTATGCAACTTTCAATGTTTATTAGGTTCTCAGTATTTCCTCCAAGAATCCTTGGTAGAAATTCCGACCAATCATTGCAATTAGGAGTTTCATGTCGGATTTCAGATGCTGATCTGATCTCGATAAGAATTTTTTCCAGGGATCTTTGTACACCATCTTCAGAAAAATCAAGCTCTAAAATTGAAAAAAAAAATTCTGGTAAGAAATTGCTTACAAAGAATTAGAAAGTATATCACTATCCGATGTTCAGAAAGGCATCTTTATCTGGAATTTCACTGAGGAAGCTTCATCCAGGAATCTGGGAAGGAATCCTTTGTTTTGGAAAAAAAAAATTTATTCGGAATTTAGGAAAAACCTCTCTCCAAGTTTCTGGGGAGGAATCCTGACCAAACATTCTGAGAAGGAATTGCCATTTAGGGTTGAAGAAAATATGATCAGGGATTTTTGGAAGGTTTATCCTTGAATTTCGGGAAAGAATCTTAACTAAGTATACTTGGATTTTTTCAGGAATTCTGGATAGGGATTCCATTCCAGAATTCCAATTAATTTATTTTCATGACTAGCTTCCAAGTAGATTTCTGGAATGAAATTCCTTTTTAGAATATCCAATATCCTTGGAAAAAAAATCCGTTATTAATACAGATTCTAGCCCATGGTTGCAAGTAGGTATTCAGTGTAAGAATTTAGATGATGAGTTGTTTCTTACTTTCCCCTAGGGGCCTGTTCATAAACCATGTAGACTCATTTTTGAAAATCTGAGAACCCTCCTACCCCTTACAAATATTTCTCCATACATTTTTTTTTAAATTTGATATGGAGCGTAGACTTTCGTCAAACCCTTTCTCCTTCCCCAAAAAAAGTCTACGCAAATTAATGAAACGCCCCTTGGATCTCTGTCTAACATTCTGCGGAAAATCACATCAGGATTCCAGGAATAAATACTATGCAGGAGATTCTGGTAAGAAATTCCTGGACAGTAATTTGGAACGAAATCACTATCCCTAGTTTCAGATATGCAACTCTATTAGAAATATTGCAAAGCAGTCCATCCGAGGTTCTAGAAAACTATCAATATCCATAATTTTGGAAAAGAATCTTTTAGGATTTAGGGACAAAAATAAATTAATTTAAGATTGTGGAAATAAATCATCACCTGACAATCTGAGAAGGATTACCATATGTTCAGGACCATCAGGGATTTTGGTAAAGATTATTCAGATTCCTTGAATAGAACTCTTGTCTCGAGTTTTGGAAGATGACTTCCACCCAATATTGTTGGATTGTTTCCCTAGAATCCTGAAAAGATTCTTTCCAGAATGGCCAGAACGGGATTCTATGTCGGAGATAGCAAATCCTCCTCATGATCATCATCAGGGGAGGAATCCCTAACCAAAAAGAAAATCTTGATCAAGGATTTCTCAACCGAGATTCAGGGCATTTTGAAAAAAAATTAAATGGGAGATTCTTGGAATCCTTGAATAGGCCCGTAACGCTCGTAGATCCCTCCCTGCGTTAGATATTCCACAGAACTCTAATCCGAATTAATTCAAACCAAGGAACATATTTGTTTTTATAGTTTTTATAGATGGAACATATCTTAAATCCATATTATATTTTATGTCTTGTTAAAAGCCCTCATATATGTGGTTAACCTTCATATATGTGAGTTCTCATTTTCAAGATTTGATATTCTATAGTTTGAAGTGGTTAGGGCCAGGGTTACTGGTGTATGGTCAGTATCGGAGTAATTGTTTGTTTGTTTTTGCAATGATTCTGGTTCTGACTGATGAAGGGACGCGCATTTGAAGAGTGCTCATATTCCTCAAAGGGTTTCAATAGCGGAAACTTTCATCAAAACTCGATTCGTTGCCCACAAAACATGACAACTGTTACAACACCGAATTCTTCATCATTTCTCAAAAGTGATGAAGTAACTCGACGCGCAATAAAAAAAAGCATACGGGATTGCCTCAAATCATCCGGAATTTTGAGAGCCTAATTCGAAAAATCTAAATTTTAGTCTATATTTAGGAGACGTTGATCCAGATTTTACGGAATCATGACCCAAAAGTTAATTACAGTGTAATATTCTAAGAATTCAAGACCTATATATACAACCCTAATTTCCCCCGCGCCTTATTCAAAAATCAGCTTTTGCTCATCTCAATATGAGTTTCAGATAATCCTAAATCGGAATTCATGAATTATCAATTTGAGATTAGGGAAACCTCATTTTGAAATCCTGCAAGATCACCTAGTCCGAGGAATCGAATTCCTCCAATCATAAATTCACGATAAAAAATCTGTCAAACCAGATCGAACAAACCTAGACAAAAGGAAAAAAATCAATTCATATCGATTCACCTAAAGCCGCAGCGCGCTCATCGCACAGAAACTTGATAGTATCACACATAAATACACGCATATATAATTGATTTTCAGAGCTGCAATTAAAAACAAAATCGAGTAGTATCGTGTCATATGCCGTCATAGAATTAGGATCTGCAAAACCTAGGAACTGTCAATAGTATCACATTGTTCGCGGTATCACGTTTTAATCCACTCCCAGAAGAGATCTTGGCGGTCTGGGCCGTCGCCGGACATCGCAGGTGTCTTACAAACTCCGCCTTCAGCAGCATCTCGCGCCAGATGGTGAAGTACATGATGAGCCGGTTTATGTTCTTCTCCTTCTCGTACAGTGACTCCTTGAAGCTTCTATTCTCGGGATGAAATAAAAAAAAATAATTTCGGCAACATTAAGACCTACGCCAATCCCATACCTTTTAATCAACTTGATGTTCATATTGTTCTGCGACGTGCTGCAGTTCAGATCATCGCCCCCCTGCGGCGACCGTTGCTCGTAGTTGTTGTGGCTGTGACTGTTCAGCAAACTCGGTGGGATTTCGTTCGGGAAATCCAGTAGGCTGAGGTTCAACCGCATCAGATTGATTTCCCGCTTGCTGAGATGAAGGTTGCTGATGCGTTCGTCCAACCGCGAGCGGAACCCTTCGTAGTTGTTCTTCTCCGAGTTGTGGTTGTTCATCAACGGAGCACCCGTCGGTTGGCTGCCGGCCTCATCGACGGCTACGTTTTTGACCGACTCAGCCGTTGACTCCTGTTGCGGCGGTGGAGTTGTTGTACTTTTATCTGCGTTTCAAAATAAATGAGGGTGAGTTAGAAGTCCAAGTTTACGTACGTTTTGGAAATTTAAACCATACCATTGACATTGTTGTTTATGCTATCAAAATTATCTACGATCGATTTCAAATGGTTAAGAATCAAATTGTTGACCTTTCTGGGCGCAGCCTGCTGCGCCATCGGTTCCGGCTGTTGATGGCTGTTGGAAATGTTCAAATTGTCCAAGTTCATCGTCAAGTGGTAGTTGTCATTCTTGCCCATCGGTGGATCGGAGCCCTTCAGAATGTAGCTCGCAACGTTTAGAAATGGCAAATTGAATTGGTGAAAATCGCCATCCATCATCAGTCCCGGATGCATCCCACCCGGAATGCCGCCTCCGAAACCACCGAATGGATGATGTTGTTGTTGTTGTTGCTGTTGGTGTTGGTGGTGCTGCTGCTGGGCATGATGGTGATTCATCATGTACTCGCTGTGTTCGTTCTTGACATATTTGGGCTCCATCTGGGCTTGCATTTTCTGCATCGAGAGAAAGCTGGCGTCGAAGGCGCAATTCAGCTCCTTGACCGGGGACGATTTGATGAGGTCTTCATTTTTGAGCGTTATTTTCCTGAAGTTGTTTTTCTCGATCTGGACCGCCGTGGGGGATGGCGGAGAACCGGCGTTCGAGAGTTTGTTCGGTGGCGATTTACGTTTTGATGACATTGTCCGTAGATCTCTCTCGGAGGAGCGTGTTGCAGTGAACGATTCCTGGCGGTGGGAATTATTGTCAGGTTAGTGACGCAGGCTTTGGGGATTGTTCCCGATGGATCTCACTTTTTCTGTTTTTTGTTGGCTGCAATAAAAATTGGACTCTTGCCGGAAAAGTTGTTGTGAGAAAGGGAGTTGATCGAGCAGTATCTCCCATCTTACAAGCTTTTCACTTTGACTCGTGACTTTGGTGTGAGATGTATAAAGATTAACTCCCCACTTTTTTTTAACAATCTTGTCTAAGTTACAGTAATGCATAATAATGATTTAGATTCATTTAGTTTGTCTCCATGTTACTAGCGCACGACTAAAAGAATTGTGATCCCGACCTTTCAAAGTTCAAACCTTCAGCAAAGTTGTTCAGAAAGCCAAGAGCTTCCGGAGGTGGAAAGTATGGTTAGAAATTCGTCATTAATGGACATGTTAAACAGAGCATTTATTAAGGATTTTGTACCGTAATCCCGACCACCTATAAAGGTGAAACCTTCAGAGAAATTGTTCAGATAATGATTATATGTACTACCACCCATTGTAGCACGGAAACTAGGTCCGACAGCAATGGGCTCTCCTCTCTGTTAGCCTTGATCAAGCTTTAATAACCACTCATTATCCTAATCATGCCATTCTATGAAGGGCCAAAAACAGATTGGGTGGATCGATAGGCAATATCACTTATACTTATCCACAGGGATATAAAGAATCTCCTTCCAACAACAAGATTGAACAATCAGTCAGAAGAGCAAGCCATCTAACATGAGGATGCTCCAATGGGCGGGATTCACCAACTGTTAGCAATGGGGAGTTGGCATTCGCACTCTCCATATCCAAAGTGCTTCAATCGGGTGCCTTGATGGTCCCTCCCATCGATATATCTATATAATAGTGTCTACATTTATGTAGATGAAAAATACTACAAGCTTTCGTATCTATGATCTTCATTCGGTTGATCCTGAAATGCATGAAATGTTGTAAAGTGTTAAAGTGTAGATTTCTGTGGTTCGCGCTTAAGCACGTTTTGGTTCGCAGCGATACCAGAAATTCACCAAAATCTTGATTTGAGATATCCTGAAAATGTTTGTTAAATCTATAATTTTGCTTAGGTTACTATTCCCAGCATGATGCTGATTTTATAACAGCGATCCGCTTTTATTTTTGCTGGCTAAAAGTTCCAAATCCAGAGCTAGCAAAACAAGGATTTTTTAATTGAAAGGGAGTTAAAGATGGACATGGACATACAAAAAAAAAAAACAATAAGTAATGTATAAATCATCTATGAAGTAAAATCAATAAAACAATATTGTTCAGAAAACGAAGAACTTTCATAATCGCAATTCAGTCACTACGTGGCGCTAACGAACACTTAAAGGCGAACAGTTTTTTAACGAGTTTATATTGTGATCCAGCCCACCTAGAAAGTTCAAACCTTCGGAAAAGTTATTCAGAAGGTAAAGGACTTATGGAAGGTGGAGAGAATGGTTCAGAGTTCTGTAAGCCCGTGGCGCTAGTGAATATGTAAAGAAGAACATTTCGCAACGATTTTATATCGTGATCCAGGCCACTTAGAAATTTCGAACCTTCAGAAAAGTTGTTCAGAACGCCAAGAACTTTTAAAAAGTTCGGAATTCTCTTTTTACGAGGTGCTAGTAGGCTTTTAAAACAGACTATCTTTGGACATTTTGCTATCTTTATCCGGACCTTCAAGAAAGTTTGAACCTTTAGCAAAGTTGTTCAAATGGTCAAAGGCATTTGATCGGCTTGCAGTCACAAGATCCGCACTATTGTGCATGTAAAAGAGAGCATTTTTGAACATAATATAGTTATGCCGACCATCTAGAAAGCTCGAACTTTCACCAAAGCAGTTTAGAATGCTAAGCGCTTTCGAAAGATCGAGAGTATGACTAGGAACACTGCAATTATGGGGCGAAATTGATGTGTAAAAACGAGTTTATATCGTAATCACGGCCAGATGTGTCATGTGAAGTGTGATTAATATAAACCAACAACCGACAACAACGACCACCTATAAAGTTCGAACCTACATAAAAGTTTTTCAGAAGTTTCAAAATTTGTTGTAGAAGTACACATATAGCACGTTGCCCCGCCTTTTAAATATAAATACCTATTTCTGATTTGAACCTATTTATATAAACAGTGCTATTGGAGCCAATCACAAAATGGGATAGTGGTTTACTTGCTCCAGGATATGGTGGAACGGCGAGGATGACAAACCAATATTATGGATAACAATTAATTGTGATTCCCACCACCGGTCCACAAGCCCGGCGAACTCCCACATCTCACCAGGGAGCATTTTTGTTGTTAAGTTTATGTGATCACTCGATCACTTACATCGCACCATGGTCGATAGCAAAATAGTGCGTAATAAAGCATCGACACGACCTTTCACAGCCGATGCTCGAAACAAACTTTTTTTCGTAAACTTTCAATTTTTACAACTGTTTCAAGAAAGTAGAAGCTTCTTCAGAACAATCAATGCGAATCCATTTAAAATTGCAATTGAGACAATAATATCATTATCTCCAATCCGCTCAATCAATCGCTATGTTTTGTAATATATTGGATAGATTAATAATATTTTAGATAACTCAATGCAGGCGTCATCCAAATTTTGTAGATTGACAGGTAATATGTGAAGACCCAGCTAGTGCCTTATAGTAAGATGCTTAGATGCGGACCGAAAGATTCGGTGTTTTTGCGGTGTTGCTTTGTCAATATATACACTGAAAATATATTTTCGTAAATTAGCTTTCACTTGTTTCGTAAACATGGATTTTATTCATAAAACAAATTTCTCGTTAATTGTATGAATCATTCTTAATGCTTGTCATCTCTTAAAATACTGTCATCACACCTCCTTGTACAATGCACGAAATGAATTTCACGAAGATCAAAAAATTGCTGCTTCTCTTCAATCGTACTCTGCAACTTTGTACGACAATGTGTAGCGCAAACTCTTATATTTACGGCGTATTCTCACTTCGTTTTTCGCAAAGTCAGTCAATGATAATCACCGTGAAATTCAAGTGTTTTCAAACATTTTAAAGCTTATTCCAAATTATTGAGAACCAACTTACTTAGGTGATTGGATCAAAATATAAACTCTTTCAAAAATTCCTTTTCCATGCCCACTAGCGGCAGGTAGTGATCGATTTCCGAAACGTTATGAACTCAGAAATGTTGATGTTGTTTGAGAAGGAAATAATTTCTCATCCCCCTGAAGCTTTAGGAGTGGACAGCATTTTTTTTTTGCTAAAACAAAGTTGTGAAGAAAAAGTATTGATAGTTCCGTTAGCGCACGGCAGGCTGTGAAAATTGAATAGAAGTCGTTTTTGAAATTGAGCGGAGGGTATTGTGAGGTAGTATTTCCAAATTACAGACTACCGGGCTTGGAAGTCTATACATAAACCATGTAGTCTTTTAGGGCTTCAACGATGTTTTAAGAACTGATGCTGCGTTCGAGATCATTTACCAAATGACACCCAACGAGCCTGAGTGTTTGATTTGCGAAGGGAACATTGCCGGCGGCAGTGTAAATGGAATGAACGGGAAATCTCTCGTCTTTAAACACACTAGCAAATTTTACCGAGAACAAATTGCAAATTTCCTGTTGAGTGCCAGCGGTTTCACTTTTAAAGACCTTGGATGCTGATAGGTTTCGGATGTGCAAGTGATTTGAGTCGCCATTGAACCCAACTCAGATAACGTTGAAAATGCATACGACGTAGCTGTTTGTTTTCGTAGTTGAGCCTGCTATAATGGCGTTTAAGCAACAATGTGTGGTTTTCGTAAGTCTTCTGAGAGCCGCTTGTTTGGCCCGTATTAGCGCACGAAAACCGCTGGCCATTCAAGGGACCCGAGATTCGGTCTGAACGAATATATATTTTGACGTGCCTGTCAATAACAGCGATAATAACGTCGGTTGAATCTAGAATGCAGCCCAAATTAGAAAGTACTTCACCAATACTGAGATAATCAGATCTACGGCTATTAGAGAAAGATGGTGAGGAACATCCTTAACTAGAGGCACGGGTGCCGTAGAGATGACAGGCCACTCACAGAGCAGACATCTAGAAAACGTTTTCATTTACCATGTCCTTAACTTTGGATAGAGTTGCGGTACTGTAGCTGTCCAGAAGCTGACTTGTCTCTGCGTGAAAAGAAGAACACTCATGGTCGTCCGGAGTGAGTTGGAGTCCATGCAATGTCGATGTTGAAGCTTCCCAAAACAATCACTTCATCATTGAGGGTAGTCCCAGCGGTTGGATCGTCATGAAGAAAATGAATATAGTTTTTAGCTCTGGAAGTACCAGCACATCGGTCCGAAGCTTCATGATTCGCCCCTTATAACTTAACTCACACGAGCACCCCCTTAAATATTTTATCAAAATAACACAGCGAATCAAAACAGAAACAAAGCTTATAGTACCGAAAGGCTGCAACGTGTACTTCAGACCAAGGGGTTATACAACAGTGAACCAATTTTAAATCACTAGTTTCACCACCGACAAGCCGACAGAAAACTCAATCTCCACTATTGATGAGGAAGCCATAACGACCGATTCAAATGTGCACCGATCCCATCTGTCAAAACTTATAGAATTACTTTATCTACATCAAATAAATGTGATTCAGCTGCAAATGAAAGTAGACGATCGCTATTATTCTCTAAGTGTATTTATTCGCAAACTTTTGAAAAGCTTTGTGAATTTCTGGAAAGTTCTCTGAACTCTTAAGTTTTCGGAAGTTCCCTGAACCCTTGTGAAGGTCCCTGGAATAATGGAAAATTCCCTGAATTTCAGGGAAATAGCCTGATTTTCAGGGAAGTTGCCTGAACTTCCCGGAAAGAACCCCCAACTACTGGGAAGTTCCCTGATTTTCTGTGAAGTATTCTGAGCTTCTGATAATTTCCCTGAGTTTCTGGGAAGTTCACTGAATTTATGCGATTTTTTCCGAAGTTTCATGAAACATTTTCGTTCAGCAGTTTCTTCAGTTAAAGGATGCAAATACTGCGGGCCGTAAGTCTTCAGGATATTTAGCTTCGCAAAAATCCTCAGGATCAGCAGGCTGTTTGAGTGCTCAATCGTCACATTTTCGTAGAGAGAACTAGCTGAGAAACCGTATGCCAATATCCATAAGGCTGCAGTGCACTTTTGTAACGGATTCAAGCCGTTAATATAGACTGGTGGTCAAGCTACTGGACCCGTAATTTCGACGTCCAATTCCAGGTTGCTCCATTTTTTTTTTAAATTTTCCAACATCATTATATTACATAACGTAAATTAATGAAATTCATAATGATTTCTTGTGGCACAAAATCATAATGTAATCTTATGAATATCGAAAGTTTATTTCGCTGAATGCATACATACGAGTACTTTTTCAAATGGACGTAAGTAACATTTGGACGAAAATCAGCATTGAACTTTTTTGAGTTTATTTATATTCGTATTTGAAAACCGGACATGATTATCCCAATTCAATTCCACTTAATGAGACATTGGTGAAAGATATTACATCACTGTACTTAAAAATTACACTAGGAGTGAAAATTCAAGTTTCATTTAGAAAAATGTTTCTTACAACGATCTGAAATAAAAAACGTCATTTTGATATGTCAATATGGTAGATGGCATGTTACTTGCGTGAAAATGATACGTCGTTCTGCGAATGGCAATGTTGATACGTCGAAATGTTACGTCAAGTTGTCATATCACAGAGAACAGACATCCAATCTAGAGTGCCCTGCGTGTGTAAATTTCTGTAACTGCCATTTTAAAATTACAGCTAGTTTCCGTTAGTTTTGGTGATTCTTATGTTGATTGCGCCACCTGTGCGCCTTGAGATTTGATAGGCTGTCAGTTTTAGTTTGGTAAAACCGAAACTAGGCGGCGCTGATTTTCCAACGGTTTGCTTTTAAAAATTTACACAGTAAATTGAGAGAAAAATGTTCGAGCCTGGATGTCTGTTCTCTGTGGTCATATTTCACACAGATACGTCGTACTTATCAAAATGACGTATAATTTTTTTCTGCAATAAAACGTTGTAAAAATATCTTTGCTAAAAAAATCAATTTTTACTAAAAGAAATCTAAATGTTTAACCTTGAGGTATATAGCCTTTTACTAACGCGTCGTTAAGAGGTATTCAAATGATATAACAATGATTCGCAAGTTGCTTTTCAACACATGCGGCGTATGTACATTATTCCCAAAAAGTGCAAAAGTTATTTTACACCGTTTTGTAAAAAGTTAGTTAAAACTTTAAGAAATAATCCATCAGAAAATTCAACAAATATGGGCATATATACATGATTTTTTAATAACATGCCATGAACAACGCGTTTGTTTACATTTTGTGTCTTGCGTCCTTTTGAAAAGGTACTCGAGATATGATGCATCTGTGAAAGAATGAATGGAAGAATCTAGGTAAGGCAAAAGTGAGCTTAAACGTTGTAGATGGCGCTGGTTAAAATGGTTGTTCAAGCTGTCTAAGCAAAGTAATTGGTGATAAAGAAAATTGACTATAATGACGATACTGATCAATCCCATACAGTTTGAAAAATAGCCAGAAAGTTATAATCTTCAGTTTTAGATACTACGATGTTTAACCGCACTTTAGCTTCACTTGGATTCTTCAATAGGAAAAACGAAAATAACGATACGAATTAAGTTCAACTCGCGAGTAATTTATGATTAGGGCCTAAAAATTATTTGCAAACAATTACTTTAAACGGAGTTCCCTCACGAATCACTAGAATCCCACTACTCCATATGGTAGAAATAACATTCTTCTACCAAATACTGCTTTCATTGCAGGAGAGTGATTTGAGATTCATGACAAATCGACATTTAAAGTACTTCTTTACAAAAGGCTGTTAGGCCCTCAACATGAATTACTCGAGAACTGTTTGCAAAGTCACGCAGGTCTACTCTGTGCGACCAGTAGATTAAGTGACAATGTTATACACGCAAAAAAAACCGCAGTAGAAACTACCAGTTCGAGGGTTATGCCTTGTTCAGACTACCGAGTTATAACATGTTATAAGCCTATCTTGATGACGAATATCTTGTTGAAATTATTTGACAACCGTTATAACATGTTATAACTCTGTAGTCTGAACAAGGCATTCAATTGAGCGCAAACACCAACCATTTTCACCTGACTACAAATGCGTTTGATTTGACCATGCCTGCGATTAGATCAACAATGGTGTGGTTGATATCAACAAGAGGTCTGTCAAATATACCACAAACGTTGAAGATTTTACCATAAACGTAGTAAATTTGACTGAAATTTTTAGGGTGGTTTTAAAGATAGGCGTAGTCGGGTAAAATGGTAGTTTTTACTACAAAAATTTTCCCTGTGTAGGGTTGATTGGGTGATGATTTTCTCCGTGCATATCAACAGAGAACTCACTTCACTCATGGTAACAATTCTAAACAAAATAGACAAAAGGTCGAAAGTAACAATTGTAAACAATGACTTAAAACGTAAATTCAAGCTGAACAATGCATTAGGTCCTAAGTAACATTGACAGATTCTCTTCGTCGACTTTCTCTTTCGTTAATAGTTTGTCTATTAAACGATTTGCTTATGTTTTTGAAGTATTGGATCCTTAATAACACTTCATATCCCGTACTGTGTGTTGAAAATACTTGAACATGTCTTAATTTAGCCGTAGGAACGCAAATAGAAAGTCCACAAAGAGAGTCTCTCAATGTTACTTAGGACCTAATGCATTGTTCAGCTTGAATTTTCTGGAAATGCCAGGTTGTTAACATCTATATCCACTACTGACGGGAAGGTAAGAACTACCTGTATCTGTTTCTGGTGCTATTTTATTTGTGGGAGCAAGCAGATACCAGAAAAATACGCTAGAAATCATTGTTTACAAATGTTACTTTCGACCTTTTGACTATATTGTCTAGAATTCACTTACTCCAATCCACCTGGCGCGCAAAATAGACGATTCCAAGTTGAAAGAAAGATGAAAACACCGAGTGGTAATAAATATGACAGCTCCCATGTAAAAAGACGAAAATTTTGAAATGCTTCTGATAAATTCAAATTTAATTAAAAGCGGTCCAAAACTGCAAAATAGGGACATTATTTTTATTTTGCTGAAAATGTCTTTATTGAGTAGTTTTGGATTTTTGTTCCATCATACAAAAAACCACTTATAATTGGAATTTTTAAGAAGCATTTTAAAATGTTCGTCCTACATACTTATGTTAGAAAATTTTACAGTGTACGGTAATTTTTACCGAACTTTCAACCGCTGAACGTTCGATAATCCGATTTAACGGATTTCGGTAGAATTTGACAAGTTCCGGTAATTTTTTACCGGAATACTGTAAAATTCCACCGAAATCCGGTAAATCGGATTATCGAACGTTCAGCTGTTGAAATTTCGGTAAAAATTACCGAATACTGTAAAATTTTCTAAATGAGTATCTGTCTGTGAAATTGTCAGATTTATCACCACTGGTGTTCTTCTCCCTTTTCCAACCTGGATTCGACCATAGCCTAATCATCTGATTAAAACAGACACCTAAAAAAGACTATAATATAAATAGAATAAAAAAATATCAAAATTCATCAGAACAATTTTAAAACAACTGCAAACAAGCCACCTCGAATTATTCCCAAACCATCCAAATCGCCTGACAGCCATCACTTGCGCCTGCTCATTGGGCAAGAGGTATGCTCTATGTCAACAACAGAGCACTCCCCCCATTGTCCAATCGGGATGGCAGCAGCGGTGGCTGTCGGGGTGGGTTGTGGGAGGGTGGCGTCAACACAATATGCCATTCTTTTCGCAAGCGCAAAAATCAATATTAGACCAGCCGGATGGTAATAATTGCCACCGAATCCGCCATTGTTGAGTACCATTTTTGCCAGAAACACTAATAATTAGCCGGAAATACATTTATATAGAATCGTCATAGAATTATATCGGATATCGAGGGTTTTGCTTCGTCTCACACGCCAGGAATGTATAGCAATAATATTAAGAATTGACAGTATCGATTTGTTTTAATTCAAAACTACAGGTTAGCTTTTTTTTCAGAACAGCATTGAAACTATATATTTCTTTCTTTTCTTCCGTTCTCTTCGGCATCGGTCGAATTTACAGTCACGCAAATCAAAAAAATTCGCTAGGATTCGACCGATTTGTTAGGATTTGATTAAACTTAAAAAAAGAGATCTAA
This sequence comes from Aedes japonicus, assembly GCA_034211315.2. NCBI lineage: Eukaryota > Metazoa > Arthropoda > Insecta > Diptera > Culicidae > Aedes > Aedes japonicus. The sequence goes on from JASCZW010000242.1 coordinate 51,814, forward strand.
TTGAAAATTATCTTCGCTCCCTTCCCGTTTTCTTTGGCACGGCAATCAAAGCAACCAACCAGCAGGGGCAGAGTGCGATGGCTTCTTCTTGGTTGGCTTGCTTGGTTTGCTGCGCGTTTCGAACCCGAGAGGAAGGGGGAGAAAATTTTCATCCATGGTCGGAATTTTCTTCCGCGAATTTCCACTAAACCTGCCTCGGAATCCACTATTCGAATTGCACTTCCGCTGCGTTAGGTCTGCATCTACCGTTTGCACCACTTTTCCGATCACTAGCACCAATTTGTCACTGGGATATTTTCGCGGATAAAAACTGGACAGCTTCCTGGTCTTTCTGGCTCGTAACTCGGTTTGACTGGAGAAAAAATTTCACTCACTTCACTCGCTTCATCTGCATGGCTGGCCCGTGTGTGATGGGAAGAAGCTCTTTTCTTTCGCTGCCATGCCATGATGGTCTCTTCTTGCGAAAGAGATATAGCGTGCGTGAAATGTGCCCGACGGGATGGAAGGACGGCTGAAAGAACGAAAGAGACATCGAAGCGAGATGGAGAACGAACTGTCAAAGCGAGAGTGAGCATGTGCCATGCGTTACACATGCGCCGGGCTGCTTCGATTATGGGGGTGGAGAAGCGCGCCTTCCAACATTTCGCTTGTGGTACTCCTGGAGGTAGGCAGCACAATTGCAGCTCGCTTTGCACAAGGTAAGTTGCACGTGCATTCTGCTAATTAGGTATTATAATTTTCAAAATTTCGAGCAAATTGCATGGCTTTTTGGTTTGAATTGCCGATAGAATGGATTGGGCCATGGATAATTTGACTTTTGAATGCTGCCCAATTACTTATTTCATGTTTTCTTTGAAAAATCGATTTGTTCGTTCAACCGTTAATAATTTGAAAATTTTCCATCGCGTGTATTGCGTAGAATTTTAAGATGTTGTGCGAATCATACGTTCTTTCGCAGCAAACAATGCAAATCCAGAGTAACATCCAGAGCGTAAATTCTATCTTTGGCTGCAACGCGTCCGGCCACAGCGGCATCAACCAACTGGGGGGTGTCTACGTAAATGGGCGTCCCTTGCCGGACTCGACGCGCCAGAAGATAGTCGAATTGGCCCACTCCGGCGCCAGACCATGCGACATCTCACGCATCCTCCAGGTGTCCAATGGATGCGTCAGTAAGATCCTCGGTCGATACTACGAGACGGGCTCGATCAAACCGAGGGCCATCGGGGGCAGCAAACCACGGGTAGCGACGGCTTCTGTGGTCTCGAAGATCTCCGATTACAAGGCCGAATGTCCGAGTATCTTCGCATGGGAGATTCGCGATCGACTACTGTCCGAAGGTGTCTGCAATAATGATAACATTCCAAGCGTAAGATCTCTATCGTTTGACTTCCGACGGGATGGAATTACTAGATTGTTAAACTTCCAACAGGTTTCTTCCATCAATCGAGTGCTGCGCAATCTGGCTTCGAACAAGGAAACATCTACACCAAGCAATGATACGGTTTATGAAAAGATTAAGCTCTTCAACAACACCAGCGGCCACTGGACCTGGTGCCAGAACATCGGCGGCGGTCAATTCAATTTCTCATCCCACCCCATCTCCCATCTTTCTCTGAAGAGCCCAACTGAAAATCCCCAGCAATCGAAACCAGGTAGGCTCTGAACAATAGGTATATCTCGATCCAAGCAGAACAAAACAAACTCTTCTTTTCCTCAGTGACCCACGGCTTAGAGGACATGAGCGACAAATACTCCTCGGAGGACGACGAAGACTCGGAGCTGCGGCTCAAGCTCAAGCGGAAGCTTCAACGCAACCGGACTTCATTCACCAACGAACAGATTGAAAATTTGGAAAGAGGTAACTAGGCTATTTCAGTAAGGGGCGGGTCCTTTCGAGGGCGCCGGAGCAAACGTAAAAATTTTAACTTTTGGCCCTGTTTCCACCAAGCAGAATTCGAGCGGACTCACTATCCGGATGTATTTGCACGGGAACGGCTTTCGGAGAGAATTCAGCTACCGGAAGCCAGGATACAGGTAAGGGGGGGCCTAGGTTCTGCCGGACCGTGGATGCTGCGGTAGAACTGGGCGTCGATAAGGTAAATGACAAATTTCAAACTATAGTTATGGCAAACTGGTGAACTCTTCGTTGGGGGGTTTTGAAGGGAGATTAGATGATTTCTTTTATTAAATAGGTAGGTTGGAACGAGGAGAATTATGGACTTAAACTAAGGACGAGTTGCGGACCATTGGAGCGAAATAGAGTTGAAAGAGGTAAATGAATAGTAAATATATTTTTCCACAAATTTAACGAAAGCTGTCAATTTAATCAGGAAAGAAATCTGTTGTGAAATGTGTCTTTTCAAAACTCAAACTTCTCGCGCAACATTTGAGGTCCTTTATTGTAGAGTCCCTAAAACATCAACCAGTTCCATTCGTCAAGACAGAGATCATAGTTTTTTATTAATTATTTCGTTTATTTATGAGGCTCAGGCGTATGTAATACTTTGCGGAGCCGATATTCAAAATTGTTATTTACAATCATTTGCTTTATGATGTTGATAAGTGGGATACCAATAAGTGGTTGGCTCGCGGTCAGAGGGCCACATTATCGTTTGGATGGGACTAGGCAGATAACTTATTTAAGTTTACATACATTAATTGTTATGTCATTTATTCTCCGTGCGAGGAGTAACGATTATGATGTAGAAGGAGATGTTCGCTCATCACCATGAGGCACCCATAGTGAACATTAATGTTTTTGGCTAGAATGAAAGATGTGAAGAGACCTTTCACTTTCTCTTCACATCTTTCATTCTAGCCAAAAACATTAATGTTCACTCTTGGTGCCTCATGGTGATGAGCGAACATCTCCTTCTACATTATTTAAGTTAATAAATGTTGGTCATGGCTGAGTCTGCCACCAAGTCCTCGGTTCCTATAACCCCTTTCAGGAGCTAGGCGCAGATTGTCGACATCTATTCGCAGATGGCAGGTACAAGAGACACGAATGTTTGCAACTTTGCTGAAAAAATATGATTATATATAAAAAAAACTGCTCAAAGTATATAAAATTTTAACAGAAGCAAAGCAAAGTCAGATAAAACTCAAATAATTGATGAATTATGAATTTTGAAGAATTACAGTATCATAAACTCAGCATCCCAAGCAACATTTTTTGTTTTATTCCTGTTTCTTAGCAGTTTTAAAACCAAATAATAAATTGTTCTTGCGGTTCTTGCGACTACATTGCTTTGAAAACTTCATACTGACCGCTTGACAGCCATGCCATGGCCAGTTGGCCCAGTTTTATTGCAATCATTAATAATTGATATGCGGACCAACTTAGGGAACGTCCATTAATTACGTCACGTTATTTGTTAACGGGGCTCGACGACGCAATCAATTCAACGCAGCTTTTTGGGAACAATTTTAATGTATACCGATGTGACTGAAGCCAAATGAACAGCAGTAAATGTCATTTCGGAGGAGTTTTTATTGCTGTGCATCATCGGTTTATCAGTAGCAGTGTTGAGCTGTCCAGCGGAGAAACGTTAGAACAGGTATGTGTATTGATGAAGATTGGTTCCAAACGATTTTTGCTTTGTGCCATTTATGTTCCTCCAAATAAAAGTAAGGATCTCAGTATACTGACCGGGCATATTGAGTCGATCCATGAGCTTGTCAACAGAGGCTCTGGCAACGATTGTCTACTGGTATGCGGTGACTATAATCAACCTGGAGTGGCCTGGTGGCCTGATTCAACCCGTGAACTCTGTATCTTCATCGAGGGCTAGCACGATCTTGATTGACGGTATGGATTTCTTCAACATGCATCAAAGAAATCTCGTGCACAATCACCTAGGACGCATTCTCGATTTGTTCTTTAGCCCAATGGATCTTCCTGTTGAAATCTCGAGTTCTGTTTCACCACTCTTACCGATTGACCTTCATCACCCGCCACTGGTTGTCAGTGTACCATCTTTAGTTGATGACGATGTACCATCGCATGGTGTGAATGAGAATGTTGTGCGGGCGTTAGACTATAACAAAATTGACTTCGATGCTCTTTGGGATTTTCTTTCTGCCATAGACTGGGTTGTTCTTTTTGCTGGACTTAATGCTGATGAAATGGCTGAAATGTGCGCTGTACTAAATGATTGGATAGACACGAATGTTCCTTATCGTCGTCCCGCTGTTTCTCCTCCATGGAGCTCTGCTTTGCTACGAAAACTAAAACGAACACGAAATGCTTCACAACGTAAACTCCGGCGATACCGTTCCCTGGCAAATAAGCGTAGTTTTCACTTGGCATGTAATGAGTACCGTAAACTTAACTCGTCACTCTACAAATCTTACGTTTTACGGGTACAAACTCACTTAAGGCGAAACCCCAAGAGTTTTTGGAGTTATGTAAATTCAAAGAGGAAAAATACTACTATGCCAGCTAGCGTGTTTTTGAATGATGTTGAAACGTCTATAAGTAAGGAAAAATGTTAAATTTTTGCTACTCATTTTTCGTCAGTGTTTGCTGCGGAAAGTATTAACCCGAGTGAACTTAACTCCGCTGTTTTGGACGTTCCATTGAACCTTGTAGACGTGGATATTTTTGAGATAACGCCCTTGATGGTAAATAATGCTATCAAGAAAATAAAATGTACATTCTTGCCTGGACCAGATGGTATTCCGTCTTCAGTGTATTGTCGCACCAATGGAGCTTTTGTCGAGCCGCTCTGCAGGATCTTCAACAAATCTTTTGCCGAATCGAAATTTCCCGCAGTCTGGAAGGAGTCTTTGATGGTTCCGGTACACAAGAAAGGAGACAAACGTGACGTTAAAAACTACCGGGGAATCACTAATCTGTCAGCTGCCTCTAAATTGTTTGAGATAATAGTGAGTGGTTTCATTCTCGAGCGCACCAAATGCTACATCTCTGGCGATAAACATGGTTTCATGCCTGGACGTTCGGTTACCACCAATCTCCTAGATTTTACCACGACCTGTTTTGATCAATTGGAGAAAGGGGCACAAGTAGACGTCGTCTATACTGATCTACAAGCAGCGTTTGATACAATCAACCATGAAATTCTGCTGGCGAAGCTTTCAAAACTCGGTACATCGGAAAGATTGACATCACGGCTGTGCTCGTATTTAACAGACAGGGCTCTGCGAGTAAAACTTGATACAAGCACTTCCTGTTTCTTTACGAACTCGTCAGGTGTTCCACAGGGTAGCAACCTTGGACCGCTGCTGTTTGTTTTATACTTCAACGACGTATTGCTTCTACTAGGAGATGGCTGCAGGCTTGCGTATGCTGATGACCTAAAGCTGTTTTTTGTGGTACGGACTGCCAAGGATTGTACTCGTCTTCAATCATTATTGGATCGATTCACTGATTGGTGCCGTCGGAATAAACTTATGATCAGCATTCCAAAGCGTATGGTAATGTCGTATTACCGCATCAAGCAGCCGATTGTTTTCGACTATACCATCAATGGCGTCGTTCTACATAGAACCGACCAGTTCAGCGATTTAGGTGTTCTACTGGATCATAAATTATCGTTTAACCTCCACCGCTCTGCTGTGATTTCTAAGGCTAATCGCCAGCTAGGGTTTGTGTCAAAAATCTCAAGAGAATTCACTGACCCGTACTGCCTGAAAGCTCTCTATTGCTCACTGGTACGACCGATCCTAGAAAATGCCGCCTTGGTCTGGCTTCCTCATCAATTGACTTGAAGCTTGAGGATTTTTTTTTTTTTGGGTCGTGAAAAACCACTGCAACCAATTAGAGGAATATTGTGGTAGGAGCTTGAGGATAGAAACAATACAGCGCAGGTTTATCCGGATGGCATTGCGTAATCTACCATGGCGTGATCCGCAAAATCCCCCGCCGTATTCAGATCGCTGCAATCTGCTGCAATTGCATACTTAGGAACGCCGACAGAAAATTCAACAAGCGGTTTTTGTTGCTAAACTTATGAATGGAGAGGTCGACTGCTCGAAGCTTCTCTCTCAACTGGACATCCGAGTTCCTCCGAAAGCATTACGGAGTGGTACTCTTCTTCAACCCCAATTCCATCGAACAGCGTTTGGAAACAACGAACCTCTAACAGCTATTATGCGAGCGTTTACGATTGTCGAAGAATTGTTTGAATTTGGCAAATCTTCAGCTCACTTTTTGGCTCGTGTTTGTAATGCCCGTTTTATTTAGTTTAAAGTTTGTGTCATGTAGACAATAAGTCCGATGAACTAAATTGATTACATAAAAATAAAATAAATAAAAAATAACGTTTTAAAGTGCCTTTATAGCATGCTTGTTAGTTTTATGAGAATAACCATCCAAACACAATGAAAGCAGAAGCTGAACATAAACAGCTACAGAAAAGCCCGATCTGAGTAAGCCTGCTTGTCGTAAAAGAAACAGGCTAGCTCCAACCGGATTCTAATTGGACATATCGAAGTCATTTGCAAACTTGCCGTTTGCCAGTTCGTTTCCGCCATCAGTGTTGTGTTAAATCAGAAGGCTTATGTTTTCCACAATAAATCCCTATGTCCGTTGGTTTGATATAGGCATATTCATCGATTTGAAAAGAATGGGCCAAAATTCATCCTTGAAATTTTTGTAGATAGGAAGACCATCCATATTTATCTTTGTTTCACGTCTGAGCCTATGATAAAAATGATAGCTGCAACAAAGCTTTAATGAAGCATTTCAAATTTTATAACGGTTATCAAAAAGTGCGTCATAAAAGGATAAAACTAAAATGCTAGATATATTCTGGTTTTATTCTATAGTTTTTTGGACGGATACAGAACCACCTTAGGGCTTACGTTAATACTATTAAGCCTGAGTTTTGTTTTGGTAGTCATAATTTTTTTTTTAAATTATACTTGAGAGCAGTGTTGGTGACTGCCGAAAAAATCGGCGAAATTTATTTATTCTCATCCGTGCTTGAAACAACCACATCGATAAACGTATTGGTAAAGACATCATACACAGGAACTCAGTGAGTGAACAAGATTAGACGTTTTGTAGATTACTTCATTCCACCACCACGCAAGTCGAATGGACAACAGCTCTGTCTACTTGTGATTCACACTTCGTTGATTGAGTAGCTAGGGAAATACGACCCAGCAGGATCACCAGATGATAATGTTCGGAGACGAGAGATGATAGCATTCATTTGAACAGAACATTTCATTTTCTGTTAGTTCGAATGACAGAGTTGGAAGTTTTGTCAAGTATGTACCGTCTGGAAAAAAAACAGCCTAATCCATTAGATTTTTTGATTAGAAGTGTTAGCACACCTTATGAATTTTATATCACATCACATGCAAGTCGTAATCGAGATTTCAATTGAAGAGGGTTTAATAACCATATCATCGGTTATCGTTCGATGAACAAACATTCGCTTATTCTATTTCAACAAGAATGCATACAGTTTTGTTTTATGACGTGTGAAAAATCTTCTATACCGGACACGGAATCTACTGCATCCAGGATGATAATACCGTACCATTACCAACTAAGTAACCTGTGCCATCGTCAGTATCTACCAAAAACAAAAAAATAATTCATAAAGGAACACATGTAACTTTATATTAACATTTGGCGTTTAGTTGCTACATATTTTCTGTTTTACCCGCTGTATTTACTGGCTACACTGTGCTTTTCGGATTCCGATTCAATTTTGCTTTGAACGCGGTACCCAGCGTTGCCAGGTATACCGATTTATCGGTATTTATACCGATTTTTATTCTCAATACCGATATACCGACAAGGGCTCTGAAAATACCGATTTCCAACTTTTTATACCGATAAATACCGATTTTCTATGAAAGTTATTTCAACATTATATTTGGTTTATTATTTATCAGCGTGTTTTCTTAGATTGCTTAACCCTAATTAATTATTTTTCAGAAAATATTTTCTCAATTAAAACTGCACCAGATTTGAATAAATAAAAAACAAAATAAAGGAATAAGAAACCTTTAATCGAAAAAAGTTAGTAACGATGCTATCCAGTTCATTCAGTCACACATAACATTTCATTTCAAAAATAAATTTCAACATTATCCTTTAGCCAATGGCATCTATTTTCGAATAATTTAATAAAACCACAGATAGCCACAATACATTTAACAGTTTTTATACGTCAAACGCAAGGGAATTAAATGCCAACTATCAAACATCGCTTTGAGTTTCATACGGAGGTAATTGCATTGATCAATTTCTCTTAGTCGATTTTTGGCTAATATCTCAAGCTAATATAATCAAGTTTCAGTATTTAACTTGCAAGACGGAGTTATCCTTTATCGCAACGGATATGCCAACTCGTTTACCTGTAGTTATCAATTATTTTCGGATCAAAGAAGAGAAATCGCTATATGCAGTTCGCCCGTTTGAAACTCAACGCGAGAAACATTTGAATTAGTCTTAAATGCACGTACGATGAACAAATTTGGAGTGTTATGGTTGTAAGCCTGTGATAAAACTATCGAGTTTAATTATGATATTAAATGCGTTAACAAATGAAGACAGGTTGTAATTTTAGGCAAAATAAACTCATCAGTCCTATATTAACAAGCAATAATACTTTATACATTTATGCTTTTTAATATGGGATTTTCAAAAGAAATTATCAGTTTATTGATAGGGTAGAGCGCTACTTCGTCGTAGTCGCGTATTTTCGTTCTATCAAGCAAACAAAAAATCAAAAATATCAAATAAACTATGCGCTCAAGAAGCAGTGTTGAATAATCGATCATATCTTAGCTTTTCGTAACTAACAAATCCAGTGGTATTTATGGAAAAGCGTATGAAATTGAAAGCGGTATGCACTAGAATTAATCCGTTTTTGTGTCAAAATCTATTTAAAAAAAATAAGGGATGTGCTTAGCTAGCTGCTTAGCACAACGGGAGTTGGCTCAAAAACCTTACCGCAATACATGATTTTTGTTATCTTAATAACATCTTAAGAAGTGTGTATTCTAAAAAAAATATATTGTAAAGTATGTTTATTCAAAGTATACATATTCAACCTCGAGATGGTAAAAATAAAAAAAATGGCTAATGCATTTTTTTTTGTGTTTAAGTCAAACTTTGTTCATATAAAATTTGAAAATAGAAGAAAAATGATCGCCAAAATATATTGTAATCATATGACAAAATTAAACTATAGTTCACTTGAAAAAAAATCTGAATTTTACTTTATACCGATAAATACCGATATTATTTAATAAGCAATACCGATATTGTATAAATCCACCTGGCAACGCTGGCGGTACCCCACAATCACCAAGTGATCCTATCGGAAGCTTCGAGCACTAGCACACAATCGAATCAGGAAACGAAAATGAATCACCAACAGAAGCCAACGAACGACTCAATAAACTGTACAAGCAAGTAGTGATGAACACGTATACTATTGGCAGCAGAACCTCTCATTGTGTGCTTCTATTAAATCAAAGAAGAGCGTGTAACGAAGGATTTATGATACGATTGGAACTATCCTTGCTTAAGAGCCTGATTTGATGATAATCACATAAAACTGTAACAAATCCATAAGCTGCAAGAGATACAATGTTAAAAAAATGATAAAATTTCAATAAATCTTCAAAGCATTTCGATTGCTACTTGTCTCAAAAGTTTTCTATATATTTATATATATATTTTATAAACTCGTATTAAGAGTTTTAATGGAACTTTGAAATCATTACGCTTTTATAAACTGGCCGAACTGCAGTGTATCCCAATTTCACCTAAGATTGAATTGACTTCGCGATTGTCGGGTTACAATAAGTCAAACCTAGATCACCGTGCGTCGCATTCAAACTAATCTAGAGTGCTGTGACTGTGTGAAATGCTCTGCACTTGACAAGTTCAATTGAGGTAGAGGCGGGACAGCGTTCGCCAGGGCAGCTAGTTTGAAACAAAACTAATTTTCTTATTACAAATATATTATGAAAGAATTTAAAATGAATTATTCAAGTTAAAAAAAACTGACTATCGTATGCATATTTAAAGTAAATTGGGATCCTTAATACACTTTTGTGGTGTCTATTTCTCGACTTTTATATGTGGCCTCAATTTGGTTGACTATTGTACAATCACTTCAAGTGATTTTTTTTTAACTTTTTAAAATCGGCGGGGTGAAAATAGTGATTTTAGTGACCATTTTCTGAAAAATAGTGACTTTTGTATGCAACTAGTGACTTTTTAGTGACTATACTCAAAATAGTGACCAAGTCACTAAAAAGTGACCTGCTACCAGCCCTGCGACTAGACATATGAATATGTGACTCTGCTAACTGCTTGAAAAAGACGTTGTAATCTTATGTTAAATCATAACTTCTATGAAACATGCTTTTGCAGCCGCATTATTTTCAGAAGAGAAAGTCGATGAAGAGAATCGCTCAAATAGAAAAATCCATTGTAACTTATTGAAGTCTTCTCGAGTAATATCGTCGTTTCTTCAATAATTGACCAATAATGAAAATCTCCATACGTTATCCGATTAAATAATACCAAGCCCATAACATTTCAAACGACTGCCATCCGTTATTTGCTGATGTTGTTCCTTGACCCTTAAATCGAGTGGCTGTCTTCAAACAATCCAACGCTTTTCATAACCTGGAGCTATAATAGAACTATTCCAGTTGATAGAATCCCAAAAAGCAATCGGAAGCAAAAGGTAGTTGAGACGCTTTAAAGCCTAATTTATGGGTCATGGATCTGAACAAATCCAGAACCTGAACAATGCATTAGGTTCCAAGTAAGTTGGGAGACTCTCTTTGCGTTCCTACGGCACCAGCAAATCGTTTAATAAACAAGCTATTAACGAAATAGAAAGTCGACGAAGAGAATCTCTCAATGTTACTTAGGACCTAATGCATTGCTCAGGTTGAAATACAAAATGAATTTGCTGAATCGCAGAAAAGTAAAAGATTACTTACCCTTGCTTTCCGTTGACTGAAGTTTGTCCAATTCAAACATTTGAGCTGGTCCCAGAAGGCAAGCGTGTTTTCACTGCTCACATCGCCGATTGACACAACCACATGAAGCACTATTCATAACCCTTTATAACTACCGCACTTTTCACATTTTCTTCTCACAGAATGAACATGATCCTTTAGCAAAAGGATTATTCACTGAAACTTTCGTTGCTCACACAACGCTCTTCCCGTGCAACGTGAATACTTAGGCAGTGGCGTCGCGTCGCCCATACTGATTGTGCACTTATCGTTCATCCTTACTCAGAAAATGGGCACTTGACACTGAAGAAGTCTGTATGGCAAGGGTTAAGATTTTCCCAGTGGAATGTAAAGGAATTTGCTCACGTCATGCTAGCTAGAGTTTGAAAAAGTGTTTCAGTTTTAGTAAGTTTGAATTTTCCTAGTTTTGCAAACTCGAATGTCGACCGAATTAAATTCACCGATTTTCTCAACATTTTAGATGGAAATTTTATCCAGAGTTTAAATTTTACTTTTTACCGAAATAGTCTATTGAAATTATGAGTTGTTTATCCCTTATTGAAATTTGTAAGTAATTTAAGGCAGTTAACTTCTAAAAATTTTGGGGTGTTAAAAGGACAATTTCTATAAATTCCACACGAAGAACAATTAGGTTTGAAAGAAATTTACTAGAAGGAACTGCTAGACGAATAGCTAAAGATTTGTAGAAACATCAAAATGGGCTTCCGAAAAGATGTGTGGGAACTTTCATAGAATGATTTGTGGAATTTAATAAAAAATAAGATAAAAGTTTACTTGCCAGATCTCCAAAAATTCCTAAGAAGGTTTTTGTGAAGTGCATGTATGAGAAATGCTTGTGCAGATCAATTGAGAATTTTTTTTAATACTATCTGAAAGATGTTTATAATAATTTAGAGAAAAAGTCTCCGAAAAAATTCTAACGATCACACTAAAATCATACTAAGTTCTGGGGAAACTAACTGTTGATGCCGAAAATGTTTTCCAGACAGTTTGCAAGTCTTCGGAAAAAAAGTTCACAGATCTTCACTAAAAAAAATAAACTCAAAAAACGCCTCTTGTGTTTCAAACCTGGTGCACGTGCCGACAAGAGGCCTCGGCACTTGTATGTGTGTGCTGCTATAATTTATTTCGATGATTTTCGGTTTCCGGGTGCGGCCACTTATGTGAGATTACAATTTTGAACAGCAACACTTCACTTCACTGCCATAACCTCCAATCGCGACACGTAATCAACTAGTGGGAAATCCAAGTAAGCTAAAGTGAGGTTAACTTTCTAGCTATTTTTTCAACTCTATGGAATTGGTCAGTCGACTTATTTTTTTATCACCATTTACTTTGCATGGACAGCTCAAAAATCCCATTTTAACTAGCGTTATCTACGACGCTTAACCTCACTTTTGCGTTACCTGAATTCCTCCACGCTCGGGCGATATTTGAATGACTTTGCAGAAATACAGACTGGCGTACTTATTTGCTTATTTGCTCCACCATCTTTCAGGTCTTCAAAATCGGTCAAAAGAAAATATTAGGCACACCTTTCGCGACGACGCACTATGTAGGTTTTTTTCTTCTACTTTCGAACGATTTCGCGATCAGTTTTCACGCACTCATTTTATTTTTCAATAACCCGATTTTGCATCATCCGAACGTCGCAACCGAAGCCGAGAACTGATACGTTTTGCACGATCATCGCGATCAAAGGCCTCACCAAACTGCAGCGCCACGCCAGGCACTCCCGCTGTACACTCCCGCGGCACTTTACTTAATTTTTGAGTACAATTGTATGCTATCTCTTTTTCTCTCACGGAAATGTTACTCAATTTTTGTAAAAAGTGGATCTACTCAAAAATTGAGTTGATCCACTTTTTAACGAAAATTGAGTAACATTTCCGTGAGAGAAAAAGAGATTGTATACAATTGTACTAAAAATTGAGTTAAATGAAGCGGAAGTGTGCAGTTTGGTGAGGCCGCAAGTCGTTATACCAGGTCCGGCCCAAGGAGCTTGCATGTATTAGTGAAATTCAATCCAAACATTGCATTACACTCTCGCGCCACTTTACTTAATTTTTGAGTACAATTGTATGCTATCTCTTTTTCTCTCACGGAAATGTTACTCAATTTTCGTTAAAAAGTGGATCAACTCAATTTTTGAGTAGATCCACTTTTTACGAAAATTGAGTAACATTTCCGTGAGAGAAAAAGAGATAGCATACAATTGTACTCAAAAATTGAGTAAAGTGACGCGAGAGTGTAGGTCCTACGTAACAATATAAACGAAATCCTGTTGAATATCGATTTGGATAGAAAGCCATTACTTCTTTCCTATCAATCATTTTGAAGTTATGCTTTAAGCCTAGTATGCAGCTGGCAAGTAAAGACCTGAAGTAGTTATCACCATTTTTACCGAAGTAATTTCCAGCATGGGTGACATGTCAGTTTCCCTTGCGGAATAATCGAACAGAATATTATTCCGCAAGGAAAACTGACAGCCCCATTTAGATTACAAGGGCAGGCGTTACTAACGTTACGAAAACTTCCGTAGTTTGCCCTCCTTTTCAGCTGCATACTAGGTAAGTAATTCCAACAGTAAACGCATTTCTTGACCATTACTTGTCCTATAGAAATGCACACTACTTCTGAGCTGCATACTAGCCTTTAAGATGAAAAAAATTAAAATACGACCGATAATAAAACGTCCAATGTACCTTGGCCTGATATCGCACAGCTCAGTACATGGAACTTTTGTCAGCCACTTGTCCAATGCACAATGTTTTTCTTAAATTTCAATGATGAACACAGGACCTCCGCATAAACAAGAACCATAAGAAGTGCCTAACCACCAATTCGGGGTATAATCAACAATCAATATGCAACTAGCGATTTGAAATTGGTTCACTGTTGTAGAACCCCTTGGTCCGAAATACACCTTGAAGCCAGCACCTTGTTATACATGTTTGCGCCTTTGTTTTGATTTGCTGTGTTATTTTGACAGAATAGTTGCGTTTGTGTTCGTGTGAGTTCATTATTAGGGGCGCATTATTAAGCTTGGGACCGAGCTTGGGACCGATCTTCTAGTACTGACTGAGCCAAGAAAAAAATCGTTTTTGTACTGGTCTTAGAGTTAGTCTATGGTATAATTCCGATTGTAATCGGTATGGTTAAACCATCTATAATATCGTTCCTGTATGGTATATGTTTATTAGGGCTACATTTTGTCTTCTAAACCGCGCGTTCTAATTGTTCGAAGAATGAAAACAAGCAAAAAGTTTTCAACCAGCGGCTGGATAGTCATGGAGAAAATGAATATATGTTTTGGCTCAGGAAGTACTAGCACGGTCAAAGCATGATGATTCTCTTCTAATAGCGTAAGCCACACCAACACACCCTCAAACATTCTGTCAAAATAATATAGTGAATCAAAACAGAAACAAAGATACTACCCTACACTCAGCCAAATAATCTTAAGAATTTCATAAGGTTGAGCTTATGAACGATGCAATGGAATTTCATAAGGCTGACTTATGAATGAATTTTGTTTCACACGACGCTGTTCTTGTATGCCTTTAAGCTTTCCTGGTTACAAGTGCTGATATATACTAGTGGGCTAGTAACTGGACCCATAACCTCAACGTTCAAGGTTCGATTCCAGGTTGCTCCATATTTTTTATTTTTTCGACATCATTATATTTCATAAGATAAGTTTATGAAATTCATACTGATTTCCTATAGGAAATAATCATAATGCAATCTTATGAATTTCGAAAGTTTATTTGGCTGAGTGTAGTAACCACGAGGCTGTGATAGCATACATATATAGGGCATACACACAAAAAAAGCAAAATTGTTTTATTAAAAGTTTTGCGCTTTTCTTCTAAAAAGTGTTTATTTTTCATTAAATTGAAAGTAAAATTATCCACTACAAAAGTTATATATTTGATTTGAAAGTGGGTTTTTTCGGTTCAGTGTGTAAATTTAAAAGTTTCTTTCTTTTACCGTGAAACTTGTAGAACTGTCATATTCACCAACACAAAGCAAGTCCTTGTCCTCGGCCTCGTCGTTCTTTGCATTTTTTTCTAAAGTTGTCCGCGTTCTCGTCTACTGTGTGGTGTTTTGCTCATGCGCGCTTCCGCACGCATTGTGATTCCGAGATTCTTGGCACGATCACTGAAATACTAAAGCAACAATCTCTGTCTGAAGGATGGGTATGTTTTAATTGTTTAAAAGTTTTGATTGAATTAATCAACCCCATTTTTTGCAGCGGTGCCACAAGGGAAGGTCCATTAATTACGTCACGCAGTAAGGGGGGAGGGGGGGTTTGGAAAAACGTGACGATCCATACAATAAAATTTGAAGGTCCATACAAATAACGTGACAAGGGGGGGGAGGGTTATAAAAAGTATTTTTTTGCGTGACGTAATTAATGGACGTTCCCCAAGCGTTGACGAACAGCAGCAGATGCCATAAGTTGCTCAGTTCCAACATGCATCTCATTGGTTGAAAGTTTATTTTACAATAAAAATAATATGTTATGAATTATAAAGATGCCACTGTTTCATTACGAAATATATGGAGTGAATTGTCGATCTATTGTAATGACAATATGCATTTTTCCTTTATCTGTTTCATGAATAATAAGATTCATGGTCGGACATAGATTTTAATGTTATTTTATATTATTGTATTGTAATTGTATGGTTATTTTTATCCGGGAAGCCACACAACACACCCTCAAACATTCTGTCAAAATAATATAGTGAATCAAAACAGAAACAAAGATACTACCCAAGTAACCACGAGGCTGTGATAGCATGCATATATAGGGCATATGTATTACGTCTAGTGCATCATTGAAGTTTCTAATCCTATATCTTTTGTAATGCCATAAGACATTGCTAAAGTAGCATTATTGCATTGGTAATGCATCACTACATTCTTAAGCTAATCCAACGCTTCATTACTTGACAACTGTTGAATTGATGCGATCCCGCATTACCGATGTTGATTTTGGGTTGAATTAGTGCAATAATATAATGCTTGTGGTTGAGGGCTGTTCATAAACCACGTAGACAGTTAAGGGGGGGGTTTCGAAAAAGTCTACGTTTGTCTACGATGGGGAGGGGGGATATACCAAATGTCTACGTAGACCTTTTTCTCTCTACAAAACGGATATTCATACCCTCCACGCAGAAAAAATACCGTCATAATAAACATGTTCCAGCTAAATCCAAACATAAAATTCGTTCATTCTGGCCACAAGCTCAAACTTTGAAAAATACTTTTAGTTTAAAACCAAGTGACATCGATGTTTGAAATTTACAACATATTAAAATTGGTTTGATTTGGATCCATGTTAAACGTTATACACGAAGGATTAAAACAATTGTTCAGACCTTGCGTAATATTTTCGTGCCACCCCGATCATTTTTGGAATCCATTTCTGAGCCAAGTAAGCTCGAGCCCTCATGGCTTGAATAAAGTTTTTGTATTTGTTTTGCCTAAGTAAGTTTTATTACAATTGTAAACAAATCTGAGTCATGAAATCCGTGCTGGTTTGTACACTTTCAATACACAGCCTATTGGTCTGTACTTACAATTCAAAACGTGCTACGGAAATATATAGGTGAAAGCTACATACAGTGGCAAAAGTACCTAATATTGAGTAGAATTCATCTAGGTCGATACTCTTGAAGCGATTTTCATTCTTCGTGGCATTGAATTAGAAAAGAATCCTTATTTGGCCATATTTAATGATAGACTTTATAATTTTCTAAAGCAAACGACTCAAACACTACTGCGATTCCGGGATGGAGGTTGTTTACTAATGTTTGCAGCACTGCACACAGCTTTCGAGCCCTGAACTTTGAAAAAATGAAGCAATACTTCAAATCAGTATAATATGGCAGCTAATTAAATAATGGAGCATAACATCCCGTTCGACCACAACTCATATTACGTGATATAGCCTATCTTCATATTAGCATCTATACATCTTAAGACTATCTACGTTAAATTTCGGATACAAAAATAATAGAAGCAAAACAAATTATTTAAAAAAACGATTGTTTATTTCACAATAACAGGTTTTTATCTGCTTCAGAAACAGTTGATTAAGATGTTAATTTTTCTTTCTGTTAAATTCTCGAACTTTTGTGGTACACCCGCAATCAGGTTCCCTACGGCGTCCTCGGATACATCCGCCGTGACGGTTCTCCATTTTCTTTTGAAATCATCGATGCCATTTGCTATCTTCTTAGTTTCGAAGAGTTTCCGCGTAACTAGAGCCCAGTACTTCTCTATTGGACGAAGCTCTGGACAGTTTGGTGGATTGGTTGTTTTTGGCACGTATTTGACCTCCTGTACCTTATACCATTTCAGGACGGATTTCGCATAGTGATAAGCGGCCAAATCAGGCCATAACAGACTGGAGAGTCGTGGCTTCTGATAATCGGCAGCAACCGCTTTTGCAGACATTCTTTATCGTACACATCTTTATTGATAGTGCCGGTAGAGAGGAAACTTTTAGACATTCGACCACAACTACACATGGCCTGCCAAATCAAATACTTCTTCGGGAATTTTGACACCTTTTTTATCCGGAATTGCTTGGCAACGGCGTTCCTTTTCATTGCGGTATAAAAAGCCAGACCCTGAAGCTATTGAAAGTCTTCGAGTACGTCTGTTTCGTCGTCCATATTGATACAAGAAAATGCTTGCAAAAAATTGGTGTCAAGCACCTTAGCACGACTTTTTGCATATCATCACAGTTGGGCACCTTTTTCACTTTGTACGGCTTCAGTCCTTGTTCCTGCTTCACTTTTTGTACGTATGTTTTTGACTTCCGCAACACATTTCGCACAGAAAGATTGGGATTTTTCACAATAATGGCTACCACCATTTTGTCCATTAATCGGGAACTTGCGAACTTGCCAATTCACAGTCAAGCACTGGTCAAATGATTTACTAACACAAAACATGGTACTCTTCGGTAGTTTTAGTTTCTTGGCAAGATCGTTTACTGAAGTAAAGAGTTTCAGTTGTCACATGAGTCAAACGTTTCAGCGATCCGTGAAATAATTCAAAATCTACACTGAAATAAAAGTGTCCGAAATTAATGTGACAGGCATTAGTTTTCACCAAAAATAATTTGCGTGGCATTTGATATCAAGATCTCGATATGTATGTTGCAATGTGAACGGGGTTTAATGCTAACTGTCTCTAATTTTCTTTTCGAGAGGAAAAAAGGGATAACAAGAGACAGTAATTGGAGCGTGTTGGTTGTGTTTCTCTATTCGTTTTTTTTTTCATAACATCGATAGATCGAATGCATGGTACCAACTCAATAGTAAGTTTATGATGTCAACCATTGAGTATTTTTATTTATACGTGAACGAGATGATATTTGATAGTTGACTTGCTCCAATTTGACAAACATTTAGTAGAGGGTTTAAGTTATATGCGGTTGTGATACCTGTCAGCACAGAGAACAGACATCCAAGTCAAATTCAAAAACTGTGTAAGAAATTTAACGGCCATTTCATAATCGTAATGAACTGGCAATAGCGTG
Organism: Aedes japonicus; assembly: GCA_034211315.2. Lineage (NCBI taxonomy): Eukaryota > Metazoa > Arthropoda > Insecta > Diptera > Culicidae > Aedes > Aedes japonicus. The sequence goes on from JASCZW010000242.1 coordinate 70,373, forward strand.
GTGGCGCTGGCATCGCCACCCATTGACCAGCTTGAAATCTTATTCATCAACTAAATTTTTTTTGGCAGTTCAGTTCTTTCACCGCAGGGTCAACGAATCTTACCCATGTTCGATTAAAAATCGCAAGTGGCCACAGCCCGAGAGATGGCAATAGTGTTTTAACGTATTTTAATTTAAATCCTTACACAAGTTTTTAGAGAAATATATTCTAGTTTGGATGTCTGTTCTCTGTGCTGTCAGCTATGGCGCATGTGGGACAAAGTAGAAAATACATTAAGCGGTCAGAGAAGACGTCAACTTGCTTTGAAAAACTGTCAAAGAAGATAAACTGAACTTGATATCTAAAGTAAAAACAAAAATAGCCACATATACTTTGATTGTGGACTGCATTTTGCGACAAAAGTGAATGCAGATTAACGCAAATGCTTCCTCAAGGCAGATATTTTGTCGAAGAAAATAAGGCCAAGATTCTGTAGCAACGCAAGGAAGAAATTCTTTGTGCGGTCAACGAGATCGGACCTACGGAAGTTCTATGGAGAGAATCACGTTTTGCCGAAATCATTGGACTTGACATCCACGAAACAATTCCACTAGAACTTCCGCTGATGAACTTTAATTATTGGTTCAAGCAGCTATGGTGTGGGCATCATAATTTGCAGTATATAAGCACTTGCATAATTGATAGTTGTTAATTTTTATTTATGCTTTTTTCATGAAACAAAATAAAAATGAATAACTGAATAACCTGATTGTTTGAGTTTTATTAAATCGTTCCTGAAACCGAAACAGCTACATATTGTAGACCATTCTCCATAAATTAAAAAAAAAAACTTATTTGATAAAGTCTACGTAGACTTTGGGGGAGGGGGGGGGGGGGAGTTGGAAAAAGTCTACGAAAGTCTACGATGGGGGAGGGGGGGGGGTTTGAAAGTATCAAATTTCGGTCTACGTGGTTTATGAACAGTCCCTTACTTGGGATGAATGTAATATCACTCATCAGTTTAACAATGACCGGCAACATGGTCATTATCATTTACACATCCAGCTCCACTGATACGTCTTGGTTTTCATGTCATCTGCATCGGAACCATGAAGAACTTTTGTGACATCTTTAAAATCTACATGGCCGACGTCATGGTGATCAGTCGGCTTAGAGTGAATGCGTACTGATCGGTTGCCCAATAACCCAGATAACCCAAACATTCATGCTGGATAGTACCTCAAAGAACATCCGGTCAAAGCTAAGCAGAGAAACACACATGATGTGGCCAACACGCAAAAAATACATAGTTATACCAATATAAAATATAAATCAATTCAACTAAAATTTTGGTTTAAATATGGACCAAGAAAACTGATGAACTAATTCAACAAAACCGTTGAGTTGAAATAAATCTTCATGCTTTATTAAATTAAACATCGTGTTTTATTGCTCAAAAAAAATGTCTCAACTAAACGCATCTGTTGATATTATAAATAATAGGGTAAGGGGATGTTATTAAATCCATAATTTCAGCTCGGTAATATTTTATGCTGATTTTTCTCTGTTAAAATGAATTTATACTGAGAGAACGGTTTTTTGTACAACATTTGCTGATTCCTGTAATTTGTATTACTGATTTTTCTGTATAACATTATTAAATACAGATGTCGGTAATAAATATGACCGAATAACCTCGGTATCAGAAAAAACTCGGTACTTTTCGTAAGATCAGTAATTCTGTGAAGCGAACATTCAGCAAACAAAATGTAGTTTACCGAGCTTTCGTCAATATGTATACCAAACTCTCAGTTTATGGCTTATTCAACGTTGTAAATGAAGCCATTAAAAATAAATCAGTTGTGCAGTGAGCACTTCAGACTAAACCCGTGTTCTTCGGTGAGTAAAAATTTATATATATTGTGAAATGGAGGTAACTTTGTCTGCACTTTTTGGTTATCCAACCGAAGATTCGGGCAAAGTATGACGATTTTCTTCCAAATATACGCAATGGTACGTCTGTTTAATCATTCGAATTTCTTTACATCATTGACTACGTATGTTTTTAGACTTCCTTCGAACGTTGGCCATAATACGATTGAGGAACCCGTCTCGTGACAATCAAATAGTGAGACAGCATTCAAGAAAAACACAGTTTTTTCAATCAATCCAGTGAATAGTTTTAAAACGCGTTATTTGAAAATTTCTTTTCATTTTGATTTAATTCGTCGGAGCGAATAAAAACTGAACTCAGAACAAGTGTCTAGCCTGTGAAGGTAGTTTTTATTATCGCAGCAAAAAATGGGGGTTTAAATGACATGGTAACATGTTTTGATTTTACAGATATTCCGTACTAATTTTGCGGATTTGCCGGTAGTAAATTACAAAGAAACGGTTAAAATAATGCTGAGGTTCTCGGTAATTAAATGCATTGGTGTGGCGACATTTTCGGCTTTTTTAAAGGATTGTTCAGTAAATTTTAAAGATCAGTTCGGTATTTTTTGACTTATTGCTAAAGGTTATGTACTGCCGAGGAATCGGTAGTTGATTTATTCAGCAAATGTGTCATTAATTTAGGGATAATCAACAAAATCATGTTGCTATTAGGATGACCGATGTAATTCGAAGCAAATGAGACAATATTAATCAACTAATAGTTGTTCACTTTCGTGTGATTTTCGATTTCTTGCACTTTTTGATTTCTTTTTGACATCATGATTTCACTGGTTAAGCTGAACTGATGATCTACACGATTTTCAAGTGATCTAAATTTGGCTCAATTGAAACGATGAAGCAATGATGGGGACATATTTTTCTGTATGCTCCCAACTACACGCAGCGAAAAGTTTTTTAATATCAATCATTTTCTGTATTAAAAACAACAACAAAAATGATTATTCCCCGGCTTATAATTTTTATTGTCGAATACAACAATTAATCTTTATTGATTGAACACAGAATATTGTTGTATTAAAAATATATCAAAAAAGCAGAGAAAAATATATCTTGTTGAATTAACAATATTTGTTTTTATTAACAAAAAATAATCTTTTAGAAACAAAAAAATTAAACACTGTTGCTGCCAACAATTTATTTCTTTGAAACTTAAAAAAAATGGGGTGGTTTTAATTGATATTTCATGAATGAAGAATTCTAGTGTTTTTTTTTTATTAGGGCGAATCTACAATTGAGAGACTCTCCCCGGGCTCATTCTCTTTCATTCATAAACCAATCACCTTTACGTTTTTCATTCTACTATTTGTAGAGTATGCTAGCCAGCACTGTTATGTTTCGAGCTGTACTAAAGAATGCCTCGTACGTTTAATAATGCCGCTGTGATGAATGAAAGAGAGCGAGCCCGGAGAGAATCTCTCAATTGTAGATAAGCCTTAATGAAAAAAAACCCTAGAATTGTTTTTTTTTTGTTTTAAATATTTTAATCGTTAATTTAACCAGATTATGTTTTATTTCGGAATAATTCAAATGATTTTGGTTTGATTTAATGTTAATTCAATAAAAATAATAATAAACAACCAGTCCAGCTGCAGATAAGTAGTGAGCTTGTCCAATAATTCTGTTGACGATAAAGATAGAAATCCCTTTAATATTGAATGAAAGAGCATAAATTAAAAATCTCAGATTTTTCAAGATTCATACCTGTCGTTCTCCCTAAGAATTTATTCCGTACATGCATTTCTATTCCCTGCCGGTCGATAACCTTCTATATTTCTGAATCTGTTAATCTGTGAACAGAAAATAGTCATTAAAATAAAGTTCCATTAAAAAAAAATTCTTACCAATAAAACAATTCACAGATTGCTCAAAAATTCCAAAACCAATGAATCGACTTGCGTGACGTTGACTTCCTCGACATCGTGAAATAATATTTCCTCCGGCGAGTCCACTTTGCTTTTAGAATAAAGCTTAGAAATTGAGGCTACAAAACCGGCGCATACGGAAATATTGAAAACATACACATACACTGACAACTGTAAGACAGTGATTGTCACGGATTGGTTGGTTTTTTAATCTACAATTTGTTTTTTCAAATTGATTGAAATTATTTTTGAGCACAAAAATATAGCTTGTTGAAACTACAATTTTTTTTCTCAGCATTTGGTTTTAGAAACAACAACCAAATTTGTTGAAGCAACAAAAAAAAGAATTGAATTCAAAAATAAAAATATATGAAGTTACAAAACATGTCAATATTTTTTTTTTAATTCAAAGAGGTCAATTTTCTCTGCGTGTACTTTCAAATGTCTTATCAAATTTATCTCAGCAAGAGTATAACAAGTTGAATCTAGCTTAAAGCTTAGAAACTTTATGAGTTATAATAAAAAATTTAATCGATCATTGAATAATAGGCTGAGTTAAGGGACACATGCCCTAATTTCTCAAGTAATAATTACTCATGATAAGGGCCGGAAAGCCAATGATGTCAAACCGAGAAAATTGAGAATGAAGTTTGCCGGACATATTTCAAATCACTATTTAAATTACACTGTTTTTTACAGTATAAATAGATCCCCATTTGCAAGATAGAGCATCGTAATGAAATCTCAAGTAATAATATTTTAGTAAACATAGCTAGTTTTAAAGATTTTACAAAAAAAAAAGAAATGTAAGCCCCTTTTCTGCACTACTGGCATTCCTGCTGGCTCATCGGCCGTTCGCTCTGCGCCGTTAACGTCAACGTATTTGTTTCAGTTTGGCTTTCGAGTCCTTTGCTTCGCGCCGTTAACGTCAACACATTTGTTTTGTTGTGGTTTTCAAGTCCTCTTTTTTGCGCCGTTAGCATCAATCTTTAAGTTTTGTTTTGGCTCTGGAGCCCTTTACTCCGTCTTACGCAAATTTAAGTAAACAATTTTTAATATGAATGCATATAATAAAATATTTAAATAAATATTGGAAACATTTTCATTTTGTAGGACAATCATGAGAACTGAATCTACAGCAGGACTAAACAACACGAAAAAAACGACCTGGAAACGATCTGAAGGCAGCAACGATCTGAGCAAACTACAAAAACGGATCCGAATAAAATGACCACCATGGCGAGATTTTCCAGATCCACCAGATTGATATTCAGGAGCCCGTTTATGTTGTTAGGAATTGAGAGGCCAGCAGGAACTTAAATCTCTTATGGACTGGTATTATTCCGAGTCACACGCCATTTTATGTAGTGAATTAGAAGTGAATTCAATTGTGTTAGGATGCATGAATCGAAGGATGATTGGAAAGGAGTATCTGTCCTGTTTTTCGCTATCGGTATCGGCTCTGACAAGGGAAGGTGTCGCCGAAGGATTCAAATGATTAGAGAAATCTATCAAGCACGATTCTTTCGCTCGCCTACGATCACTGCCTACCCACCCCCAAGATTCTTGATGTTCTTCGTCAAAACTGCCGCTGATAGACGCAGATTTAGAAGACGACGATGGTATGATCAGCACTATAACAAAAATGATATTAAATTGAATACTAGGGCTGAAAAAAAATTGCTTATTGAAACTTACCACCCTTTTTGTTATCCTTGCTATCATCACAATCACTTTCTCCGCTGTTTTCATCTGAACTAATCAAGGTCTGATTAGCATATGTTTCAAAATACTGTGAAATAGCATGTTCAGTTAATCCTTCAGTTCCATTTGCTTCTGAATCACTATCATCGTGATCGACCATGTACTCCAGATTCAAACCTTCTCCTGGATTCTGATTGATATCTTCGGTATTCTGTCCCCGTTGTTTCAGAGATTGGGTGTTTTCGTGATTGTTTGAGCACCCCGGATTTGAACTGGTAGGTTCTGGTGAAACAGACCAAGAAGATGAAGATTTTTCCTTCTGTTCGTTAGACTCGGAAAGCGGTTTTCGAATAGTGTGCTCAACAGTTGAAGTGGTTGAATATCTTCGAAATTTCTTCACTTGTGAGAGGTCGAATAAGGTAGCAATGCCCGGTTTGATTCTTTCGTGAGATATATGTCCCTTCTCATTATCCTTGGTCGATTTGTGATCCAAAAGGTGTGTCTGCTTGATACACGAAACAGAGTGGGGAGATGAAGTTTCTTCAGAATGCTCAACAGATATGGGCAGCTTCCTATGCTGATCATATGAAATTTGCTTCTGTTTTACTGATTTACATAAATTTACAGCCAAAATGGAAGCATCTTATATTACGTTGGCGAAAATTTTCGCTAAGTTGAAAATGTTTGCTCTTATCCTATTGATGTATAAAATTCTATTGATCACACTTTGTTTCGCAGTTTTCACAATTATTCCAAAGAGTAAACCAAACATAATATATCACAAAGCAAAGGTCTGGAATGTCAATAGCAGTGCATATACTTTTAAACTGCATGCTAAAGTAAAGGGCCGGAAAGCCAACCGACCTAAACAGCTTTTACGCCGTTTATTCAAAAACACTATACCTTTGTTTGTAATGTTTTTTTCAAACTGAGGCCAACATTAGCATAAAACTTGAGTAATAAGCATACAGTTAATGCAAAAAAACTAAAATGGAAATTTTGGCTTTCGGGCCCTTATCATGAATTACTCGAGATTTGTTGAATATTATTGATGCGATGCCGCATTACCGATGTTGATTTTGGGTTGAACAAGTGCAATAATATAATGCTTGTGGTTACTTGGGTAACCACAAGCATTACCAGATTTCAGGAATTTCTCAAAGCAAACAATAATTGTTTGCTTTAAGAAATCCCTGAAATCTGGTAATGCTTGTGGTTACCCAAGTAATTATTAAAGGTATTATTATGGTGTTTACTATATTGATTGGTTCATCAAATTCGCTCACCAAAGCCGATTATTGAATTTAACAACACAGCTGAAGTTGCGCTTTTATTGCCGCCCAAAGTCTCTTGCCTCTACTGTAAACGCCTTTTCCCACGCAATGAAACTCCTTGAAACGCCACATTCACTAACGGTACCCACTTTATTTTGACAGCAACCCATGGCTCACCTTCGCACACAACTGCACCGTTACCGTTTCATACGGGATTTCTTGCACAAAGCGCACGCACACACCGTTCCGTAAGCCTATCCGTATATCCCCATTCTAATGGTAAACAAGTTCCCTCTCGCTCTGGGCGCCTGCCGTTGAGCAACGAATTCGAACGTGTGTGTGTGTGTGTATGCTTGCATCCGTGTACAACCAGACTCTTCTTCGGCGCTGTCAAACTACACCGAGAAAGAAAAGAAGCAACAACATCAGTGAGAAGGCAAGAAGACACCCATCAGAGCCAACAGAAGAAGATATTATTCGCGATTCTCCCCACAAGATGAGAAGACGAGTGCGTGGTGTGCATTTTTGTTTCTAGAAGAAAAAGAAAAACAGCGCTGTGATCGAAAATCGTGTTCGCGAGCGGAAAAACGTGCGGTATTTCGCGGTTATTGTCGTATCGGTATTCGTATTGTGGAAAAACAAAGCGCGGTCTCGTGTCGGGTGCGGAGGAAAGTTCCCATTTTCTCCCGGATTGTGTTCTTGCGTTTGCTGGCGCGGCTGAAGAAGGTGCAGCAGCAAAGACGACCACTGCCAAGACGACAACGGCGACGACGACGACGAGGACGACGTTGACAGGGAGTTAGCAGCGGCAGTTGGAGTTCCGAGACTGGTTCCGATCTCGGACAAATTGGGGTGGCGGTTCGGATTGCAGACCGAGTTTCGCCGTAGTGCAGCAGGTGAGTGTTCCGGAATCGGAACAGTGCGATCTAACCATTCGAACTTTTCAGCATTTTCTGTTTTTTCCCGAAGAGGGGAGCAGTGACAGTAAAATCCCTAACCTCTCGATATCTTCTTACTCGCTCGGATTTGTTTTCGTTTTCGTTTGCTCGCTTGCTTGCTTGATGATGATGATGATGATTTAAGAGTGAGCGGAAGATGGCGAAAGTCCCGAATCTGCTGAACAGCGCGAGGAAAGAGATGGAAAATAAAGGGCTTCAAGAACACTCAGGAAAGTAGCTGCAGAGCACAGAGAGAAGAAGTCAGTCAAGATACAAAGTGGAAACATCTTCTAACTAGAGGACAAACGCGAAGGAAAATTTTCTAATCTAAATAAGCGGCCAAACGGGAAATTTGGCAAGGATTCACCGGAAGAAAACAAGCGAAGTAGGAACCGGCAAAGGTTTGTTCCCAGTGCAAAAAAATGGATTCTCGCTTTCAATTAGTGTGCGAGGATTGTTTACATGGTTGACAGTTCGTGAGGTGATTAGTCACTTCCGGAACCGTCTGTTCCCGGGTGATCCCAACCGAATTCGGTGGGAAATCATTGGTTTATTGTTCTCGGCATGAATTCGACGGGAATGGGCCCGATTGGTTTGCAGAAACTCGCAGCTTCCAAACGACGGCGGAGTAGAGGTCATTCACCTTGTTTTCAGAGCGATGATTTTTTTTTTTTTTAGGACGAAGACAAAGTGAACTGACGGGGTTTAGATTTACGAATGCGTAGTAAACGTTTGCAATGATTTATCGAAAGTGAAGATAAAGAGCTGGGCGACAATCATTACAGCGACAAACAAAATTTCGGATCGGTTATCAGTGTTTTCTGCCTATGTTGTGATTCGGAGACTGGTTTAGGCATGTTTGTTATGCTAATTTGTTAGGTAGGATGAGTTTTGTGTTTGTCTTTGCTTTGGACTTTGATAGTCAAATATGATTGCATCTGCATTGACTCCATGTACTTAATCCGGAACAGAAGGAGAGCAAATTTGCTGTTGATGATAACAAGAACAACATGCGAGAAGGCCACAAGCGTAAACAAATCTTTAGGAAGACAGCTGCCCTGAAAAAATTGCAAAACGAAGAACTCAAGTTCGATATTGTAAGGGCTAGGTTGTTGGCGGAAGAGCAAAAACGAGCAGGACGAAATGAGGTTCTTGGAACTAGGACAGGATCGTTCAGAGGCAAGCATAAACCAAGATTTCCCGGGAAATGTTATGGATGCGGTGGATTTGGAATGTCCAAAGTTTTCGGAGAGAATTGGCACATTTTGCTGAAGTACCGATGGATCGAGAAGGATTTGTAGGAGAGGATGTACTGTAATAAATAATTGACAGTGATGCAAGTCGTCAGATGGTTGGTTAATAGAGAAGAAGTGTAACGTCAACGTCAAATTGAACGTTCTCCGGGCCCTAAACGGCCGCTTCTCTGAAGCTTCTCGCTGTACATTGACCAAGATTGCATGGGCTATGATCGTACCGTGCATACTCTATGGATCGGAGCAGTTCCCTAGGCTTTAGCAACGGGCATGGGACTCTACGCGCCCCAAAGTGGATTGGCGCATCCGGCAGTTTTGCATGGCAGCACCGAGGTAGCGAAAGCGGCCTATGGGGAAATTGCCTCAACATATGAAGGCCTGAATCTGCTGTTTACGGCTCGTTAACAGAGAAAAAGGTTGGTTACGGGATATCTGGGAAGGCCATAAGCGGTATCTTCTCAGCTGAGGCCTACGCGTTCTTGCAGGCAAGCAAGTTGTCAAATGGGACTCAGACTGTTGTGTTCTCCGACTCTGCGAGTTGTTTATCTGCCCTTGAGCATGGGCAGGTGGGACACTCGTGGCTGTTGGAGGTTTAACAGTTTGTCAACGTAACCTTTGTCTGGGTACCTGAACATGCAGGTATACCTGGTAATGAGGCTGCTGATAAACTAGCAAACCAGAGTCGTCATGCTCAGCTGGATGACGTACCTGTCCCGTACAGCGACTGGGTGAAGCGGACCTCCCGATGCGTGTGGCAGGAATCATGGTATAACAATCGAGAAGCGTTCCTACGGCGTATCAAAAATATTACACAATAGTGGAAAGATATGCCCTACCCCCGAGATCAGAAGATTCTGACTCGGCTGACGATAGGACATACTCATTTGCTGAAGTACCGATAGATCGAGAAGTATTTGTAGCAGAAGATGTACTGTAATAGATAATTGACAGTCGTTCAAGTCCCCGACAAAAGACTATCATCATGTGGACTGATTTCGGTTCGGCCGACTGGTGGACAGACACATCGATGAAAATCCGCCGCTGGACACCGTTGAAGACATCGATGGTGCACTTGGTGGACTCCAACAAGCTATAACCGTGGCTGACTGCCATTGATCCCCACACCCAACTATTGATTCGGTTAAGAAAAGTTCGTAGACGCCAGTTTCAGAGGACGGGGAATCAGAATAGGAAACGTGAAATGGCCGATCTGAAAAGGGAAACCGCTTCCAGACTGGTAAAAACGAAACGAAAGTTTCGAGAAGTTCATCAGAAATTTGGATGACCGGTCTAGACCATTCCGGGAGGTAGCCAAAGTCCTGAAAAAGCATCCCAAACCTGTTCCGCCTCTCAAGGTCGTCGATTCGCTTCTCATAACGCCCGTCAACTCGTGCCTCCGGAGGACAGAATAGCTGCAGAAAAGATTTGTTCAGCACCGAAAGGCACTAAAAACATGAAGGCTCCCGGGTTTGACGGGATTTTCAACTTGATCCACGCATCTGGAGGGTAGCCAAAGTCATTCCAATTCGCAAACCCGGGAAGGATCCAACATCTCCTTCTAGCTACAGACCAATAAGCCTTCTTTCAGCGCTGAACAAACTGTTCGAGAAGTTAATCCTCAATCGTTTGCTGCAGTTTGTCGATGAGCAAAACATTCTCCTACCGGAACAGTTTGGGTTCAGGAAAGGGTATTTTACTACTCATCAGCTAGTTTGGGTGATGAACATCAGAAGCAGTAACAAAACTGTATCCAAGTCCACTGCCATGGCGTTGTTGGGCGTTGAAAAGGCGTTTGACAATGTCCGGCAAGATGGGCTTGTAAACAATCTTTGTAACTTCTATTTTCCTCTTCATCTGGTTAAAATCAACCGAAACTACCTTCAGAAAAGGTCGTTTAGGGTATCGTTGAAAGAAGCCTGCTTGACCCGTTATTGTACAGCATCTACACTTCCGATATTCCTCCTCTCTTGGAGAGTGCATGTTGTTCCTTTTCGCAGATGACACCGCAATAACCGTAAAAGGAAGGATGCCTCGCCAAATCACGAACAAAATTGCCTTAATACTTTTGCTGACTGTGCCACCAAGTGGAAAATCAAAATCAACGCCTCCAAAACCCAAACAATCATGTTCCTCCATAAGGCAATCCCCCAAACTAAAGCCACCTCCATCTTGTACGGCAGTCATGATGGAGGCACAATTGTTGAGCGGTCCACCGAGGTAACTTATTTAGGGCTGTTGTTTGACGAGAAGCTTCTCTTCAGGTCGCATGTGGAGAGAACGTTGGTCAGAGCTCGCCTCTCAGGGTTGAACAAACTGGCCGTCTACAAACAGATCATAGCGCCAGCAATATTCTTCGCTGCTCCGGTGTGGGAATCATGCGCACAGACTCACAGGAACAAGCAGCAAGTCGCGCAAACCCGAATGCTCAGAATGATCCTAGATCGCCCATTTGAAACTAGACGCGACCGTTCCCAACATTAGTTCAAAAATTATTGACATTAGGAACAAATTTGAACAGAAATGTAACGAGCTACTCTGTTATCATAAATGCGAGAAGATTTCCTACGAGCCTCGTGTTGAAACGGCTATCGTTTAATGGATAATGTGGAAAGATAACGCTTTCTACGTATGACCAGCGGCTGCATAGTCATGAAGTAAATGGATATAGTTTTAGGCTCTGAAAGAACCAGCACATCGGTCAACTATTCTGTCAAAATAACACAGTGAATCGAAACAAAACAAACATTCTACTACCAAAAAGTGCAAGAATGCATTGCAAGGTGCAAGCTGCAAGGTGTACTTCGGACCAAAGGGGTTCTACAACAGTGAAACAATTTCAAATTGCTTGTTTCATATTGAATGTTGGTACAAAGGAAGGAAATATTTTGTAACTTCTATTGCCGATTCCTCCCATTATGCCATGGTATATCTTATGAGCAACAAAGATTAAGTTTTTCAACATTTCAAAGCGGATGGACCAAAGAAACAAAACGAAAGGATTATTGGCACTTTCTCAATCAGTACAAATCGATAAGCTTTTACATAGTTTTAGAACGGAGCAGTTTAACCCTGTCAAGACCCCCTGAAGAGGTCGACCTGTTTGGAGGATTGATGTATATAATGATGGGAACAAAACTAAACACATGTTGTTACATTGTTGGATATTTGTCTCGTTTTCAAAAGGCTACGGTTGAGCAGCACTAGCAACAAGCAAAACGTGTTCTAAGCTACTTGCAAGGAACGAAGCCCATCAGGCTCACATATGAGAAGATCCTACACCAGCCTGTTGTTATTGCGTTTATATGATACTAATTATGCGAGTGCTGAGGTAGACAGAAAATGTGGTCGCCGATGAAACACGCCTTAGCGACATTACGCCTTGCTTCCAGTAGCTTCAAGTTGATAAGCTTGTAGTGACTTTCTTAGCTTGGTAAGTTTCGCGGGTCGCGCCAACGAAGACGCCGCAAAGCAAAACGAATAAGTCTTAGCTGAACGGCGTCTATCCTCAGGGTGGAGTTTTGGTAGAATGGAGACCAGACGACGGCGGAATATTCCAGTATTGGGTGAGCCAAGGAACAGTATAATGCCTTAAGGTAGTACACGTCCTTGAAACTTTAAGCAAAACGAAATCCTAGCTGCAAAGAGGACAATATAAGCAATGTGACCCTTGAACGTCAATTTGGAGTCAAGCATGACCCTTTTACAGTGTAGTCGCAGGAAAGCTACAGCCGTTTTCGCCCGAACGATTTGACCGAGCACTTGGACACATTTAGTGCTATCCTGTTGAGCCTGTACCAATCGTCGAATGCCAGTCAGGTAAAAACGAATCCAACCAAGAAGATTATCGTGGATGCCCATTGTGTCGAATTTCGCAATGACAATCTCATGGTTCACCTAATCAAAAGCAGCGGAGAGGTCGGTGTATATGGCGTCTACTTGATGGCCAAGTTCAATCTCACGAATGAAAAACGAAGTAAAGGCAGTTAGATTAGTCGTTGTGGATCGCTGTGGCATAAATCCGTGTTGATCCTGCGAAATCATATGCGCGCAGTCCGGAACCAGCTGTTCCAGAACAATTAGTTCGAAGAATTTAGAGATGGCACTCAACACAGCAATTCCGCACAGCAATTTTTGTGAAAAGGGGAAAACGAAAGATCCCTTCCATCAGTCAGGGAAAACGCCTGAAGACTATGACAAATTGAAAAGTTTGGCTAAAGGCGTCGCAAGAGTATTTAGGCAGCGTTTCAGGATCAGTGAGGGAATGCCATCAGGACCAGTTCCAGTAGACGATTTAAGCTGCTTTCCGGCTGAAACCACTGTGACACTGTCGACGGAAAATGAAGTTCCAAATAGACATACGAGGAACGTTACTCGTGGCAATCCCGTTTCTTTCCGTTGCTCGTTTACCTGGCGCCAGAAACTCTTAGGATTCGCTTTGGCACGACCCTGCAGTTGATTCTCTTTGTACAATCTGTATGATATTTACTTTGTTTCCGCAGGGCAACCCTTTTCAGTAGTTTAAAGTGTTTGAGTTCGGAATTTCACCAAGCAGGTTTCGCAGGTTCGCAGGTTTATTTCGGCACGAACTGGTCGATAGCGTAAAGCAAAACGCCAAACATAGTTGAGGCAGCGAAGTTCACATCCCCGTTACCAAGCGTCTCAAGGAAGGAAGATATCCTGACCAATCGGGACTGACTGACAGAGACCACCTGAAAATGACCCACGTAGCCTATCCGCAACTTTGAACGGATCATCGAAGCAAAAGTCTGAAATGGTGTAATGAACAACGAATAGCCGTCTCTGATCGAGAATGGCACGTTGAGTTGGCAGCGATTCTAAAATCCATTGGTGGCAAATGTCTATTCAAAGCACAAAGGTTCACGCAAGAGTTGCAAAGTCGCTAAGCAGCTGATCGAAACAGTACAGTACAGTTACATCCATCGATTAATTTTATGGAAAACTCTCTCCCACTCGCGTTATTCATAGATAAGAAAGTCGATGAACGAAATCGTCCAATAAGGAAAGGCTATTTTCAAAAGTTACGCGAGAATCCTATCAAACAGCTGTAGTACCACAAGGCATCTAAGTAGAACAATTCGCCGGACCCAAGATGTATGTGCTAGAACACAATCGTTTTGATTCAATTGGTGCCAACATTCTGATGTCTGTGTTAGGGAAGATTTCTGAAAAAATGTGTAACCTTCGAATTTCATTCAATTTGGTTAATACTCATAGAAGATCTTCCAGATTTGCATACCAGTTATTCCTGATAGATAAGCCAGTAATCCATCATTATATATGACGAATCATCGATCTATTAGCGAATCAAATTTGTTCATGTTCACTACGTGCTTCGCTTGAAATTTTACATTTCAAGCGTTTCACTGTCCAACTCGACACTGGTACAACCACCCATATTAAAACACCTTCGCTTCCCCCTCTCCATTCCAGTGCCCGAACCTGCCTCAACTATTGCCGCCAGCTGACGACGAGGGCGTCGACGAGCGGGATGAACAGTGGGCCGGCTTCGTCGGGCCGGGGTCGCGGTGGCAAACGCCAGCAGCAATCGCTCTACAGCCCCGGCAGTGGTCCGCTGCGGAAATCCGAAAATTCCGGCAGCAACCGGTCGCTGAACTCGCTCGGCGGTGGTGACGGTCCTCCGTCCATGGGCCGCGATCGTGATCGCGATCGGGATCGAGCCGATTGGGGTGGCCAGAGCGACGGGTGGCGATCGGTCAACAAGAAGAGCAACAACAAGAAGCATGACTACTACGACCATCGACGGGACGATCCACCGCCGGGCTTCCGACAGGCTTCCGAACCTCGGGTGCTGTCCACCAATCCACCCAACGTGAACTACAACCGGCCCCAGGATCGACTGCGTAACGAGCGGGACACTCGGAGTGTAGAGCCTAGCTACGGTGGCCGCGGCGGCCCCAAGAAACCCACATTGCCTTCAAACATCGACAGTCTACCGCCTCGATTGCAGAGAAAGATCCTGGAAAACCACGGTCTCCCGTTGGACTATCTGGAAAATCTACGCAACGAGCAAGCCAATGCGCATCCCCCGCAGAGCTGGTCCCACACTCTTCCGATGTCACCACGCTCGCGACCTCCGGGAATGCGCGGAGGCGGCCGGAATCGATACTCAGGAAACTACCAACAAGGTGGCTATCAACAGGACTACCGTTCCCGAACTCCGGTCGAATTTCAGCGTCCACGAAGTCGATCGTCAGATGTTGGCAATGATCAGGGTGATTTCCATCACCACCAGCATCCGCAGCAGCAAGACTTCGATAGACCGCCGATGTCAAACAGCAGGAACTCGAGCTGCGATCCGAACGATCGGTGGAATAGCAATTACGGTCTTCCACCAAGGGACGCCGGAGGTCGCGGGTACGTCGATGAGTACGTACAGGGTAGTAGTAGTAGTAGTAGTGGCTTCCGAAGGGACGGTGGACGTACCCGGAAGTTCTCGGATGGCGGCGGTCGAATTGACGAAGACGATGGCAGAAAATCTGCCAGAAGATTGGTAAGTCCGGAGGATACTGAACTTTAAAATGGGTGCTAATTTGTTGAATTTCAGGACTGGGCTGACGACGTCGAGCGGGAAGCGATGCTAGAAGAGGCGGCCAACGATGGCAGAAAATCTGCCAGAAGATTGGTATGTCCGGAGGGTACTGAACTTTGAAATGGGTTCACTGGTATTTTTTTGAATTTCAGGACTGGGCTGAAGATGTCGAGCGGGGAGCGATGCTAGAAGAGACTGCCAACTGCACCTTGAATAACAACATCAACAGCAACAACAATAACACAAGCAATAGGAATAGACGTCGCAATCGAAGGTGAGTAATTGACAAGGAAATGAATACATTTAATTTGAAAACTTCTTACGATTGGTATTTTGACAATTCTTCCACCGCTTCCAAACGCTCCCAGGAATGGAAATCGGAAAAAGATGAAAGGATTAGCGTAAGATCTGCTCACTATTCTTGTTCCATCTCATTCTTCCCAAACTAAACCCGGAATGAAATGTTCATTAATCGACCCCATCTTTCTCCCCCTTACAGTAACTCCCGCTTGAGCCAGGATTACCACGATGGTGAAGGTGGTTTCAAAGTTCCATTCCCCCCGGGAAAGGGAAGCGCCGGAAGCAGTGGGCGAAGCCGTCGTAACTCGCAGTCCTCCAATTTGAGCCGCGAGACCAGCATGGATCGATTGGCTTATGAGGGAGGTGGCGGTCGTGGTCGAGGCGGTGGAAGACACTATGGAAATCGAGACGGTAGTCAGGATCGATACTACGATCGTGGTGGAAACGATGGAGGAAGGACGTACGGCGGTGGAAGTCACCGGAAGGGCGGTGATCGCTACAGCAACAGCAGAGATAACAGTATGGATCGTGGCAATTGGCAGCGAGGTGCTAGCGGTGGCGGTGGAGACTCAGGCAACTGGAGAGGAACGGGCGATGGCGGTGAAAAGACGGATGTGAAAATTGCGGAAATGACGAAGCAATTCGAGGAGCAGATAGGAATACAAAAAGGACCCGGTGTTTTGGTGCTTCCGCCGAGGATTCCAACTCCGGGAGGTGGTGCAAACGTAATTCGAGACGACCACCTGAGAGAGGATAGTTCTGGCAATGCCCGAGCCTTGTTCGATCCTAAAAATCCGAACAAACCGATTATGATTAACTCGTCGCAATCTCGCAACTACAATCCTCCGGAAAATCTGGAACAACTGGCATCCGGCGGTACCGAACGTAAGCGAATTGTCAGTGGTAACCAGATTTCCAGTGCCCGTCCTCCTTGGTATGATACGAAAGCTCCTCAGGCAAGTCTCCTTCGCAATAAGGAACTGGTTCATCAATTGGAAGCGAATGACAACCGCCTTCAGGAACTGCTGCTCAGTGGGCAATTGTTCTACGAGTGGGACCGCTACATCCAGATCCGTACTGATCTCCAGAAACTGCTGGAATCTTTCCTCCTGTCGGAGATGCGTTTCTCCCAGGACATCAACATTGAGCATCACTTTTGGAAGCTACTATACTACAACATTATCGAGCAGATGCGGAAGCTGCTGGCCGAAAATCCGGATGAACTTGTTCGGGCATACTATCGGCAAATAGCATCGGACATTATCGAAAACGGAGCTCAGTTCTTCGAACAGCTGCTCGCTCTGCTGGAGAAGCAGTTCAACTTCAGTTTGGAGAAGTTTACCGGTCCGAACGCGGCCACCAATACCAAGGGGCTCAAGTGTGGCCTGGCCTTGGTTTCCGCCCAGAAGGTGTTCCTGTTTCTAGGCGATTTGGCCCGGTATCGCGAGCAAATCAACGAGTCCAACAACTTCCGCAAGGCCAAGCAGTGGTACGTCAAGGCGCAGCAGATTATGCCGAAGAACGGGCGACCCTACAACCAGCTGGCGCTGCTCTCGGTTTACGCGGTGAGTGGTTGATTGGTTGTTTGGTTGAGTGGTTGATGATGGGGTTTTTTTTTGTCTGGTGATTTACAGAAACGCAAAATTGACGCGGTCTACTTCTATATGCGCAGTTTGATGTCCTCCAATCCGTTCGAATCGGCTCGCGAGAGCCTGATGGACTTGTTCAACGAGACCAAGAAGAAGGTAAGGTTGCTGGTGTGCTCTTGTGGTTTTTATGTTGATTTTTTTGCAATTATTGTCCATACGAGCGATTTTGCGTTGCTTGATTAACAATTATCCCATGACGGATGAAAAGTGATGAACAGCTAGTTGGGTGGGTCGTGATAATTGGGTCATATTTTACTGAAATTTCTTCATTTTTAGTTGTCGATTAGTTGAAAACATGACACAGGGAAATTGTCGGAAAGGAAATCAAGATAATGGCTTTGGTAATAACTTGTTTATCGAGGCTCAAACAAGCTGTGCTACTGTGGAGAAAAATAGAATTGACTTTTCAAAATTTGAGTCAACTAGTCAACTTTAGATCTGTTGGTCCCACGACAACGGGGACATTTCGCACCGATAATGACAATAGTGGAAGATTTTGCATTCCATTCAATACTGACGCAAGACGAGAACGGTCTTCCGGGGAACTGACTAAACTGATGAAGATACCAGGTGCGTAATCGGACTCGTTTGAAACACGCAAAGGACTTCGGCAAGGCCTGCCTCCTGTCCAACATTGTGCTTGGAGGTGTTATGAAGCGTGCGGGCTTTAACATGTTAAGCACGATTTTCAGTAAATCCAGTCAATTCATCTACTTCGCTGACGACGAGGAGATAGTCGGAAGAGCGTTCCTAATCTAATCTAACCTAATTGCTCACTAACGCAGCCAATTCTTGAAAATGACGACTTCCTGACTGCATCCGTTATCTTGTCACCGGCCAGGCCAACTACGCAGCATGTGTCGCAAAGAGGACTGCAAGAAATAGAGCGATTCCAAAAAGAGTGTCTGAAATCGCTCTACTACTTCGAATCAAGGGAAGGAAGAAAGCGTGGATCTCCCGTACCGAACGCTTCCATATAGCGTTTAAGAATGTGATCATTTGTCTTTTATCGTTGGGAGCATAGATGCTAGAGAGATTAGTTTATGCTCCTTTTGCCTGTGGGTGGACGTTTGGCATTTGAACCAAAAGTCAGGCAATAATTTGCCAACGTTATAGCGCCTTATCTCGCTCACTGAAATTGAGATTGAAATTTAAAATTTACAGAATACCGTGACGTGCCCTAATTCCGTGCAGCGTCTAAAACCGTTCCTGCAACATAAAATAAAGAGAATTATGAGATCTTGATTGATTATTGTACCAATATTTACCGCAAATGTTAGAGCATTTAACTATTTTGAGGCCTAGGTCTAGGACGTGAAAAAGAAGCTTGAGTTTTTTTCAGTGAAAATCATGTAAAATGAAAGTGAAACGAATCGATTGTGTTGCTGCAGGTATGGATAACCGACTTAACATAAAATTCTCTCCATTGTTTTAGTTTTCTTAACCACGGACAAAGGGCATCGCCAAATTTATGATTTCCTAATTCCGTGTTTGAGTTTCTGTTCCAAAATGGTTCTGAAAAAACGAATTCAGTACACTGTGGAGCGATTGCACAACGCTTAGACCTTGTAAGAAGGGGAGCCACCATTCGTGCTGCCTTTCTGATGTTTAATGTACCGGGAAGCACAATCCGCGAACAAATCAAGAGCCGGTACACAAATTCACTTAGAGCTCCAACAGTTCTTAGTCTTGAGGGTGAGAATCGTATAGATCATTGCACCGAATGTATTAACCTCACTTTTTTGACAGTTCAGGGAGCGTATTTACAAGGTGTTAGAATTTGAACCGCTCAATCGAAAATTTTAATTGGGTTTTTCAGGATTTTGTACGATTAGATTTAGGAAATGATGTGAAAATAAGCACTGGTGTCTGTTTTCCTGCAATTTTACTTCAATCGAAACAAAATTAGAGCACAAAATCTCAAACCGATCTTACCTAAAATATTCTAAGTCCACGTAAACAAGCTCCCTGAACTGTCAAAACTGCTTTGATGACGCCATCGTGCAATGATCTATTGTCAAATGAATTGTTGACATGGCCAAGGCAGGCTTCCCAACACCTGAGACAGATGAAAATCAACAACTCTTTCAAAAATGGCGTTTCAGAAAGGGTGGGTTACCGGTTTTTGGAAACGCCATCCAACCGTTTCGCCAAGGGTGCCAATTATTATAATTTGGGATTACTCAAGGCAAATGTTGCGAAACCACAGGGCAGTCTCGCTTGGTAGCTGGATGAGCTCCGTATCCGTATCACCCAGATCTGTCAACGCAAATGTCAGAGAGCAACTGGTTACGTGACTATAAAACGTCACATGCATCAGAGAAAAAAGACAAAAATACAGGGAAAACGTGAAGGTTATATTTGTTACTAGATAATTATACTTAAATTAGTTATATAATATGAAAGTATAGGATTAAAATCTACCTGAATTTAATATAGAGAAAAGAGAAAAATAGTCAGTGAAGTTACTATTGAATTCAGTGAACTGAGCTCATTAAATATCTTACATGCTACGGAAACTTAACCCTAAATTTATTGCACCTAGGATAGGTTTACTGATAGTAAATAAAGCAGAATAGAAGAACGAAGTTTGTATAGAAAGGGTTAAAAAACAAGAACAACAATATGTAAGTAGTTAAAACAAATAATGAAACAAAGATTGATGAGCACAAATTGATCCGTGGCTGCAAAGACCCCGAACGGGTAATGAACAGTACGAAAGCATCGATATCGATGATGTTAAGCGCTGCCCGAATTGGTACCATATTACCCCCCTGTGTTGTTTATAAAGCTGTTACACATGGACTGCCGATGGACCACAACGCGCCAGATATAACAGTTTGAAATCGGGTTGGTTCGAAAGTTCTTCTAGGTTGTCTGGTTGTCTACCATTGCTATTCCCCATTTAAAGAAGCACGCGGGAAAACGAATTTTGATTGGAGATAATCTTGCTTCACATTTAACACTAAAGGCCATTGAGCTGTGTTCCAATAACGACATCAGTTTGATCTTCCTACCAGCCAACTCAACGCACTTGACATAACCATCATATGAAGACTGCTTGGCGTGTTATTCTTGAGCAACGGACACATTCGCAAGGGAAATACGCAACAAGGCTCCTAAAACAACTGATGGATGAAATCACGGTTCAAAGACCAAACAATGTTCGAGCTAGGTTTAAGAAATGTGAATCATACCGTTAGACATATCGTCTAGTGATACAGATGTTGCCCAAAGCGCCAACCCCAGAAGATGGACGCAAGCTTGACGAAAGTTTTATTTCCTTGCTTCGTGATGCTCGGTATGGACCAACAAGAACATCTACAACTAGAGATAACCGGACAAAGACCCCTGAACTACCAAAGCAAAGTGTTACCGGAAGCTCAAATGTCCTTAAATGCCGGTACAATACGAAGGGGAGCTAAGCGAGCAAAGTGATTAGACCAAGTTGAGCAAGACCTAGGAAGTGTAGATCGCTCGAGAAACTTGAGACAAGTAGCCCTACATCGAGTTTCCTGACAAAACACTGTGGCGCAGATGTGGTTCTGGAAGGACAATGGACCAGCAAAAGTAAAGTAAACTACAGTGACGCAAGAATGGTGTTCGTGAAAACAGTAACATTCTATACGTCAGAGCTAAGAGATGTTGCATTTCGGAATAACTTAAATCCACGCAATTCTAACTAGCTTATAAAAACGAGTCATAAGAATGTATCCATTGGTTCAAGACGGACAGTTCTTGTCTTATCATTTCAATTGATCCGACATGGGAAACGGTGTTGAGATCAAATGACTGTAAACTTTGGAATGGACTCCAACATGTTCGACTGTAGAAGGAGCACTGTAACTCATCCAAGGAAACTCGAAACACTCACGAAGAAGTCCAACGAGCAGAAAGCTTCCTACATCTGCGGTAAGTTTGAAAACTTTGCCGTCAAATCTTCAGCAAAAGTCTCTAGGATGGTACGGAATCATTAGGGACTGTTCTGTATCGCCGCAATAGGTTAGTGATCAAGGACTGTGAGTCAGATGACTCAATCGGAATAAATTTTTAAGAATGAAGCCTCAGTAGTCCACGAAAACGGAATATCTGCGTTGCAATGAGATTCGATCTGTTGTTGGATTTTAATGAAAGAATAATCAACGATGGAGATGATCTGATAATTCCAAATCTTGCTGGCGAGACAACGAAATGATCTTCACAGTGGACAAATGGTCTGGATAATCTAGTCTTTGATCAGCAAGTTAGTTGTAACTGGATAAGGATAACGATGGAATGTTGTATCGAATGAGAAGAATGATTTCGACAGAGATGTTTAATTCGACAAAGATTGATTAGTTACACCCAAAACAAAGTGTCGCATTTTTTCGAGTCCAATCTTTAATCAGAAATTAAAGAAAGAAAATCTTATGTGAAAAAATATCATGACTACATGATGGTTTGAGAATGGCAAGAAACTTCATGATAGTTCGTTTCTTCTCGTGATAGTGAGATCACCTGTTTTTTCATCTTCACGTGACGGCCATGAGATCTGCCAGCACTGGTACTGACGAACGACACACACGTAGAGCAATAACGTCTATATAATGTCTAGGGCAACGCACTGCTTGCTTGTATTGGAAGCAAAAATAATGTAAACATTGCTGAGCCGACGAGTGATGACGTAACACTATTGAACTTTCTATTTGCGGGCATAGGTTCAGATAAAAAAAACCGTTCAAACGTTTATTATAAATGCTGAATTTTGGAAATAACTGAATATCCGGGAACTAAGGAATCACCCAACGCGCTGCACTATACTTTAGGGCGGTCTTACCTCGTTCACTGACAGACAAGAAAAGGGGAGATCTTAGTCATGAGTCTATGCCTACTGTGATGGTGATATGCTAAAGATATGCGTACAAGGTAGACCATATTCAAGGGACGTAACGGACGTGACTGGCAGTGTTGGCTAACTATCCACTTATGATGTAGAAGGAGATGTTCGCTCATCACCATGAGGCACCGAGAGTGAACAACAATGTTTTGGCTAGAATTAAAGATATGAAGAAAGTTTTGATAGTTCCGCTAGTGTGCGGCAGGCTTGGAAATTTAACAGATGCTTTATGAAAATTGAGCGAAAAGGGCATGTGTACAGTGGTACTCGAACCAACGACATTTTGCCTAACATCCCACGCGGGTAGGTCGAGCACGGACTATGTCCGCCACTTCAACAGGCGCCTGATGCCTGTTGAAGTGGCGGACATAGTCCGTGCTTCGACCTACCCTGCAGTGGGATGTTAGGCAAAATGTCGTTGGTTCGAGTACCACTGTACACATGCTCTTTTCACTCAATTTTCATAAAACATCTGTTAAATTTCAAGCCTGCCGCACACTAGCGAACTATCAAAACTTTCTTCATAACTTTAATTCTAGCCAAAAACATTGTTGTTCACTCTCGGTGCCTCATGGTGATGAGCGAACATCTCCTTCTACATCATAATCGTTACTCCTCGCACGGAGAATATATAACATAACAATTAATGTATAACTATCCACGTTGTACCACACAATAACCATGAAACAAATGCCATTTATTGAGCAGAAGCATTTCCTCCCGATAACATGGATCATTTATAGTTAATTTTACTGAGGTAATTGAATTTTGGCCATAAAAACTTTCAAACGCTGAGACTTGACAATCGAGTAGCGATATAGAGCCAATTTTCCATCATCGGTAGACTGGAATCGGTTGAAAAATTGAGTTTTATAGCCCATACAATGATTTTTTGAGCGAACGAATCAAAATAAATAGTATGACGTAGCACTTTGCGAGCTTTTGGGTAGCGTGCGCGAGGAGTGCAGTGGTATTAGTGTCATGAGCGAATTTTGCTCATTTCACTAATATTGTTGTGGCTACTGGGCCAGACCTTATATAGACGTCATTGCACGTAGAGGTCGTCACGATACCTTTTTCCTTACACGCTAAGACAAGAAAACCAAAAATTCGGCATAAAATACCGAAAATCGTACAAAAGTGCACATACTGAAATTATCGGTAAACATGGATTACCGAAATTTCGGTATTGCAGGAATACCGGGAAAAACATTAATATTTACTTATTTTTGTACGGTAATTTTTACCGAAAATGCTAGCAACTCAATGAGAGCATTTTTAACCAAATTTAGGTAAAATATAACGATAAAATCTGTAAATCCACTTTACTGAAGAACTAAGTAAAATCAAACGTTTTGTTTTGGTAAATTATACCGATACTTTAGGTTTTGCTACCAAAACCTAATTTTCGGTAAAATTGAAACCGTATTTTCGGTAATCTGATCTTAGCGTGTATGCAAACAAAGGATCTGGACTCTGTGATTGTCTTTGCCTGCGGAACGACTCTATTCCAATCGAAGCCCATAACAGTCCTATGTGGATTTTGTTGATTTTGCTTTTCTTATGGGAATGTGCTTTCCTTGCATGATAACATACTTTGTTCCAAAAATATCGAAAACGAAACCCACTACACCCTGTGCAAAATATAACATCATGGAATAGCGGAATGCAGCACTGTGGTTTCACAGGACGACTGAGTTACGTCCTAGATTTTCTCAAGGACCGATACTTCACTGCAATGGTTGATGGTACCTTCTCAAGTCGTAAGCAACAGAAAAATCGTATGGCGATGAACATATTCATAGTCGTGATGAACACGAGTTTCAAGAAAATGGTTCAGGTTGCGGATGATATTATGTTGTAGGTTCCCGAAAAGAAGGCGGCTAGAAGCTTGTTGCTGGCTTTCCGTTAGCAGGGGAGAAGTCGAAACGCCTCCACCTTTGCACGAAGCGAAAGAGCGTCTGGTAGCCGAAGCATCGAATCTAGGAAAAGCTTTGTTGAACATCGACGGATCGTGGCCAATTTGAAGAATTGACAGAGCACGTCCTTTCACCAATTTTCTTAAGTCTTCTACTGGCCTGGGCTGGAATGCGGAACCACTATCGGTAGATCTCTCATTTCAACTAAATTCAAATTTAGTTCCTACGAGTCCAAATCGATTTTCCGAAAGTTTGAAACAAAATACCAGGATCACCAACAAATCTTCACGGAAGGCTCCGTGGACGTTGAGGCGAAAGTTGGGATGTGGATCTCATGGATGGATGGAAATGGAAATCAGGAACGGAGACAATCATGGTGAAGACGGTGTTGCGCAAGTTGCGTCGATGCTTTCGATAAAAGAGGCTGTTCACTCCCGTGGATCCGAGAGGCCAAGATAGAACGATCAAAGGCAACGGTATGGTGGACAACAGGCACAACGGAATCAAAGGCAACACAGTCACGTGGGTTTCTCGTGATGGACGTACAAAAAATCAAATCGACGGCCTCTGCATCTGACATCGCATCTGACCATAACCATCTAATCGATTCGCCTATACATTGAATGGATCCAGCGACGGGAGGAGAAGCTAGAAAGGTGGTTTAACACCCACTGACTAGAAGATTCAGTTTCGAAAAGATCGCTCGTTGAAGAACTTAAGACTCAAGCAGTGGATGGCCATCAGGAATCGATACAAGCGAAAATAAGCTGAGTGATCTGCGCACACAGCGAAAATAGTGGATCACCGATGAAACCTGAAGGAAGATTGAGAAGCGTAGAGAAACAAAAGCCGCGATATAGCGGGCGAGAACCAGGGCAGCCAAATAGGGGTAAGTAAAACGCCGATGGGACGAGCGAGCGTTGGTGGATTCTCTGGAAGACGAAGGGGAAAAAGCCGCAACAATTGGCGATATCCGCCTCTTCTACGATATCTCACGACACCTGTTTAGACTAAGCATGGATGAACTAAAAGATGCCAGTGAAATTCTTGACTGGACAGTTACTAACCGCCCCACTGAACAGTAGCTTTATCAGCTATACAAAATTACGATATGTACCCTGTGATGTCTGTGGACGTTTCAGAACATTCCTTGAATATGTTTGAATATTCATCGTAGCTTTGTATAGCCTAAATGACTACGGTTACTACTTTATATCTCAAGTTCTGAACTCAAGATCAGGTTTTATGAACTTGAACAACTCAAAAGAGTCCCAAGATCCTAAGACTGATTTTATTTGAGTGTATATCGTCACCTTTGATAGATTATGAAACTACTGTTGTGATAATAGATCCCAACTTATGAACTCAAGGGCAGTTTTGGTGAACTAGAACATCCCAAGATATCTCATTATATCTGTTAACCTTCCAGAAGACTCACTTAATTTTGTTAACTACAAATTGTTACTCTGATTAGTCCACAAACCTACAGTTACAGTTGTAGATTTGATATTTTGAACTCCAGGCCAGTTTGGATGACCTAGAACATCCGAAGATTATCTCATAATGTCTTCTGTTCTTCCAAGACATTCAATGAATATGTTTCAGTACACACCATAGCTTTGCATTGCCCGGAAAGCCACCGTTACAACTGTAGGTCTTATGAACTGATCTCAAGGATGGCTTGGATGACCTAAAACATATCATATTCCTTCATAATGTTTCTTGACCTTTAAGAACATTTATTGAATATGTTTGAGAATATATTGTTACTTTGTATTGCCCAATAAATTACTGTTACAACTGTTAATCTTAGATTTTTAATGCCAGGACCGTTTGGATGACTTAGGATTTTCTAAGATTATCTTCTTATGTATTTTTTCGAATTGAAAATATTCATTGAACATGCTTGAATACGTGACGTAACTTTGTGTAGCTCAAAGAGCCACTGTTATTACCGTAGATTTCAGGTTCTTAACTCCAGGACAGTTTGGATTACCTATTTTTTTTTAAATAATGACGGGTGACCTTCCAGAAGATTCCTTAAATATGTTTGAATACACTTATATACCTTATATAGCCCAAAAAACCACTGTTACAACTGTAGATCTTATGTTTTGAACTCAAGGACAGTTTGGATGACCTAGAATATCCCAAGATTGTTGCATTGTGTCGGTTGACTTTTCACGCTATTCAATGAACAATTTTAAATACAAATTGACACTTTGCCTACTTTAAAAACCTGCTGCTGTAACAACTGGAGATATTATGTCCTGAACTTAAGGACAGTTTGGATGACCTTGATCATCCCAGTTTATCTTCGAAAATATTCACTGTATATATTTGTGACAAGGCTGGGTAGCTCAGTGGTTACCCGTACTGCTTCCTGAGCAGATGGTCAGGAGTTCAATCCTAGGCCCGTCCCATTCCTTGCTATTTGTCACTTGCCTCTTTCTATCACCACTAGATTTTAAATAAAAAGCAGGCTACTGCGCTTTACATGATCGCATCACTTACCACACTTACCATGATCTAAATAAATAAAACCTGCCTCACTAACACAAATCTATCTTTCCCTTGACAATTGTGGAGACGCAGAGGTAAACACGGTCTCTAACCAACGATAGTCAAACTAATCCTCCTTCCCCCCTCCCTATAGACCGTGAGAACTACTAGAATGAACTAGTGAACTTGTACATTGAAGATGTAACGCTACTCCCAAGCTCCATCTGTATGTGGTTCTCTATGGAATTACACTAGTTCTAACCGGTAACAGAGTAGCAACTATGAAACGCACGGTCTTTTTTATAAAAAATAAAAATAAAAAATATTCACTGAATATGTTTAAATACGTGACGTAACATTGTATAACCCAAACAGCTAGGGTAGGGAACGGCTTAAGCACCCCAAGGCCCTATTCCAAGCACGTGGTAAACGTTAACCTACAGCGCTCATTTTTTGCAGTATGGTGCTCCATGTAGTGAAGATTTACTAGTGTAGCTCTTAAGTTCTGAACTCAAGGACAGTTTGGGTGATCTAGAACATCACAAATTTTTCAAATAATGACTGTGGACCTTCCAAAAGGTTCATGAAAAATGTTTGAACACAAATCGTAACCTTATATAGCCCTTAAAGCTACTGTTACAAATGTAGATCTGAAGTTCTAAACCGAAGTACATTTTGGGTTACCTAGAATATCCCAGAAAGATACAAAAATGTTTAAGGTTTGTCAACGAGAATTTGATAGTGCCTCTACATGTGTGCAGTGTTCTAGATCAACGCCTTACACTATTAATAACGCATTTTTTTTTTGAATTTCTTCACATTCAGGATGTTCTAGATCATAAATTTGGCCTTAAACTCATATTTTTTTTTTTAATTTTCCTTAAAGAGAAGAATTGACGTAGAACAAATTTTCCAAAGGCAGTGTACACTTTTATGCAGTTTGTGATTCTATAAAGCCACTTTCCTGTTGGAGTCATATATGATCCCTTAAGCCTGAAGGGGTTAAAGGTGAATTCGTCAAAGACGAAGTATCTGCTGAGAGGAGGAACTGAGCGCGAGAGAGCTCACACAGGAGTTCGAGGGGGTTGGTGAATTTGTATACCGCGGATCGTTGATGACGTCGGATAACAACAGAACAATTCGGAGACGCTTTATTGCCTCAAGTCGTGCTTACTATAGACTCCACAAGACCCTGATGTCTGGTAAACTTCACGCTCGTACTATGTGTACCATGTACAAGACGAAAATAAGACCGGTTTTTCTTCTCGGGCATGGGACGTGGACAAAGCTCATGGTACTTTTCAAACGACGAGTGCTCAGGACCATCTTTGGAAGTATATGTGAAATTGGCGTTTGGCGGAGAAGAATGAACTTCGAGCTGGCACAAACATATGGCGAATACAGTATTCAGAAAGGTTACAATGGTCTAAATAAAGCTTGCATTAAAAAAAGAAACAAAGTTCACCAAAATGTCTTGCGATTATACCGCCATCTGGTTGTGAGTCTACCGGTGAATCGTCAATAAATATAAGTAGGGTGTATACTGAAAAAATAGACAGTTCTATCAGCTTGTTTACGGCAGCCGTGGTGAAAGCAGTTAAGCAACTACGTTCAATGATTTGTAATTACCGCCGGCCCCAAATCAGAGGGAAGAAGTTCGTCATCGTGCCGCACTGTGTATCGGCTGATAAACCGCCGAGCGGAGTTCTGGGTAGTCTTCTCCAAAAACGCCAACCCTCCCCAACATGTCCCAGTTGGGCCCTATTAATAATTTCTGGGCGAACCTAAAGGGTAGGATCTATTAGAATAATTTCGTGGCAAAAACCGAAAAGGAACTGATCAATAAGGCGACCAGAGAGTTGAAGAATATGCCAACATCTTCCTTTTCGACGGTTATGGCCAAGGCTCGACGGAGAGTGGAGTCATGTTCAAATCACTTTCTTGAGTCTTGAAATGCTGTTTTGGCTAGTGGAAAACTAACGACCTATTGTGCCGAATCGATTTATTTCGATGCTAGGGTCAAGGTGCAACATAGAACACCATCTAGATCAAGAATCATTCCGCACGATCCTGCTCAACGATTCGTGGGATCCGTTCATCATCCGAAGAAACTCAAATTATCCAATTTCCTTCTTCACCTTCCCCACCGCATTTCGTGGGGCTAATTCGAACTTGTTTCTGAACCTGAACCGCGTAGCCTAGCCACATTATCGATCGCCCGGCTGAATGTCATCACTTTTCATCCGCGCCGAGTTTTTGTTCCCATATTAGATACATTAGCAATTTAGTACCCTTAACCATAGACGCTAGAGATCGCAGCCGTAACCTTTTACTAACCGAGTGTTGTTTCTTCGCATATTTATCTGCTTTGCAATTCCCATTCTACATGCTGCCGTCGTAAAAAAAAAAAAACTAGCATAAGCTTTTGGTGAGTTTCCCATCATTCGACCTGAGGTTTGAACGATTTTCACCTTGCACTTCCCCGCCCCCTCCTTCCTGCCCCCTCACAGTTCCAGTCAATTGAATTGACTCCGGTAGACAAATTTAGACAAGATGATGACACCTGTTTTCTCCCTAATATGGATTGCGTGTTTTCCTTCTCCCTAAGTAGTGTGATTGACTGCCAACTGATAGTTGTTGTACACGTTTATTTTTATTCTTCTTCTTCTTATTTTTCCGTTCACTTGTTTCATTCCATTTTCCCTTGGCACAAATTGTTCCGGCGCAACAACAGTACGAGAGCAGCCAGCGGAAGCGGGAGGAGAAGAATCGCGCCCGGCTCAAAGAGAAAGAGCACCGCTTCGATGGCAACCTGCGGCGTGAAACGTGGATCCATCCGGAAGGTGGCTGCCGGGTGCACCGGACCGCGCCACTAGATCCGATGGCCGGCCGAACCGGGGACACCAGCGAGGAAGAGGAGGAGGAGGAACTGCGCCAGCTCGATTCGATTGAGCTGAACAAGCGTTTCATTGTGAGCTTCCTGCACGTGCTCGGCAAGTTGATTACGAAGACCGGGATGGAATCGTTTACGCCGTGTGCGATTCAAATGCTGCGGGAGTTCCGGGCACTGATCCAGCACTCGCCGATTGCGGTCACCTCGCACCGGTTGCTGCAGCTGATGTCGCTCAACATGTTCGCCATCGAGATCACCAAGTTGAAAGGTAAGTGAGATCTCCTTCTATTTTTGCCCTCACTACGCTTCTGTCAGGACAGGATAGGGCAGAACAATCACCTGCGGGGTGTGCAATTAATCACCCCTGCCAATTAAAAGAAAGGAATCGTGACTGGTGGCGTCGTCGTCGTCGTCGTCGTCTTCGGTCCTAGCAATGTTGCCAATAGGGGCGGACTCGTCGTAATCGTCCACCAAGGTCCTAATTGAATATCGCTGCCATCCCTGTCTCCCAGTCAGTCCCATCAAAGATGATGAATTGCTCCCTCGCGTGCAACATTCTGATCCCACGAAGCAGACAAGAGGAGGCTGAATGAACAACTATCATAGTCGCGCATCTTGGTGACAGTGTGAAAAATGCTGTTTGTCGGTTCATCCATCCATCCATTCTGGTCAATTTGAAGGGAAGGCTAAAATTAGAAATTCCTGTCCTGATCCGCGCTCGCATGCTCCAATCGATGACAGAGCGCCGATTCGCATCGTTCCGGAGATGATGGATAGGATGAGTCCGAGTGAGATGATGATGAATCACCTGAGAATGGATCGTGCGCGGGTCAAGCTGCTGATGCATCACTATTATAGTGCAGTGTGCGGCTACCTGTCTCTGTCCCCGCACATTCAATCGGTTAGGGGGGATGGTAGTTTGTTTTGCTGCCCCCAGTGAATCATTGCGGTTTTATTAATGAGTTCGTCTCATTCCACTCCCCTCGGTAAAGGGGCTTGAAAAATCGACGCAAGTCAAGTGGGTAATATTTCTCGGCCATTGATTTGCCATTATGCTGTTAAAATGTTGCTCTTTTCCGGTTTTGTGGGCCTTGTCATCGTGGTTTCGGGAAGAATCGAGCAATTTACGACCAAATTCAACAGCGCTTTCGTATGCGCACGTGCTTGCACTCCTATGCTCGACTTTCGTGTGGTACTTGTACATCGCTTGTACATTGCTCAAAGTGGAGGCCTGGCCGCGCGCGGTGGGTTGGTATTTACGAAATCGGGTCTTCAGCTCACAAGCCAACCGACCTGCCTGTCTGTAATGGTTAATTTTTGGGGGCCTATTGTTGCCAATTTCCCTACGCAACAACGCTCGCAAGTACTTGAAAGTGTTTTTTCCAGCTTTTCCCTTTTTTTTTCGTTGTTGTTGTTCGGTTGAACCCCCATCAAAAGTGAGTGGTTTGTAACGGATACGCAAGTGGAAGAATAGGGATTATTAATTATCTTATTTTTTTTACCTCGGTTGCTCTTTGACTCTATCTCTCTTAACAGCATATATTTTATTTCATCGTGCTTATCGGATGAAGAAAGGCGGTCGGCCAGTTGAGACTCATGTGTACAAGTACGTCTCTCTTTCTCTCGCTGCAGAATCAAGAGACTCGCGTTAAATGGCAGAAATTTCCACCATAATTAATATTTTTAATTGCCTTGAATCCCCGGACGGCGGAACATACGGACCGGCAAGTACGACATCATCATACCATACGCAATGACGTATCATGTACTCTCGGATCGCCGCGCAGGTAACACAATCATGCTCCGCGGAAAAAAAAAACACGTTCCTCATCAGTGTCAAGATCACCGACGGTATTTTATTTATTTTCTTCATTGTTGACCAACTATCCGGAGAAACTTGAAAGCAGCATACCCCGATTCGAGAGATTACCATATCGACGACACACTGAATGTGAGTGAAGCATCGCGGGAAATTTCCGGTCCGCGGATTCACCGAGTCCTTTGATCGACAGCCCGATTGACGGCCCGGCGAAAGATGATTCAGTTGCGAAATTCCACGATTTCAAGGCTTGCGGTCTTCCTTCTCCTTGGGGAAGTTGAAACAAACGAGTTCGGGCGTTTTGGTACGCAGGTTTTACCGAGTCGAATTTGGGTTAAATGATCGATCAATTACCGGGCACTCCCCTCGATCTCGTGAGTCATTTAGTGAATGCGGAAAGTTGGAAGATGAGATTATCCTAAGTCTTGGAGGAATCATGTCAACAGTAGGGTGCGTGTCAATAGTAATCGTCGCGTGAGTTAGAGAGTATTATGGTTGGTTTTTCAATGAGTCGTAAGACTATGTTTGAATTGCCCAAAAGTTATGTGTGTGTTCAAGAGTTTCTGCTCATCCCGGTGAGCTATTTCTATGTTCTATGTTAGCTTGATGGCCGTTTTTCCTGAGAGGAACGGGATCTGGTTGTGAAAATATTTCAGAACAGCCAGGACGCAAGGTTTATTTTGTGGTTGTTGCCTTTTTCGAAAGACTTCTCTTATCTTTAGGTTTCATATGCATGGTTCTATTCTTTGCCCTACATAAAACAAAAGTAATATTTTCTACTGTGCTGTTCTATTTTCAGAGCGCAACTTATGGTGTTATAACCATAAGCCATGTAGGTCTAGAGCAATGATTAATGCACAACCGTTGAAAGATAATGGAGCACCACGTGACTTTCTAGATGCTCCTTCTACCATATTAATATTCAAATTATACCGAAAGAGATCAGGTTACTAAAAGTCATCCGATCACAACAATAACCGCAATTGTGTTCAAAAGTCTCCAGGTATTATAGATAAAAATCGAGTGATAGTTGTTATTGTGATTGAAGATTGTACTCGAAAAAAGGCAACATTTCTTTTGTGTACCTTTAACCTTTTATTGCATAGGTAGAATGTTTATGAAATTGTGTAATGATTGTATTTGCCAAGTTTCGTCACAATCTGTCAAGTGGTTATTGAGATAGCTTTCAAGCAAGCAGTGCTTCAATAAACAAATATGGCGCGGTCGTGGAAAATCCAGAGCAGTCCCACTGATAATTCGATGTGGTTAAATTGTCCAAGGACAGACGACCCAGCCGCGAGCTGGCAGCGGAAGAAAAGACTCCGACCCCGTAAGCGCTAGAGAGGTGAGGGATTACTTCAAGAGCAATCCGACCCATTCGATCCGGCAAATTCAGCAAGCCGTACATAACGACCATCACCATGCTGGAGGTGACTGGGTTCGATTCCCGGTCTGGTCTACGAATATTTCGTTAAGGAGAATTTCTCGACTCCCTGGGCATGAGGTATGATTGTACTAGCCACACAACCATACTAATGCAAAAATGGTAGGTACCTGGCATCGAAAGCTCTGAATTAATAGCTGTTGAAGCGAATTGTGAAAGCAATAAGCTTGAAATGCTAAAAAGAAGAAGTCCACGAAACATAATGAGCGATTCCACGAACAAGTGGGACATTTTTCCAGTTTTTATTTTTTGTATTTTTTGATTTGCATGAAACCTTGCATACAAATTTTTGGGGAAGAAAAACGCCGTTTTTTGACTTTTCTTAATAGCTTTTTTGAAAATTGTTATTTTTTTTAAAACAAATTTTTTCATTGTAACCTATTTTTCTCCAGAACAACCCACTATGCACTAGATAGCATTTTCAGTCAGCTATAACATAAGAATAATTAAAAAAATATTGACATGTAACTTTTAAGGGAAAATCTATATTTTAGTTCAAAACACAAAAACCAAACTTTTTTTTTACCGTGCATATATTTTCCATATAGCACCAACAATTGTCTAAAACTTCGCCGAAGACACCAAACCAATCGGACAAACCGTTTCCGAGATACAATTTTTTGAAGATATCATGTGCATTTTTCATAGGCTCTTCTCATAAGTAAGGCTAGATTCAAAATGGCGAACCAAGTATGCAAAACGGCGTTTTTCTTCCCCAAAAACTTGTATGCAAGGTTTCATGCAAATCAAAAAATATGAAAATTACTCGTTGCTGAAATGATATGGAACCGCTCTAATGCAAAGCTGATTTAAAGCAGATTGCGGGACTAGAGTCTTCCACATCGGTTCGAAGAAGAAATGTTGCTGAACATAAGCAAAAACATAAAACTGTCGAAGTTTCCAAATAAATTTCTCGCATGGCAGGCAATATGTGGATACGATCTCAGAAGCGACATTTGCATCATGACAGGCACTATAAATGGACAAATTTACGTTGAAGAATAAACGACGATGGCCGTTCATTCGGAAACATAACTGTCCGGTGCTGTTCTGGCTTGACCTGGCATCTTGCCATTATGGAAAGAATTGGTACCTTGCTAATAATGTAAATATTGCCCCGAAGAAGTGCAATTCAACAATTTCGTCAGAACTCCTTCCGAATGAAATGTGTTGAGCTTTTGCTAAAAGCAATCTTCGAAAAACGAATAACATTGGGGTTTATTTAAAAAATTTCAGGCGCAACTGGCAAAAAGCCTGCAAAATTAGTGTTAGATGACGCTGACGGATTTTGATGGTATAGCCGCTACCACTCATTGCAGCATGGGATGATATAGGCTACCACTCATTGTAGTCCAACAGCAATGGGCTCTCCTTTCTGTTAGACTTGATCCAGCTTTAATAATCCCTGATTGGCCTCATCACGCCATTGTATGATTGGCCATAAACGGGTTGGGTGGATCGGTTGGCAATATCACTTATACGTATCCATAGGAATATAAAAAAATCTTCTTCCCACAACAAGGTTGACCAATTCGCCAAAACAACGGGCCAAATAACACGAAGATGCCCCAATGGGCGGAGAAAAGAGCCCGCCCTCTATTGAAAAACTGTAAGCAATGAGGGGTTTGTATTTCCACTCTCCCCATCCAGAGTTCTTCAATCGGGTGCCCTGATGGTCCTTCCCATTTCCCTTTATTAGCATTGAATGTTTAAATAATAATGTTTATATTAAGATAAGAGAAAGGAATTTAATTTGTTGATTTGGAAATGCCACAAATTTTGTATATTACTTCCTGAATAATCCGGATTTGGTCAGAAAAGACTTAGAGGATGAAACGGTCAAAGCTTGATCGACTCAAATATGACTTGGTTTTTTAAATCGTGCATTTAAAAAACTTGAACACCTCTCATTTTGTAGGCGTATGCGTACGGAGTGTCGAATCTATTTTGTTTTTGCCATTTTCTATTCAGTTGTCGAAATGGCGGCGAAGCAAGAAGAGCAGCGTAATAAAATTTTGCACGCACATAAGCAAAATCCAAATTATTCCCTCGCCGAGTTGGCAAAATCACTTGATCTTGAATCCTAGAGGGTTTGAGCTGCTTAGTGGAATACCTGTAACTAGAAATTAGAAGAACAATTAGTATTTTCCATTTTATTCCAACTACTTTTGCTTATCTTGACAGATACGCAGGCTTCTTCAGTGTCTCGTACTAATAACTCGACTTATACTAATTTTCCACTTAAGGGGACCCTCCCTTGGATTTGGACAAAAATTAGGCAAAGTTTGTATTTTTATTGAGAGAGAATGAAAAGGCGTACGAACTTCCGGTTTTGACGATTAAATTTAATTATTATTCAAAATTTCAAATAGATAAAAAAAATTGTGAAAATTCAAAATGGCGGCTACAAAATGGCGATTTCCGTAAGCCTCTGTGCGCAAAACATGGGACGACAACTTCAAGCCTGCAGCCTCTTGTAGTGGACAGAAATCAAATCTAGTTATCATTTCTGAAAGAAAATAAAAATTTCTACGGCTTGAACTAAATTTCAGACAATTTAAACTTAAACTCATTGCAAAGTGATCATTTGAACTGAAAAGTTTAGTTTTTCGCTACTTTATTTTCATTTCAATTGTGTTCAAAAATTATAAATCTCGAGTACTTTTTCAAATGGACGCTAGGAGTGAAAATTCATGTTTCCTTTAGAAAAATGTTTCTTACAACGGTCTGCAATAGAAAAAGATTATAGGTCATTTTGATAAGTCAGTATGATAGATGGCATGTTACTTGCGCCAAAATGATACGTCATTCTGCGAATGACAATGTTGATACGTCGAAATGTTACGTCAAGTTGTCATACTTCACAAAGATACGTCGAAATTATCAAAATGACGCATTTTTTTTTTCTGCAAGAAAACGGTGTAAAAATATCTTTGCTAAAAATATCAATTTTTACTAAACAAAATCTAAATTTTCAACCTTGAGGTATAAAGCCTTTTACTGACGCGTCGTTAAGAGGCATTCAAATGATATAACAATGATTCGCAAGTTACTTTTCAACACAAGTGGCGTATGTACATTATTCCCAAAAAGTGCAAAAGTGATGTTACACCGTTTTGTAAAAAGTTAGTAAAAACTTTCAGAAATAATCCATCAGAAAGTTCATCAAATGTGGGCATATACACATGATTTTTAAACAACATGCCATGAACAATGCGTTTGTTTACATTTTGTTACTTACGTCCATTTGAAAAAGTACTCGAGAAATAATTAATAATTAATGTCAATTTTTAGTTCAAGCCGTACAAAAAATTATAACCTTTGAAACTGTTATTTAATGTAGGGAATCGGATTAATAATTCAAGCCCGGGGCTTGAAGTTAGATTGAAAAACATAGTTTCGAGAAATCGCCATTTTGTAGCAGCCATTTTGAATTTTAACAATATTTTTATCTCTTTGAAATGTTGAATAATAATCGAATTTAAAAAAAAATAAAAACTTTGCCTTATTTTTGCCCAAATCCAGGGGAGGGTCCCCTTAAGCTTACTCTGCTTTCCCTTCTCTTTCTTCTTCTTCCGTAGCTCGGTCTCTTCCCGTTTTTGCTGTTTCAGCTGTTTAGCTTCTTCCTGTCGACGTTTTCTGACTTCTGCTTTCTCCTGTTTCAGCTGTTCGGTTTGAACTTTCAAATGCTCCCTTTCCTCTACTCTGGCTTTCTTCCTTGCTACTTCGTTCTCCTTCTCTTCCTGGATGCGATAAATTTCTTCAAGCCGCTCTGATGATGTCAATACCGGGTGGTGTATTCTTTTGTAATTTCTATGCCTGTTGCTCCGGTGAGGAGTTAGTGGAGTCTGAAGCAGTTCTGAAATGCTCATTTTACGACCTGTACAGCTTTGTTGATTCCTTTCGCACATTACATTGGATATATATATCGAATTGCTCCTCAGCCTCGAAGACATTTTCGCCAAGAAATGCCGAATCATCTCCATTGTGGTCATGCAACGACAGTGATTCCTCCTGATTATCACTTTCGGCATCAATGTTCTGCGAATCGAAAGGCAACAGCAACATCTCAGAGCTTTTGAATGACCAATCCTTCTTCAGAAATCACATCCATTATTTAGTCCATTTATGCGCTCTCTGCCAATGCAATCTATCGCAGCTTGGATGGTAGACGTTGGAATGATAATTGAATCTTCCAGCACAACTGCTCCTGCAGCAAGCTGGAAATGAGGAAATTCCTCTTCCGGTGCTGCCGCACCCGGATTCTGTTCAATCGTCTCGGCAACGTCAGATGCTTCGGGGCTCGGTTCGTTTTGCGGCGCTGTCTTGGCGATGCACTTCTCATAATCAACGTTATTCGGGCCAAAAGGGAAAAGACCGTATACCCTGAATCCATTCACGATGCTAGTCTTTTTGATTCCCATCTCCATTGCTTTTTGCAACACGCCAGGAAAGTGCTTCAACGTCAGAATTTCTCCTTCGTGTTCCAACCGCCAGTTTGCTACAGCACTCATCCAGGCGCTCTTGAGTGGCTTGAATATAGCAACATCAGCAGGCTGCGTAATCCTGGTAGTATTTGGATACAACGCAATTAGGATGATGCCCAAATCCAAACATAACTCGGTCACCTCCGTAGCCATATGAGAGAAGTGGCCGTCGACGAAGAATAGCACCGGGAACTTAACCTTTTTCTTCAGCAGGAATGGGTAAAAAACATTCCGGATGTATAACATAAAGTTGATGGCATCCATCCAACCTTTCAGGCTTTTTCCGATGCCCCAGTCTTTTGGGAACAATCGAAGGATGTCAGTAGGAATGCGCTGCATCGGAAGAATGACACATGGAGGAACAACCGATCCGTCAGCTCCAAATGTAAAAAAATGTGGTTATGTTCTTGTGACCGTCGGCATGCTCACACTCATAGACATTTTTGCTGCCACGACTAGCGAGCACGGCTTTCGTCTTCGGATGTAAGAAGAACGACGTTTTATCGTCGTTGTAATCTCGGGATGGATCCATTGTTGCGGCCATTAGTTCCTCTTCCTCTAGATAGGATGTCAGTTTCGCAAACCAACCACGAATGTCGGCCTTTGTTACTTTTGCGCTGGCGGAGGATACTGATTCAGGCGTTTGGAAAGTGATTTCATTGTGACGGCGACGGAATCCCTTCATCCATTTACGACCTACAACAACAAAATTGTTAGTTAGTTCTGTCCATTTCTGGTGTTCTGGTACACTTCTTACCTGGAACATTGCCCGTGAACGGATTGGGCCGAGAAACGATGTCAAAGAACGTTTTAACTTTGTGCAGCAGTAATTCTTTTACCATTGGGAATGCTTTCTTCTCCATAACAATCGCTAACTTGACAAGTTTTCGCTCCTCATCCTCAGTCAGCACTGTTTTTGGTCCTTTCCGAACTTTTGTTGTCCATTTGTCACTGAGCCGGTAGCGAACGCTAGATTGCGGAATTCCGTAAGTCTTACACGCTCCGTACAATGTCTTCTGTTTCGAGGTTGTTAATTCTATGCAGCGGGCGATCACCGCTTCATCATTCTCTGAATATTTATTATATTTACCCGTTTTCACACCAAAATCGAGCAAAATCTTCAACTTTTTTGCGGCTTGCGCTGACGGGTCATTTGTAAACATTGGAGTGGCACCACTTTGGGAATATGTGTGTTTTTGGTGCCAATAATGGCACAACGGGAAAATTCGAGGAAAATTGATAAAATGTTGTAAATATGAACTGAATTTGACGAAATTGAATGTATTTTAGTTTGTTAGCGTTTAAGTGATAATGTTTACATAGTTTAACAACAATCTATAGTGTTAAGAAAAATTTCAAATTCCTTGTGAAAACTTAAGGAATGCAGTAGAGCATCTACACTTTTTTTCGGGAATGTTTTTCTTGGTCGTTATTTTATGAAAACAACCGATTTTTAGCTCAAACGCGGCCTTTAAGTCAAGTTAAAGATTTGTAATTGATTAGTTTGTGTAATTGCAGTCTATTTCCTAAAATGGAAGCATTTTATACCAATACAGCCACTATTGGTACTACCTCCACTATGGGTGCACTTACCCTATTGCAGACGTTAATTCTGAGATGTTGCGGGATTAAACGAAAATAATTTGGAGCATCATGAGAATCAAAAATCTCATCCAAAAATGCATTGATCGTCAGTCAATTAGTTCTGGTACAGAAGACCAAAGATGACATAAGCACATTGAAGTCAACTGAAACTTTTTCAGTCTAGTCCTAAAACTGCCGACGTAACGGTAAAGCTAGATGGATTACCGCAAATCTCGCTGTAAAATCGCTCATGGACCCGTGGAGGAGCTCTTTCTTTCCAAGCTCTCGCCACTCGCCACGAGAAGGAGCATCTTATCTTGGCCCCGGCACACGTTTTCCTTATTTTTTAGTTTTACTCAATTACGCCCTGGGGGCAGGGGGAGGGCACCAGCGAAGGCGACTATGTGGCTCTAATCAAGCGTATCGGCGCCGGAGTCTGAAAGGGGCGGGAGAAATCTGGCGAAATATTGTTGATTTTATTAGGCAAATAAAATTGTCGGGAATCGGTGTTTGAACTTGCTTCTTGTACCTAATGCTCATCTCACGATCGACGACTTGGAATGGACGGTTGACGCCGCTTGCAGACTCTAATGAGTCCCGACATAAACTCACTATCGCGCTTGAAAGCGTACGAGGGGAGTAGGGAGGAGGAAGGCTTATCTCAGCGAATTGTCGCGGTTTTTTTGCCTTCTTTGGTTTTATGCGGCAGTTTAATGATCATCGCAATAATCGACAAACACTCGCTTGCCGGGGATTTGGCGTTTAGAAAGCAGAAGATAAATGAGTTGTCGGTCGATCAGCCGAAGA
Organism: Aedes japonicus; assembly: GCA_034211315.2. Lineage (NCBI taxonomy): Eukaryota > Metazoa > Arthropoda > Insecta > Diptera > Culicidae > Aedes > Aedes japonicus. The sequence continues at coordinate 110,191 of JASCZW010000242.1, forward strand.
GCACTGCTAAAAGTCAAGTGGAATGATAATTGCTTCTCACCGAACAGCGCCATCTGGGGAATTTTGATTGCCCATTAGATTCAGATTGATCAGGAGGAGTATTGTTCTGCGTTGGCTCCGTTATGCAATAACTGGTGGCCATTCTTTTGGTTTGCAATTTCCCAGTTATCTCATCACGACCATGGCCAATCCCCTCCTGGATTGGGGGCAAACAAAGGAATTCCTGAGTCATAATCGATTGTCCAAGGGGTTTCTGGTGTAAATCATCGCCGAAGAAGTTCTCCAAAAATAGGCCAATTGCGACCCATCTCAACCACGCCGCTGGGGGGTCTTTCGTTTTTCTAGAGAGCCGTGAAATTATCCGCCATCTAAGACCCATGCTTTCATCCAACGACGACGACATGTGGGCGATTATGTAGGTCCGCCTCGCGCGTGAAAAGAACGCAATTCCCATAAGCCTCTACTCCCGCGCTCACTCAAAAACGACGAAGCTCCCCTCCATTTTTCATGATCATCTAAATTAACTTTCTCTGACAAAGAGCAATCTTTCTTCCCTTTCCCGCCCTTGCTTGGATGCATCCATGCTGGTGGTCGGTGGACTATATGGAAACGCGGCGAAAAAGATACCGTTCTTCCATGCGAGTCCTGCTGTTTCCTCCGGTTATTGAATATTGGCAACTTTTCACACTCCTGTCGCATTCTTCAGACCTAGAACCTAACGGTACTTCCAATCGAATCAATCATTGAGATACCGCTTTTTGTCCCATCCCATCGCCCATGTTGACGACGCACTCGCCGCACCACTCAGCAGCACACAACACATCCATTCATCTTCCCCTGGCCGTCAGGTCCCGTGTCCTGTCCACTCCACTTCCAGTAGTCAATCTCCCCCGGAAAGGAATAACCCTTTGTGTCGGTCGGCAAGACAAAATAGGACACACGCTGATGTTGATTCAGTGATGTTCATTAATTGAATTTCTTCAACCGAGCTGCTGCCATCGTCGTCAGTCGGTGTCTCCTTCTCGCCGTGTCGGAAATGCTATTTGTTTTGAACGAACGAACAGTTAGCGCAGTCGTTAGGATTGGAAGTTCTCAATTGCCCCGACATTAACTCCACACACGGTGAGAGGGATATTGACACACAAAAGACTTGCCCTGTGGGAACTGGCGACAAGTGACGAACCTGTGTGTGAACTCCCTATCGGAGTGCAGGAGTGTCAGATTACACAGGATGGCCCACAAAAGGTGCCCTCAAAGTACACGGTAATTTATGGGAATTGGCCGAACGAACTTTCCCAATCAATTTTACTCGGCCGTGCTCTGGTTGCGAGTCTCTTTAATCAAATATGCTTAATCAGTGCTGTGCGAAAATCTACCCACAATTCGAGAGCTCCAATTTTGGGGGTCAGACCTTTAGCTATACTCAGCCACACATTCTCTTGACTATGCTTTGTGCTTCTTTCTTCTTCGCATACTGTTTGACGGCCAAGTTCGTGGCCGGCCGCGCCAAATGACTCACATTCGTTTCACCTCAGATCCAACCGGCGAAAAGCCAAAGGGTAGGAATGCGTGTGCAATTTTTCATCGCATCTCGGCTCCATCGCTCCACCCTCGCAACTGCCGAAGACGATGGTTTGAAATTCCCACAGCAGAGCGGCAAGTCACTCATTATCGGGTCTACATCTCTATAATGCCCTGACTGTGGCCAACAACCGACCGACCGGGAGGTTGAAAAGGCATGTGTACATATCGCGTACCCTATATCAATGCGCTTTAACCAATGGCAGCCAGCAGCTTTTCGCGGCACTCGGTCAGTCAGTCAGTCAGCAGCAGCAGCAGCGCTGTGCGGCTTGAACTTGCACAAAAGATTTGAATACCAATGCAAATGAGAAATGGGAGGACCGTCGGCCGGTCGGCCGGTCGGAACGTGGAGAAGTATGAAAAATGACGAACCCTGAAATTGGAGTACAGTTTGCACTGATTTTTAATAATAAGACATGCAGCAGAAAATGCTTTTACCGGAACCGTTACGGGCAAGTTTGGCCGGCCGACAGACCCGGCCGATCGACCGCGTGCCCGTGAGAGAGTGTAGTTTTGATCATTTTCGGAATGTACGTACTTCCACCGTAGTTACTTACGCGATAGGCTGATTGCCACCCGTGTAAGTCACTTGAGTAAATACATGGAAGCTTGGGATACCAATGAGAATAGACCCACTATTTAGATTCGATTATCCGTTAAAATTGATACTTGGGTTGGAGTTTCTCATTCTTGAACATTTCTTTCGGTATTATTTTGGATTTTTCCTAAGATTGTTGGCTATTTGGCAGGCTAGTCATTTTGAGATAGTACAGCTGATGGTTGGATTTTCGTTCGGCAATTGTTTTTAGAAAGAAATTGAAACACTAAATGTATTAAAAATCCGTGCAATGAGTTGAAAGAGGCTTATGATGTCCTGGGAACATTTTCTTATTTTTCTTAAAAGGAAAATTCACGTCATGGAACTCATCATACTCATTAAAATTGGTTAAATGCCTTATATCACGTAGACCATTATGTTAATGGAATTTAAAACTTGAAACAACATGTTAACTCGCACGATGATGATGATGATGATGATGATGATGAGATACTACCATCTATTGTAGCAAGGTAGCTTTCCATAGCAGTGGAATAATCTGAAAAACGACTCGATCAGGATTCTATTATTGTTTGTGATCATCAGCAGAGACACTTACGTGAAACCCGCGAATATAGAGAAGGGAATATCCTTCCAAAAGCAAGTATACACCAACAGCATTAGAATCGAGCCCTCGATTGACAGAATAGACCCAATAGATGGGGTCGAAGAGCCCGGCCTCGTTCCGCGAAATGTTAACAATAAGGAGGAGGCAGTCCCATACTCCCTATCCAAATCGTTTAATTTGGGTGCCCTGATGGTCCCTCCCTTACCCCGTTCTGTTAACTCGCACGACCGCATCCTCGAAGTTTTCGCTTGACAATTGCCCAATATTATTCGATCGGTCTAAACTCAGGGCAATTCGGAGGATTAATCTCTTTGGCGATGAAATTAACATTGTTTGCAGCATACCATTCTAGTACCTCCTTAGAGTAGTGGCAACTGGCTAGATCCGGCCAAAACATAACGTTGGTCTTGTGTTGCCGAGTGAAGGGTAAAATCCACTTTTCCTGACACTCTTTAATGTAAACCTTCGACGTCATTGTGTAAGATGTGATGCAAACCCTGGTTTTAAGGCCACAACTGCAGATTCCTTGCCAAATCTTTAGTTTCCGAGCAAACTTATCAGCAAAAACGAATTTATACCTGGAAGGGACATCCCCACGACCAGTTGACAGGTCAAAATTTTCGTCCAGGGATTTGTTCATAATCCATTTTGACATATGTTTCGTCATCCATTAAAATACAGCCATCAAATTTCGTCCAAACTCGTTCGTATAGTCATCGTGCTCGCGTTTTGTCCACTAAATTGTGTTTCAGGGAGCGATTCGGATGTTTACTGGCACAAAAAGACTTATATCCTTCTCTTGAGAGGATGTTACGCACGGTGGAAAAGTTGGAATCGTATTTCTTTGCCAAATCACGTATGGAGACATCTGGATTGCCTCCTCAGCTCTTTGTCCCTAGTGCCACTTTTATGATAGATGCGCTTTGCTCTATCCACACTCCGAGTATCCTTGTAACGTTTGATACAAGACACACCGTTGGGGGGAGGGATGGGGGGGATTTTATCACTTTTGCTATTTTTAAGGCAGACCACGAAGGATTCCCTAGGTGTTTGTGCACAATTAATTTTCTTTTCTCAAGTTCCATGATCCGCAATTTCGAGATGCGTCGATCAATCGAAAAAAAAATTTCCCCAATTTCTTCGTCAATGAAACATCAACAAATGCCTGTCAAACGTTTTTTGTTCCAACCACAATTAAACCATGCGTCCAGATTTACTTTGAATTGAGCTTTAAAGCCCGTTCACGTTTAATTTCGGACTCTTCTCTTTTAGTGTAATTTTTAAATTATTTCGTGGATCGCTTTTTAACCATCCTGAAGCAGTGGGAATAGTTGAAGAAATGATGAAAACATGGGTGTAAATATATGTAATAAAAATATGTTGTTCGAAACCTCAGATGGCTTAACAAAGTACTCTCGTGTCATTCTATTTCCTGATAGCTTGATGACAATCAAACTATGAGAATTTAAATTTCAAATTATTTTATGTGGCGCAATTTTTTTGTGGACACCCCTTAAACATGATGGCAACTACCTGACCTTAAGACCTTTATTTAATCAAACTGGTAACTGTGTAAAAATCTGTGTAAAAGATCTGTGTGCTGGATGAAGGATGCAATATTAATTTATAGTGCATAGACGGACAAGATGGCTATCACAAAAGTTGGAAATAACAATCTGTACGGTATTGCTCCATTCTTCAAAGCTTTGTTGCTGTAGAAGCTGAATAACACAGCATTTTTGTGATGGAATTAACTTTCGTTTTCTAGGATGAGAGAAATTGCATTGCGATAACTTTAGGTCTGTGTCTGTGTTTCTTGAAAGATCTTGTGGAATGAACTTTTTGGAAACATTCAGGATCGGAATTGAAACATACCACGAACCAAGTTACCACAGGTATCGATGCTAATTTGGGCATCTCCAAAAGAATCAAAAGCGCCCATGAAAGACTATGAACCACTACTAGATATTGGGATCCGGGGCCTGTATAAAATTCGGTGATGGGTCATTAGGTCGAATGCAAAAATCAATTAGGCTGAATCGGTCACTAAGTTGAGTAGATGACTGATAGTTCATTTATTTGTGTCTGTTTGCTTGGAATCACTTTCTGTTCAAACTTCAAAGTTGGAAAAAACACAAACACAGCTTGTTAGCTGATTTAAAGTTTTGAAATTAAAAAGAACTGCATATGATAGGAAGCAGGCAGTATCTCTCGTTATAATTCAGTAATTTTTTTTCATCCCAAAAATTACGAGAACAACTAATCTCTATCTCTCATAGATGTTCGAATGTTTCATGTCTCAATGGTATCATGACTTGCAAGAAAATGAGAACGAACTGCTCGTGATTTATAGATTCAAGTAGCTAAAATTTTGAGGTATAACTACAACTGCTGCTAGATGACGAGATTTTAAATGGGAAAGAACAACTTATAATTTAAAGAAGAAAAAAGAGTTCATAAAATGCCATTGGATTTAGGTCAAAAAAAAGATTCAAGAAAGACTGAATTCAATCTTCCACAAGGCATGCTGGCGTATTTCAAGTTTTGAAATAAGAAAGATCTGCTAGAAACTCCATGAATGAAAGGATGAACTTTTCATTGGTTTCTTGTGCCGAAGATTTCAAGCAAAAATAAATTCATTTTCCGCATGATATGTTAACATATGGAAAGTCTCGAAATAAGAAAGTACTGCTTATGGTTTAGAGAAAAAACTAATCTGCCATGCGAGTTCATTAGCCTCATGCCTTAAAGATTACATGAACTATTAAGTTCAATCTTTTACTTTCCTGAATTCGGCCTGATTACCCTTTCGGCCAAATGGCTTTCGGCCTGATGGCTCATTCGATCTAATGTTGTTCAGGCTAATGACCATACATCATATTATTCATTCAACATTTATAACCATTTATTTATTATATGCTCACATGATAGATTTAGGTATCGACATCAGTGGCATATCTCATTCATATGTGCATCCGGTGCACTGCACGACCTTTTCCAACACGAGAAGAGCAAAAGGAATCCTCATCGAGCTTAGTTTTAGCATGTATTCCAAACGATGATCCAATTAAATTTCATTTTTGGAAAGATGTTTTTTAAGAATGTTATTGATTGACACTGAGTAGTGTAAGAGACTTCCAACCAAACCAAATAAAAAAAATAGAAAAACGACAGGATAATTCTAAAAGCATTTTCGAAAATTTCAGATTTTTGCAAAGTTCAAGAAGCATTTCCTGGAAGGACTTCAAATAGATTTCCAACGAATTTTTAAGAGCATCCCGGAAAATTCCTGTGAGGTACCTTGGGAATCTTGGATAGTATTCTGGTTCGGAGTCCAGAAAATACAGGAAAATATGCAACAGTATAATGGCAACTCCCAAAAAAGGGTTTTGGCGGCTAATCGTCAGAACAATTTTTCTGAATGTCGCATAGAAATCCAGTTAGTGCCCAAGAGAATTCCTGGAATTTTTTTGTTTGATTTTTGTGCCTGGTTGGATCCAGGATACTGACAAATAATGATAAATATCCTGATAGCTCTTGAGAAGCCTTCAGCAAAATCCGGTGAGAATCTGAACAAATACTTTGGACAAATATTAGGCGATTCTAAGATTCTGACAATTCCGAAAGAATATCAGATATAATTCTAACGATTGTTGATCAGAACTCTGACGAACCAAGAGAATTCTAGCTATCTGAGAGCATTCTGGAGCCGACTCTTTTAGAGACGTTTTTTTTTGTGCAAACTTTTGAGGCGATGCTGAGATTCTGACAAATTCTTAAGAACATAAGATAAAAATTTTACGATTTTTGAATAGAACTCTGATGAACCAAGATAATTCTAAAAATCTTGGAGCATCTCTTAGAGCCATCTAGTTAAGCTCGATTCACCTCGATTCAGCTCGATCAAATTGCAAAATTTTGCTAAAGCTACCTGTGAAAACTCCTTAAATGTTTTTGTGCTCATAAAACTATTATTCGGAAGGATCGCAGTAAACGTCATAGTCTAACTTACGATCGACAACCGCATTGGAAGGTATTGGGCACAATTAGAGTTAACCCAGTACTCTCGGATACCTTAAAATACAATTCTAATAAAAGCACCGTCCGGAGAATCATTGTACGCAATGATGCCGTTCTCATGGTCCCAGCAAGCAACCATACATGATATTGAAACAAACCCGAAAGGCCCAAACTCACGCTTGGAAGTTATATAGCGACGTTCTCAGAAGGTACGTAGGACGCACACTGATGGACGACAAAACGTATATGAAGATGGACTTTGGGCAGCTTAACGGGTAAAAATTGACTGCAGATTAGGATTTGCAGCTGCGGACAAAAAACCCAAGTTGTCGTTACAGATGAGTCTATGAACTTGGAGTTCTACAAGGAAGAGTGCCTGAATAAAAACAACGCGTTCAAGCACACAAAGGCCCTGCAATGTTTTAGCCAGATTTGGCTAGCTGCCACTACAGTCGAGAGACACTTCGGTGATACCGTGGCAATAAGATGGATCTCATCAAAAACAGGTCCACCTACCCAATTGCGCTCAATTTCGTCCAATCGAGAAATATTTGGAAATTGTTAAGCGGAAGCGCAAAAAGGCTGGAAAAGTAACTCAGTATGCGCAGAGATGAAGAGATGATGGAATAAACTAGCCGCTCAAATTAATGTTTCCTGGTATTTCAAGAAAAGCTCGCCATTTAATCAAAACCATAACGGAAAAGACTGTTGGAAGTTTTTCCTGAAAGTGTAATGAAAAACCTTTATTGTCCTTGACTACTCATCTGTTTTGTTTCATCAAAACAATCCCGAATTAGAGTTGTTTTTTGTTCGTCCAGATATTAAGTGAATCGAGCTTGAAATCTCGGCGAAGATTTGTTTGAGCTCTGATTTCTATGGCGAATGTCGCTCAGCATTCTGATAATTCTCAATGAAGATTTCAGTGAGTTCAATAAAGAATGACCACAAACGCTGAAGAATCCTTTATTGGTTATCAAAGCATACTGTATACAGACGTATAATGGAGAGAATACTGGAAAAACGTAGAGAATTCTGGTGAATCTCACAGGGTATTTTGGTGAAAAGTTTTGGATGATGCTTATAAATTTCGTGACCGACAAATTTGGTAATATACTTTCTTAGGAAAAATCCCCATAATGTAGATGCATAGCGGTAGAAGTGTGGATCGAAATGAACTTAAGCATATTACAAATAATTGGAATGGACTCACCAAGCTCTAGTGTTCCGTCCTAACTTCCTCCCAATAAGGCAGTTTCTAGATTTCATTGGTTTTCTCTAATAAAATGCCTTCTGCTTATTGCCGACTAAGAACGCATTATTAAGCTCTCGGTTACTTTTAGACCATTGTTTACTTTAGCTGACCGATTATTGAATAAAATTACTATATTTATATCATCAAGCGCAATCTCTTTGAAGTTTGAACTCATTGAATAGGTTGTACTTCTGATCACGAGATACCACGAGTCTTATACGAATAACAAGCAGTGAAAGATGCGTTTGAAATTTAATTTTTTGAACATATGATATAACATAGAAAACATAGAGACTGGTGTGATTTTATAGAAAGTTATTTAATTTTTAAACAACTATTTTTTTTAGGAACAGTAGAAATTTGCAATATATCAGTACATTCACTAGTACAAACTAAAATTGAAATAAATTTGTTAATTGAATCAAAGTTTCAATATAGCCGTGAAATTTCTTACAATTTGTATCTAAACATTATTTTTATAAATCATCATTTATGCTTAAAATTTCCACTGTTCCTTTAACAACTATATAACTGGGATTGGAAGGGTAGGTAGCCGAAGAATTTGTTGACTGGAGTGGAGTCGTCAGTCCCTAGTCATGTGCAAACACGGCGACTTCTGGCCGTAGTCTTTCGAAGGTCCTCATTGAGATCGACTGGCCCTGCTACAACAAGCCATCACGTAGGCTATTTTCTCGAGGCAACCTGCTGAAGAAAGTCCTGCAGACATAGATAATCCTTGCACTGATGTTGGGTTCTTATCACATCATATCACATCATAAGTTCGCTAGAAAATTTGGCAAGCGATTTGCAGCGGCCGACAGAAAAACTTTCGTTACAAATGAGTCTATGAAGAACGCGTGAAAAAACTCATTCTACCATTCATCAAAGCACACAAAGATCCTGTAAAATTTTAGCCCTGATTTGGCTTGTTGCCACTACAGTCGAGAGACACTTCAGTGGTACTGTGACAATAGGGTGGATTTCATCGAAAAGGACCTCAACCCACCCAGTTGCCCTCAATTTCGCACAATCGAGAAATATTGGGCAAATGTTATGCGGAAGCTGAAAAAGTTTGGAAAAGTGATTTGGGATGCTACAGAATTGAAGAGAGGGTGGAATAAAATGGTCGCTCAAGTTGACGAATGCAAAACCAGCTGACTTCCAAGACATGTCCAGAATATGTTCAGGTAGAATTAATAATAAATAGCTAAAGCAAACTGAGGTTACTTTTGAAGAAAAGTCGAAGAAATTTCGCTGGGTTTCCAATGCAATTCAAAAGGATAGTCACGTCAGAACACAAATCAAGAGGAGTTTGTAATGCAAATTCAGACTTTTCGAGCCAAAATGCGAAAATCGTCCAAGGTGTTTACCTTAACTGGGACCGGAGATGCGTTAAAGCTAACCCCGGTCGTTCGATCCGAAATGTGGCCAGAACTATAAAACGGTGCTGAAAATCCTTGCCAGGGAAGAATACAGGTCGTACAAAGCCAGTAAACATCCGTACTGGCAGAAGCAGAATTCCGTGGCCAAAAATCGTGCAAGGTTCTTGAACGATCGTGTTTTGGCAAATCCCAAGGGCTGATCGATGACGAAACTTTCGTCAAATTCGAACGTGTAAAACGTGTTTTCCGACAAGTTCGCGAAGAAGGCCATGGCCATGCAAATAGCTTTCACAGTTGTGGCCTGAAAACGGAACCATTCGTCACATCCTTGACGATGATATCCCAAGTTTACATCCATATTGCCGTTCATCTGCAAGTATAGGGGCAATGTCATCTTTTGGCCCGATTTCGCCAGCTGTCACTACTCCTATGTGGTTCTGGAGTGGTATCTTGCCAACAAGATCGATTTTGTCCCCAAGCTAATGAATCCTCCGAATTGCCCGAAATTACGACCAATCGAAAAATACTGGGCAATGTCAAAGCAACGACTTCCATGAAGCATCGGGGTCAAGGACATCCAGCAAATGCAGGCAAAATGGAAGAAATGCGCTGTCTACTGCTGCAGTTTTGAAGTTGTTGATAAAAGTACTGTAAAGCAACCACTATTGAACTTTTTATACATATTGAATCGCGAATTACTGGTTTTTTTTGTGCGTATCAATTCACTTTTAGTCAGCGTTTAATTAAAATACTTTGGACGCCAACTTTAAATACTAACGCAACTCCGGAGGATTTCCAGAGAAGTTCTGAGGGTTCGTTCAATGCCAGAGGCTCAAATGCCTTCGAAGCCCTATAGTCTTCTGAAGTAGGTTCAGAGGTTAGTTCTAATGACACCCTAGAGAAATTTCGGAAACTCCAAAAGCAAGTTCAGAAGACTTTCTAGATCTTCCCTAATACATTCTTGGGCAATTCAAATGACAACTGAAGCATGGCCAGGAAACCTCCAGGGTATGTCCAGAGGGCATTATTGGCAAGTCTAATCGATTTGTTAACATTCTTCCAATGTTTGTCACGTACACTTCCAAACCACGTCCAAAGGTTTTCTTAGGAAAGTTCAGAGGAATTCCGAAACAAGTTCAAGGGCTGGTATTCAAATAGATTTCCAATTTGTAATTCAACTACGAATGATTTCCTTAACAAATGTTTAGGACTTGTAAAGTAGGCCCAGACGAACAACGAAGCAAGTTCGAGGACTTCATTAGTTAGATCTCAGGACTTTCCAGAAAACTCGCGAGAAACTTCGATGACAAGATCTGTGGACTTCCAAAACAATTATAAAGGTCGTAAAGACAACCCGAAGAAAACTCCTAACGAAAACATTTTGCGGAAATCATTGGCTGGAAAATCCGAATGTTGCAGAGCTATTGGGTTATTATTTCGAAATTTGCTGAAGTTGTAAAGCTCCATCTTTGTAATCGTGAATCGTTGCGAGCAGCCTATTACCTATCCCTGTACATGATGATCAACTTGCACCGGAGATGAGTCGGCCGATAGTGACGAAACGATCGTGAGTCTTCCCACCGGGTCATGAACCCACCCGAGTGAAATCTTTCAGGCAAACGAAAGGGAAATCCAAAACCAAACGTGCTGCTGCCCAACGGATGATCATCTAGCGTGTGACATTTCTCCTCGCTCCGGGCCTCGTCCCCGTTTTTCGCTCAGCTAGCTAAATATAGAGATCGAAAGTGATGCCGGTGATAAAATGAAATTAAAAAGCGACAAAATTCAAACATTTAGCCACGGATGAGGCCAACAGCGGCAATTGTCCAGTGCTCAGTAGTGAGACGTGACAATGGTCAATTTAGAGTTGCACTGTTTCGGGAAGAATAAGCCAGCCGAGGCAGAGAATGACACTGCCGAAAGCAGAGAAACTTTCACTAATGCGTTACACCGAGCTAAACGTACAACGGTCAAGAGCATTGTAAACCTGTTTGTCCGTCGAACCAGCGGCGCCTGGAGTCATAAAAAAACATGACAAAATTTTCGCTGTCAATGACCACTAGTTTTTGGAAATGTACAAAATTGCATGACTTGACCACTCGGGTTCACTTTCATCCGTTCTCGGAGCTTCCCATCACGGCTCGCGTGTTGTTGCTATCAAAAATCGTAAACGTGAAAACAGATGATCGTGCGACGACAAACGTGCCCATAAAATTGGGCTGGCAAAACTACGATTTGAAATCGCAAGCGGCCGAGCAAATAGAAATCCAACTACGACCGTATGACCATTAGTGTGGTTGTTGTGTATCAGATCTATAAATTAATATTCTCCTACCCGTAGACCTGTTCCAGAATTTTCTCCGACCATAGAGCATTGCGAAATTCCACCCCCCGGGAGAGGCCAACGACGTCCAGGTTCAAGGAATTGCACTGTCTACATCGCCTTCTGCGCCACATTCCAACCAACCCTCGGACGAAGGTTGATTGCTGCGGTGAAAGAACCATACATTCACCTTCAAGGTAACGCAAGAATGTCGATGAGATGAGATGAAGAATCCACCGAAATGCCCCCCGAGGCAGCAATCGGCAAACTCCCCCGGCGGCAGCACCAGCAACAGCAGCATCCCCACAATTATCATCATGATCATGATGATGATGATGATCACTGTGGTCGTCGATGCTCTTCTTCTTCCTCGAAGGAAATGATCACCGGCCCGGAGGGGCATATCAAACACCATGAGGTTGGAGAAAAAATAACAACAACAACCCGGCAAGTGCAATGTTCTTTTTCTAACCGTCCTTGAGTGCAGCCTTGCAATTTTATAAACAACGATGAGCTAAGGCAGGCAGCTTGTGGCAAACGAAATAATAATAAAAATACCGACTGGCGAGCGTGAGGCGATGATCGCTGACCACAGTGCGGTCAGCGGCTAGAACGAAGAACTTGTACCCGGGTCAGTCAATCGTATTAAAGTCTAGTGAGCGAGTGGAAGAAGCGGCTGCTAAGAACGATTCTCCGACCCGCGCTGGTCGCAAATGGCGGAAATTGGTGACGATTGGAATTTTCGGGGAGCACTGCCACCACCGTCGAGAAGAAGATGATGCGGTCGGAAAAACAAAATCCGCTGTTAGTTGGCAGATTCCCAAAACGATGAGAAACGTGCGAAGATAAGTAGCTTAATTGCATCTAATTTAATGCGTATTTTGTGTTGTTTATTTTTTTCACTCACTCCGGTGGTGCTAAAAGTTCGGATTATTCCTCGACCTGACTAGCAGGCCCAACTAACTGATTGACCCAAAGAGGTCAAAACATTTAGTTGGTTTAAATCCGACCGAGCAACCGAACCGGAGGAGGTATTTAGGCACTCGAAATAGTCGCGATTAATTAACTAGCTATGCGGAACGACTGCGACTATGACTGCGACTAGCATTCGGTAAACGGTTTTCCCATTATTCGTGGTAAATGAAGGAACGAGCCGACAGCCGCCATGATCGGATCTCCGGCTGGCGATCAAATTGAGGAATTGAGGCTGTGCGCGCGATTAAAGTACGTATCAAAACATACATTTCCTACCACCTCGTCATCCGCCGTGGTAATGATGATCGGTAATGAGCAGTTCGGGGTTCGTTTTGCTGCCCGGTGATTAGTTTGCTAATTTTCGACTAAAACAGCTCAATTAACTAGTGGCTGGATCGTTTTGCGGTGCAGCCTTGAAGTGTTTTTTTTTTGAGGGGCAATTGATCCAAGAATGTCGTTTACACGCAGGATGCTACTGCTCACACATCCAATTATGTGTCCTGCATATCCTTGTGGTACACAGGGCCAAGGTGAAATTTTTCTTCCTTAGCGACGGCTTACTTTGGACCCACATTGATTTCTGTAGACTTCCGCGATTTCCATGTTGAGGATTAACCATCTTGAGTTTACAGGGTGAGTGTTAATTCCTGTCAGTGTTTTTTTTAAACATGTGTAACTTTTGATGTGTTAATCACAGACATGTTAGAACATTTATCTTTTAGAGTATATGCAAATATCAACATGCCTTGCAAGTTTGTTTTGAATTTTCATTTGTTGGAGACTTGTGGTAATCATGGACGCGAAAGGGGAGCTTGTGAAAAGTCTGTTTTTGAAACATATTAGACCATGTACTATTTTAAAGAAATTTAAACCACTCGAAATATCCAAAAGAATCATCTTTGGAACCATCAAACGCTACAAAGAAACTGGTTCTTGGAAAATATCTCCCAGACCTGGTCGTAAACGCACTGTCACGTGTCAGGAAACCATCAAACGAGTAAATGAACGACGAATTCGGTGGAAGTCTAATAAGAAAGATGGCCAAAGAACTAGGAATATCGCAGTCAACAATTAGGAATATTTTGAAAGACTGAATCCATACAAAAAACAACGGGTGCAATGCTGATTGACTGAAAAGCAAAAGATTGCAAGAATCAAAAGATGTCGGAATGCTGGTCAAGCGGCACGGCGAAAGTGAAATTCTTTTTTCAGTATGTTTCTTCAAAACTTACTCATACAAGATAATGTTTAGAAGGACCATTTGCTTTCGTTCGTCAAGAAACACTACAAGAATGCACAAGATTCTTCACCGTCTCACCAGGCGAAGGCTTGGTTTGAGGACAATTTTCCGCCTTTTATTTCGTCCGAAGAATGGCCTGACTCTTCACCTGATTTGAATCCTCTCGACTTCTATGCAGACTAACCGTGGATGCTTTTAAGAAATGGTTGGTGAAAATACAGAACGACATGCTTCAAGAAATCCTGCGTGACGCTTTCCAACAACACATGCGACTGGCAATTAAGGCAAAGGGAGAAAGATTTGAACTGAACTAAACTAAGACAAATTTTAAAGGCATAACGAACAGGAAATACATTGGAAATTAAAACAAATGCAAGCTGCTTATCCTATTCTTAAATAGTGATTTACTTCTATAAAGGTGCCGGAATTTGAGTTGTGGTCAAACGAAAATAGTCAACCCTTTCATTCTTTTAGGTTTTTTTTTTGTAAAGACACATACTTCCAATGTTACTGCCTAAGAACTCACAAATAATGAGAATTGATTAGTTTCCTATCACCACATTTCTAAACCTTACATGCTGTGTTCGCATTCACATTGCATATTGACGTTTCAGTCTCTGAAGAATGCATTTAACACTGACGAAATAATGAACAAAATGACTACAAAAGATGTTACATCATATAATCAGGGCTATCTATCTACCTAGAAACACTTATGAAAAGGTCGTATTTTCGAATATTATTCGAAAATGATAAAATTAAATCGGAAATATCTCGAAAACGAATGCTCTTACAAAGATCATTATCAGGAGCTAAAAAATGTTAAAATATTTCAGAAATCAGATTATATAATCAGAATACATTTATTCCGACAAGTATTTAAATTTTGAGAAATACACCAAAAGTTGATGTTCTAGAAACTTTTTTTCCTGACATTTCTCCATCCTAGAGTCTTCGCTAAAATTTGCGTAATAACTTCAAATTTTCACAGTCAAAATATTAAAAGAATCAAAACATTGTTTTTTTGGAGTGTTGTAATCTGAATGTTTATTTTTATTTTTTTTCCCCGATTTATTTTTTCAGTGTATATTTTTTCACAACTTTCACACATAGGGTCAGAACTTGTTCTTAGACAGTTTTTTTGTACAACCAAAGTTTTTCGAGCTACAAATTATTTATTGAAGTGCTGTTCAAAATGCTTACGCTCTTTTTAAAACTGACTCTTGAGTCCAATTTCTTTTTGCATCAGTGGAAAAAACTTACTTTTGTGGGTAAAACGAGTGTAAAATTTTTCGATCAAATCGGAGACACTCGAAGTAGGTCGGTAGGTTATTTCGGCTGGAAACGCTCTTTAACAAAACTTATACAAAATTTGTTATATGTAAGAAAAAAATGTTACAATTTAAATACAATTTTTTTGTAATCCAGTGGTCGGTAAGGCATACCCAGTAGAGCAAGTTGAAAAGGCTTGCAAAATCATGCCGATGGGCTTAAAAGGCCAGCTCAGAAGCTTCCTTCGATGTATTGAATTGTGGTCAACGTGATTTCAAAGGTAAGTCCGTGAGACTCCTTAGAAAGGAGGCAAATCTGGAAGACATTTTGAACATTCTGTGGCGAATACTGAAAAAAGTCTAGACAACGTCAACAACACGTCCATAGAACCTCCATGATATGCCCAGAGAACATTTATGACAAGCCCAGAGGACTGCTAACACAAAACCAATATATTTTCAATAGAACTCTAGATGACTTCTAAATCACGACCAGCGGTTTTCTAAGAAACTTTCAAGGAGCTTCGAACACAAGGCCAGTTCACAAGATTTGCAAGTCGTGTACAAAAAAATTTTTAGTCATGCCAAACAAACTTTTGAAGCAAGGCCATTGGATTTGGAACGTAAATCTTGGGGACCTTTGGGGTAGTTAAGAGAACTTTTAAAACAAGATCCTAGAATAGGATAGTAATCCTATCAACTTGTAAGGTAAAAGATATTATAAGCATGTCCAGAAGACTTCCAGAAAAGAACTTCTAAGACAAGTGCTGGTTCCCTAGTAAGACAGTTGTTACAAATCAGTTATAGTAACTACTATGCAACTAAATTAAGTCATAATCAAGTTGCTGCAACATACTTTGACGATTGTATGTTGCTTGGGTTTAGATAATTTTAACCAAACTTTAGAGGTAATTTAAGAAAGTTTACAACATAAGTCAAGAGGACTCAATAGTAAGTTCAAGAGTCTTTCTAGATAAATTTTGAAATCGGGTAAGAAGAGTTCAGAAGCTTTGCTAGACTACATAAAAAAAACTGCAAGTTATGCCGGGAGGACATATAAGACAAGTCTAGTTCTTCTAAAGTTTTTTTTTGGAACATTGAGGAACAAAAAGCTTCGAAAGCAAGTCCAGAGAAATTTAATAACGGCGTACAAGATTTCAAGTCGTTTTTAGAGGTATTCTTAGGTATGTCGGATATGCAAATCCTGGGGACTCCTAATTATGTTTGTAGGGCATTCAAGATTAATCCTGAGGACTTGAAAGTTGAGAGGTTGGTCCTGATGTCATTCGAGTAAAGTCCAGAGAATTTTCAAGACAAGTTCTGTAGACTTCAGGAATAATTCAAGAGGTCGTACGATGCTAGATCGGATAAATTTCAAGGCAAGTACAGATAGCATAACATAGCATAGCATTTTCCGACCAATCCTAAGTTGGAAGAGCTGCCTTCGGTGTGACAGACTCTTCATCCATTGATCTCTTTGCGCAACACCTGGCCAGGTGATCAGCAAGGTATGGAAGGGAAGTGTTGGCTAGATGTCTACTTAAGAGGATGCTGAGAATTCATGCTATCTTCATAGACATATGAATTCCAAGGCAAGTACAGATGACCTCAACAACCAGAAAAAGCCCAAAGGTTTACAAAAGTAGGCCCAGAGGGCTTGAAAATTCATTCCAGAGGACTTTGAACGTTAATTCAGTTGTTAACACAAGTCAAGGATTTCAAAGAGACCAATTTCAATTTGCTTTGAAAATTTTCTCGACTTGCTTTGGAGTCGTTTTAGAGGTATTTTTGTGCCTATCCAAAAGACTTCTGAACTAAATCCAGAGTGTTTTCAAATAATGGGGGCGTCAAAACCAAATTTGTAGGACTTTAAAGACAGATCCTGAGCTAAGTCGTGCGCTAAGTCTAGATGACAGTCGGAGAGATTTCAGATGACTTTTAGAGTTTTCAAGACAAGTTTTTCGCACAATCAACAGTTGAAGTCCAAGAAACTTCTTCGAAACATTTAGAAATCTTCCAAAGCAAATTCTTAACACTTTTGAGGCAACTCTAGGGCAAATCCAAATGACTACTAAAGAAAGTCAATCTACAAAGCACATCTATAGAATTTCCAAAACATCTATACTTGACATTTGAAACTGCTAGTACAGGCTCAAATCACTTCCAAATGCATGACAAGAGTGATTCCAAATAACGTCCATAGATTTTCTAAAGACCATTCAGAGGGCTTAGAATGTCAACAGAATTTTCTTTGACTTTCAAAGCGGGTTCACAGAAATTTCGAAGCAAGCTCGCTGGATTTTCGAATGCATAGCAGAAAAATTTACAAAGCTCGTCCAGAGAATTTCTCAAACACAAATGTAAATCCAGAGGACACGAAAAACAATTCCACAAGACTTCCTTCACCCCAGGAATCAGGAAGCATTGAACACAAGTCCAGAGAAATTTTCGAGCTTGTCCAGCATTCGTGTTCAAACGAAATCCTAGCCATGCTCAATAAACTTTTGAAACAACTCCAGTGAATTGTTGATGCAAATCCTGAGGACTTTGGAAGCTAATCCAACCTTTTGAACAAAACCGTGGGTCATTCAACTGTAATCTTATCACTTGTGAACAATCTTATACTTGTGAGGTAAACGACATGCAAAGCAAGTGCAGGGGACTTCCAGAGAAGACAAGCGCCGAAGACTTTCAAAACAATCCAAGAAGTTGTGCAATACAGGATAAGGTTATGTCAATCATTTCAGTAGACTTCAAAGGTATTATATTTTCGGATAGTTTCTAACATAAGCCAAGAGGACTTAACAGTAAGTTAAAGAGACTTCTTAGATAATTTAAAAAAAAAACGGCTGAGGAAAAGCTTACTAGACTACAGAAGATACTGCAAGATATGTCAAGTCTAGGAAGCTCAAGTAAGTCAAAATGACTTCCAAGGCATCTTGAGAGGACTTGCATGTCTAGAGGTTTTTTATGAAAGAGAGTTGTACAGAGAGGTAAAATAAGTCCAAATGTCATTCGAGGCAAGTCCAGAGAATTTTCAAGACAAGCTCTGTGGACTTCCGAAACAATTCAAGAGGTCGTAAATGCTGGATCAGATGAGTTCCAAGACAAGTACAGATGATCTCAAAAGCCAGCACAAATGGTCTACTACACCAGGTCCAGAATACTAGCAAAATCATTCGGGTGGATTTCGAACGAAAGTGCAGAATGATTTAAAAAAAAGTCAAGAGGACTTCAAGAGTAAGTCCAAGAGGCTTTTTAGAGAAAATTTTAAATCTTTCAAAGCGAGCTCAATTTGCTTCGAAAATCCTCTGGACTTACTTCGAAAGTCCTATCGGCTTATCGAAGAGACTTCTGAGGCAATTCCAAAATGTTTTCAAATCATGGGGGCTTCAAAGCTAGTTCGTAGGACTTTCAAGGCTTATCTTGAGGACTTGTGAGCTTAGTCCAGATGTCAGTCGGAGTAATTCCAGAGAACTTCTGTCTTGAGTTGTTCACCGAAGTCAAGAATTGAACTCCGAGAGACTTCTTAGAGAAATTTAGAAATTTTCCAAAGCAAGTTCAAAAGGCTTTCTAGACAATTCGAGGGCAAACTCAAATAGGACTTCAAGGACATCTACAGAGGACATTTATTACTGCTGATTACTAACCAAATAACTCCATATGCATGTCAAGAGTAATTCCAAATAATGTCCAAATATTTTCTTCTTTGGCTTAGAATGCCAATAGAAGTTTTGACGGCACAGGTGGTATAGTTGTAAGCGTTGTTGCTCAGTTAGTCTTTCATCAATTCCAGTCGGCACAAATGGGATTTTGTGAGACGAAAAATCTCTGATCACGTCATGTTTCATAAGGAAAGTTAAGCCGTTGGTCCCGTCCCATGTGTTGATGGGTTCGATATGTAGGATACAGTTCGTCGCCCTGGCGTGACGAATCAGCTTCAGGCTGAAAGTCACGTAAACTCTCAACAACAGCGACAATTTCAAGAAAAGTCCAGGAGTAGTATTTACAGCAGTTCTGCATCATGCCAAAAATATTTTCAAAGCCGTCATTGAGGACTTTTGGAAGCTAATTCGCTGGATGTTCGAAGCAAGTTCGTTTGGTTTTCAAAGCAAACTCGGTAGACTTTCGAAAATCACGTTCAGAACTTACAGGAACTGCAATTCAAAGGACTTGCCACACAAATTCTGCGTCTAGACGAAGCAAGTACAAAGGATTCTTTTGACAAGTACTGTATTTTTCACAAACAATTCAAGACGTTGTCTATGGCAGGTTCAGATGAATGTTTTGGCTCGTCAGTATGATTTATCAGACACGCCCAGTTCCAAAGCAAGTCAAAAGGTCTCCATTCCACTCCAAACACTCAAGTATACTTTAAAAGCAAGTTTAAAAAATTTGTAACAGAAGTCTACAGGAGTTCCAAGGTAAGTCGAAGAGACCGACATTCCAAAGCATATCCAGAGAAACTCCAAGTTATGTTCAAGGAACATCTATGGCAAACCTAGAGGACTGCTAACACAAATCAAAGATATCCAATGAAAGTCAAGTGCTTCCATTGTTAGTCCAGAGGAGTGTCAAGACAAGTCCAGAAGAAATTTGAAGACTACGAAGTTTTAAACTGATTGAATAGCAAACTGAATCACATTTTAGAAAAGCTGGACTTGGAGACTTCTTTAGTGTCGAGTGCTCGACTTGCCCAGAAGACTTTCAAACCGAAAAGCTAGTCCAGAAACATTCCAGGTTAATCTTGAATATTTTCAAGTTGTGCTCAGGCCCATTGGGGCATTCTCAACCAGAATGCACAGAATTCTACACTCTAACACTTTACAACATATGTTGCATTTCAGGATCAACCGAATGAAGATCATATATAATATATACTAATGGTTGTAGTATTTTTCATTTACATAAATATATACACTATTATAGAAATTTTTCATGAGGTTGGGAAGGTCCACCAGGGCACCCGATTGAAGCATTCTGTATGGAGAGAGTGGGAATGCCAACTCCCCATTGCTAATAGTTTGTAAATAGAGGGCCAAGTCTTGTTCCCGCCCATTGGGGCATCCTCATGTTAGATAGATTGCTCTTTTGATCAATTCAATCCATTTTGTTGTTGGACGGAGATTCTTTATATCCCTGTGGAAACGTATAGGTGATGTTGCCAATCGATCCACTCAACCTGTTTTTGGCCCTTTATGCAATGGCATGATAAGGATAATCAGTGGTTATTGAAGCTAAATCAAGTCTCACAGAGAGGCGAGACCATTGCTGTCGGACTTCCGAGTTTTCGTGCTACAATGGGTGGTAGTACATATCATACAATATTTTCAAGTTGTGTTCAGAGGAATTCTTAGTCATGAACTTTCGAAGCAAGTTCAATGAACTTTGAAAGCTAGTTATGAGATTTGTTTTAGCAAGACCATAGGGTATTCAACAGTTATCCTATCAACTTGTAAGGTTTAGTCCAGATGGCAAGTGCAATCGATTTCCAGAGGACGTCAATGACACAGAAATAATAATAAATTTTAACAGGCGCGTAAAATTTCACCTCGTTTAATTCTTTCATGCGCCATACAACAATGTTTGTAATATTTCGTACAACAGGCTAGATTCAGGCGTAATCTGGCTTAAATTTACATAAAATATCCCATTAATTTCTGACAAATTCAGCATTCCCTTTAGGTGCTGTTCCGTGTTTTTTCTCAAATAATTTAAGAGCTCGCCTAGGATAAATTTAGATAAATTAGAAATCATGGTACGTCTATGTGAATTTTACAACACGCCCAGTCTCGAAGTACATTAAGAGGAAGTCTCGAAGCATATCAAAACACACTTTAGAAGCAAGTTTTGAAAGCCGAAGAGGCTTCTCAAGTAAGTTCCGTCGTTACAAAGCATATCCAGAGAACTTTTAAGTCATGTTCAACATCTATAACAAAGTCAACAAGTCATGTGAAACATCTATAAAAAACCCAGCAGACTGCTATCACAAATCCAGAACGTAATCGCTTGCATGTCAAGAGTTCGTCAAACCACACTTTCTTAGAAGCGTAAGTCTAGAGGAGTATCAAGATAAAGGGTGATACGGTCAAAATTTGGTCAAGGGAAAACGCGTGTAAATCGGTGAAATCGTTTATTTAAAAAATCAAATTAAATTTCTTTTTCAAGTTCAATTAGTATAAAATTCAGGAAAAATATTCAGTTAGGCTTCCGCTTTTCCAAATCCGAATTGCCGGGCCTTACGCTTGACCCCTGCCATCAGATTTTGTACAGCCACCTTGTCCACCTTCTTCGCCGCAGAAAGCCAGTTTGCCTTGAACTGCTGCTCGTCCTTAGCAGTTTTTTTGGTCTTCTTTAGGTTCCGCTTGACAATAGCCCAGTATTTCTCAATTGGGCGGAGCTCTGGCGTGTTGGGAGGGTTCTTGTCCTTGGGAACCACCTGCACGTTGTTGGCGGCGTACCACTCCATGGCCTTTTTACCGTAATGGCAAGATGCCAAATCCGGCCAAAACAGTACGGAACAACCGTGTTTCTTCAGGAAAGGCAGCAGACGTTTATTCAAACACTCTTTCACGTAAATTTCTTGGTTAACAGTCCCGGAAGCTATGAAAATGCTGCCTTTCAAGCCACAGGTACAGATGGCTTGCCAAACCAGATATTTCTTTGTGAACTTTGACAGTTTCGTGTGCTTGAAAATATCTGCTACCTTTCCCCTTCCTTTTGCCGTATAAAACTCCTGTCCCGGAAGCTGCTTGTAGTCGGCTTTGACGTAGGTTTCGTCGTCCATTACCACGCAGTCAAACTTCGTCAGCATCGTCGTGTACAGCCTTGGCCGTCGTATTTTGTTTATCATCGCGATTTGGAGTCACTACCTTCTTGTAAGTCGATAGTCCGGCTCGTTTTTTGGCTCGATGCACGGTTGTAGACGATACACCCAGCTTATTTGCGGCATCTCGGAGAGATAGGTTAGGGTTTCGCTTGAAACTACCGGCAACTCTCTTTGTCGTCTCAGCGGCTTCCGGTTTTCGATTTCCCCCCGATCCAGACTTCCTGGCTGTCGACAAACGTTCCCCAAACACTTTAATTACATTTGTAACAGTTGATTTGGCAACTTTTAGCGATTTTGCCAACTTTGCGTGCGAGTAGCTCGGATTTTCGCGATGCGCGAGCAAAATTTTGATACGCTGCTCTTCTTGCTTGGACGGCATTTTGACAACTGAAGAGTGAATTCCAAAATCAAAATAGGAGCAACATTCTACACACACACACCTTCAAAATGAGGGGTGTTCAGGTTTTTTAAATGCAAAATTGAAAGAAATACGTCAAGTTGATATTGACCAAATTTTGACCGTATCGCCCTTTATGTCAAAAACAAAAAAAACTTTCAAACCACATACAGAGGATTTTTAGGCAACTTATCTCAAATTATCTTCAGACTGGTCAACACTTCGTTGAGAAATAGTTGAACAACAGAATTTGGACTAAAACTGAAACTAAAACTTAAACAGTGGTTAGCCGATTCTCTCATGGAAAGAAAGTGGTTGAGTCCAGTATAAGCGAGTAGATAGACTCAATTTTGATGTATTGAATGAATATGTGAGAACAGTTTTTTATGTTTGTAATTTTTTTAACTGATCAATTAATTTTTGTCAGGAACGAACTCACCAAGTCGATCAAAAAACATCCTTCTGTGCAACTCAACAATGAGTTTTTTCTTCTTCTGTGAGTTTTTAATTTAGCTGGCATAGTCTTTACTGAACTAATAGATTGTAGTCCGCAATTGTATGACATATTTCAAACACCAGAAGACACGTTCAATGAGAGCCATCATTGTTACGCAACTTTCAGTGGAATCAGTGGATGGTCGGAGTTCAGAGATACGGTAACAATGAAAATTCTGAATTATCTGACCAATACAGTATTGCATAGTGGGACAAGTTAACTCTAATTCTGAATATAACCTGTTGTGTAATTTCTAACCACATTTGTTGCAAACCCGTTGTTGAATCCTTTATGCAACCAACGTTAATTCAGCTCTCAAAATTTTTCTTCACAAAGGTGTCCCACGTACTACATGAAAAGTACCAGCTCCCGTAGCTCTGTCGGTAAAGGCGCAGCTACAAAGCAACACCATGGTGGTTGGGTTCGATACCTGGTCTGGTCTAGGAATTTTTCTTTAAGGAAAACTTCTCGACTTCCTGGGCATAGGGTATGATTGTAATAGCCACACAATTATTCTAATACAAAAATGGTACCTGGCATCGAAAGCTCTTATTTGATAACTGTGAAAGTGCATTTAGAACACAAAGTTGAGTGCAAGCAATAAGCTAATTGCGAAAGCAACAAGCTCGAAATCCTAAGAAAGAAGAACCAAGGACTCAATCCCTAGCAGCACAATTAACTGTTGCAAATCAGTTTAATTAACTACACTGTGACTTAATTAAGTCGCTACCAAGTTCCTTCAATCAATTTTGACAATTTTTTGTTGCTTGGCGGTGGTCTTTGCAACAATAAATAGTTATTTTAAAAGAGCTTATAGATTATCTAAAGAAACCCGATTAAAGTTAACCGCCTTCAATCATGCAGGCATTTTAAGAGAGAATGTAACTGACATTGAAAAATTTCTGAAAATCTGAAAAGTCTTTTTACAAAACTATAAGAAAAAACATCGCTACTGATTTGTTTCGCCAAAGCGTCCAAAAACCTGGAGTCTTAACTTTCCTCCGAAAGACTCTCGATCTTCCTGCAAACCTTTTTGTGGACTTCCTCCATGCCATCTGGTAAATTTCCTTCCAATCATAGGCTTAGGGATTCCATTCGGGCTTAGCGATGGCTATATTCCACGGAGATTATCGTATTTAGATCGGCCGCCTAAAACGCCTGTCGCCACCGTTCCAATAAGTTAAAATCGAAAGCACATATGCGTGGAGCCGTCCACTCCAATAACAACGAAAAAAAAACCTCATCCAAATACCGCAAAACATGTTCATATTTACTCTCGCTTCTCCCCTTCCCCAGAAGCACGCCACCGACCGGCGGCGGTAGAAATTCCCCCCCCTGAAGGCAATGGGAAACTCTCACTTTTCACCGTTTAGTTGGAATCAATTATGCACTTCCGCTCCACCGACCGGTCGGCAAAAAACCAAACCCGAAAAAGAAGCGTCGATTATCGGTTTTAAGGGGGTTTAGAGAAGAATGGATGTGCCGATTTTGGCTGTCTTCGTCTTCGTTTCTCCCATTCCATCCGGAGCCTCCGGAGCCTCCCTTCCCGCTCCCTCATCGCTCGGTGCCGCGGAGAAAGAAGGGCGTGTTCGTGTGTGACAACGATTATCTGGGCTACCGGATGCGACGGAACCGAATTGAAGAAAAAGCTCCATCGTGCCAAATCCGATCAGGAACGCTCCAAATCCTGTGCCTGTGTGTGTGTAAGGTTAGTGTTTCGGACCAGCCGCGACCAGAATTCCAACCGCCTCATCTCACGTGACTAAAATGTTTGAATGCGTGCTCGGGCGGACCCGGGAGTCTCCCGAATATCTGCGCTTTATTGATTATGTACATATATTAGCTTATACGCACTGGCGCACCAGCCCTAGTTTGGTTAAAATGACTTCGATTTCATTTAGAGTGGTGTCTAGTTTGCTGTTTTTTTTATAACTAGGCGGCCTCCCTCACTTTTTTGCTCGTAGAGATAACCGAAAAAGAAAAAAAAAATTAACGAGAAAAAAAACAACACCAGCTTCGCGAAGAAACGTGCAAAAATATGCCAATATACCGCAAGTGGCTGTTTTTCGGCCCATTGATCTTTGGGCCGAGAGATGCAAGAAAGAGGAGAAGAAACAAGCCGGAGAAGAGAAAAGACATTCCTTCACTTATCGGATTTGCTCTGCTTTTTTTCCCGGCTTTAAGTGATATTGATTTCAATGACTCAGGGTCGAGGCTTTTTGTTGCCATTTTGCGGATTTGCTCTTGCTGCTGCTGTTGCCCCCAATAGAAATGGCGGTATGTACTTGTCTGCGCACTTGATGCCGGTCGTCCGAGGGAAGTTCGTCGCTTGTGGGTCGCACAGGAGCGTTGAAGTCTTTCCGAATGATTGTAGAAGTTACAATTCTTTGCTGTTTAACATTATTCAAATGTTCAATTCCTAATACTTATATATGTTTCTTGTTTTTATTTTCTTTGCAGGTAAGAGCGATCTATTAAATGTCAAAATTTACCGAATGGGACACATCATAGAAAATATGAAAAACGAGATAAGTACAATCATACTGTATACTATTTTTCAATATCGCCTCGAAATAAAATCGCTAGTATTCGTAAAAGCGTTCAATTGTACATCCCGAATGTTGGTTGTACCTCATGTGGCTGTCACTGAAATGTTTTTATCCGTTTTTAATTTGAGCTGCCTGTCAATTTCGGTATTTAATATTGATGTCTGTGTAAGGGATGTAGCGTGTTGACAACTTCAAGAATGTAAGCGATTTCGGGAAAGGTTTCATCGTTCTTAATAATGTCCACCATGAACGATAACACCAATAATGCTGATGATTGAACAATGTAAGCCTTTAGAAGCGCAAGAGTCAAGAACATCAAAAAGATCTTTTGAAAAGTCGAAATGAGCCGCCTCAATTTTGGTTACGTTACTTATGTTATTTTTCTTTTTGATCTTGAATTATCTCCTTTTGTTTTGCTATCTTTCCAAGAATTTTCTCCAGAGCCTTTCTGCTTGTAATTCTATGGCTCCAACCTTCCCAAACCTTCCCGAAATCTAACTTCTGAGCTTTGTTTGAACGTCCTCCAGATATTGCCACTTCATTAAGATTTATTTCCACCCAGAAACTTCCGCTAATCGTTCCAAGAGTTTTCTTTCATTCTTTCCGAAATCAATTCTTTCCGAAATCAATTCTTTCCAACAACTTCCTTCAGAACTTTTCGGAAACTTTCTCCTAGTCCTCTAAAGGACAGCTTCTTTTTTTACATGTGTTTATATGCCCTACGTTACTTTGCCTGTCGCTTCTTTGAAGCATATCCTCAGTTTTCAATTGAGGGCTTACTTTAGCATTCGAAAGCTTTCAATTATATAATTTATGTAATGCACAATAATACGCTTTTGCTCTAGGGTAGTCGAATAAAATTTCCCTCCCGAAGGCATTCGATGGCATTGGAAAATTGTATGTTCAACGATTTCGGACGTTTCACGAAAATCGTCGTGTTTAATGTCATCGCGAAGTCGTATTAGGCCTCAACTTAAAGCACATCTTGTCGGAGTTTGTTTTCCGTAATGTTTCCAAGAACGTGCCTCAGATTTTTCCAAACATTTCTACATAATTCTTCCAAGAATTTCTTCCGAAACTTTTCGTAATCTACTTCAGATTTTTCCAGACAATTCTCGTTATTCTTCCAAGAACTCCTTATGAATCTTTTCGACATCAACTTCAGATTTTTGTAAAAATTTAAATCCAAACTTCGTCAAGAAATTCTTTCAAATATTTTCAATGTCATTCTTCAAACATTTCCATGAATACAACTCCAATTTCAATTTCCTCCATATACTTAGAAGAGCATTCTGCTGAAGAATTAAAGACTACCTCCGGAGATTCCTAAAAGTTGACTTCATATCCTTTCAATAATTTTCTATAGATCTATCCCTCTTTTAACTCTTTTCAAGAGTCTCCTCTAGAGTTTTTTTTCTTCTCGAGAATTGCCTCCTAATTCTTCCAAGTTTTCAACGTATTCTTCCAAATCATGGAACGGACTCTGGTTTTTACAAGGAACTTTCTTCAGATTCTCCAAAAATATTCTACTGATAATTATGAACGCCTCCTCCCGATTGCTCCCAAACATTTACTTCATCATTTTCAAGAGCTGTATCTTGATCTTTCCATGAACTCGTCCAAAATTTCCACAAGCTTACTCTCCACAAACTTTTTCTAGATTCGACCAAAGAACTCTTTCCAAATGTTTCCAAAATCTATTGAAATTTTACGGAAAACTTTCTCCAAACTATTTTTACAATATTATCCAGATTTCTCCAGGATTTCCCGATCTTCACAAAAACTTACCTCAGTTATCATGAAAGTATATTCCTGTTTCTTCATGAAACTCATTTAGATTTTCTAAAGATTTTTTATTCCAATTTTGAAAAGTCACATTCTTCCAAGCACTTCCTCCAAATACTTACGAAAACTTTTTCGGAAGGAATCTGTTCGAAATGTTCTTCCAGATCATTTCAAGAAACTTCCTCCAGTTTGCACAATAAACGTCCTCCAGATCCTTCAAAACTATACTACAGGTGATTCGGCACGCTTCCTCTCGATTATTCTAAACAATTTACTTCAGATTTGTCAAGAGCTGTGTCTGGATCTTTCCAAGAACTCTTCGTTACTTTCACAAAAAAATCTACAAGCTTTCTCTCCCCAAACCTTCTCTGGATTGGATACAAGAGCTTTTATAACTTTTTTTTAGAAATTCATCTACATTTTACCATGGTAAACCTTCGCCAGACTACTTTCAGAATATGCTTGAGGTAATGCTGTAGGTTTCTCCCGAAATTTTATTCAAAAAATTCTATCAGACATCTTGGCTTTCCTACAAAATCATTTGAGAATCTTTTCGAACTTCATTAGGATTTTTTTTTTCAAGAAATTCCTCCAAGCTCGAAATCTTCCTACAGTATACTTCGTCCAGTTTCTCCAAGAATATCCTCCAGGTAATTCTGTAAACTTCCCTCCGTTCGTTCTCAAGAATTTACTCAAGTTTTTTCAAGAGCTTCATCTAAACCTTCCCACGAACTTGTTCTCATTTTTTTTCCAAGTACTTCCTCCAGATGTTTTCACAAACATTCTCTAGATTCGTTCCTGGACTTGTTTCGAAGGCTTTTCGAAATTTAACGTGGAACAACCCCCACATCCCCCTAATAATATCCTCCAGATAATTCATCAGCTCCCGATCTTCCCAACTACTTACTTCAGTCTTTCACAAAAGCTTACTCCTCTTTCATCATTAATTTTCGATAGATTTTTCCAAGTTATTTTTTGTTTTTTTTTTCAAGGAAATTTCTCCAAAACTTAGAACTTCCTTCAAATGCTCCCGAGAACATCTTCCGAATCGTTTCGATATACTCCATATGTTCAAAGAACTTCGTGTAGATCTCTCCTAGAACTTTTGTTATTTTTTCTCCAGATCCCCCAAGATAATAATGTTGGATTGCTACCGATCCTCCTAAATATTTCCAAAATATTTGTTCCTTAATATTCAGACATTCACCTAAACTTGCTTCTTTTTAAAAATTAACTTACCTAGGATTTCTCCAGGATTTTTTTTCAAATCTTTTCTCCACATGTTTTCTAGAAACTTTCGCTAAATGCTTTCTTGGAAGATACTCAAAATCCTTCCGAGAACTGAATCGTTTCGAAATCTACTTCAAGATGTTCGTCTTTATTTTTTTATTTTGGAAAACTTCATCCTGATCATTCCAAGAACATCCTCCGAATGTTATAGGAAACTTCTTCCAGATCGTCCATGAATATCCTACAGGAGAACATCTTCCGAATCTTTACGAAATATACTTGCAGACGTTTCCAAAAACTTACTTAAATCAAATCAAACAAACTACTTTGTTGAGCGACTGGCCCTGCTACCACAACCTAGGCTATTCTTTCGTGGCAACTTGCTGAGAACAGTCCTGAAGACATAGGTAATCCTTGCACTGATGGTGGGTTCTTATCACATTACATTACTTACACCACATTTCTCAAGAATTTCGTCTAGATGTCTCCTAAAGGGTGATACGGTCAAAATTTGGTCAAGGGAAAACGCGTGTAAATCGGTGAAATCGTTTATTTAAAAAATCAAATTAAATTTCTTTTTCAAGTTCAATTAGTATAAAATTCAGGAAAAATATTCAGTTAGGCTTCCGCTTTTCCAAATCCGAATTGCCGGGCCTTACGCTTGACCCCTGCCATCAGATTTTGTACAGCCACCTTGTCCACCTTCTTCGCCGCAGAAAGCCAGTTTGCCTTGAACTGCTGCTCGTCCTTAGCAGTTTTTTTGGTCTTCTTTAGGTTCCGCTTGACAATAGCCCAGTATTTCTCAATTGGGCGGAGCTCTGGCGTGTTGGGAGGGTTCTTGTCCTTGGGAACCACCTGCACGTTGTTGGCGGCGTACCACTCCATGGCCTTTTTACCGTAATGGCAAGATGCCAAATCCGACCAAAACAGTACGGAACAACCGTGTTTCTTCAGGAAAGGCAGCAGACCTTTATTCAAACACTCTTTCACGTAAATTTCTTGGTTGACAGTCCCGGAAGCTATGAAAATGCTGCTTTTCAAGCCACAGGTACAGATGGCTTGCCAAACCAGATATTTCTTTACGAACTTTGACAGTTTCGTGTGCTTGAAAATATCTGCTACCTTTCCCCTTCCTTTTGCCGTATAAAACTCCTGTCCCGGAAGCTGCTTGTAGTCGGCTTTGACGTAGGTTTCGTCGTCCATTACCACGCAGTCAAACTTCGTCAGCATCGTCGTGTACAGCCTTGGCCGTCGTATTTTGTTTATCATCGCGATTTGGAGTCACTACCTTCTTGTAAGTCGATAGTCCGGCTCGTTTTTTGGCTCGATGCACGGTTGTAGACGATACACCCAGCTTATTTGCGGCATCTCGGAGAGATAGGTTAGGGTTTCGCTTGAAACTACCGGCAACTCTCTTTGTCGTCTCAGCGGCTTCCGGTTTTCGATTTCCCCCCGATCCAGACTTCCTGGCTGTCGACAAACGTTCCCCAAACACTTTAATTACATTTGTAACGGTTGATTTGGCAACTTTTAGCGATTTTGCCAACTTTGCGTGCGAGTAGCTCGGATTTTCGCGATGCGCGAGCAAAATTTTGATACGCTGCTCTTCTTGCTTGGACGGCATTTTGACAACTGAAGAGTGAATTCCAAAATCAAAATAGGAGCAACATTCTACACACACACACCTTCAAAATGAGGGGTGTTCAGGTTTTTTAAATGCAAAATTGAAAGAAATACGTCAAGTTGATATTGACCAAATTTTGACCGTATCGCCCTTTAAAACTTTTGTTTTCTATGAATTGTCTCTAGATGTTCCAGATGTTAAGTTCCACAAACTTCCTCTAAATTTGTTCCAATTTTTTTTCAAATCGTTTTGAAATTTTACAGGAAACTACCTCCATATACTCCAAGAATTTCATCCAGATAATTCTGTTGGGTTGCTCCGGATCTTCCCAAATCTTTACCTTAGACTTTCACAAAAACTTACTCTCTTTTATTCCTGAACTTTCCATGGATTTTTCCAATTTTTTTTTTCAAGATCTTTCTCCAGATGTTTTAAAGGAACTTCATCCATATGCTTTCCAAGAACTTCCTCTAAATCTTTTCGAAATCTTCCAAATCTTACCGAAATCTACTTTCAGATATGCTTAGAACTCCAAAATATTTTCGCAAAACTTCCTTCAAATTTTTCCAAGAATTTCAGAGCTTTGGGAAAATTTCCTTCAGATCGCCCATTACTATTGTACAGGAGAACTTTATCCGAATATCTACGAAATCTTTGAACTTACTCTAGATTTGTCAAGAACTTCGTGTAGAACTCTCCTAAATGTTTTCCTATTGCTTTGTTAGGAACTTCTTCAAGATGTTTCCTCTAGAGTCGTATTAAGCATATTTTGAAGAACTATCAAAATTTTGCTTAAAACTTTCTCCAGGTCCCCTAAGAATATTCCCCAGATAATTCTGTAGGGATGCTTCCGATTTTTCCAATTACTTACTTCCGTCTTTCACTCCTTTTTCATCATGAACTTTCCTCTGATTTTTGTAAGATTTGATTTTCAAATTACTCCAAGATTTTCGTCCAGATGTTTTCTAGGAATTTCCTCCAGATGCTCTTAATAAAATCCTTTCGAGAACTTCTTCCGAATGAATTCTAGAGAGTTTGAGCTGATAAGTGGAATACCTGTAACTAGAAATGAGAAGAAAAATTATTATTTTTTATTTAATTCCAACTACTTTTGCTTATCTTGAATGATACGCGTATTTCGTCTACAATGTGCAGACTTCTTCAGTGTCTCGTACTAATAACTCGACAAATTTTTCTTCTCATTTCTTGTTCTTTCGAATCTTTTCTAAATCTACTTTCAGATACACCTAGAACTTTATCCTGATTTTTGCAATCAATTCTTCCAAATGTTTTCGAAAAATTTGCTTTCAGACCTTCTCCAGATTTTATGGGAAGCTTCCTCTAAATCTTCCATGAAAATACTACCGGAGAATTTCTTTGAAATCTTTAAGCAATCTCACTTCAGACGTTTCTAGCAACAAACAAATTCGTCAAGAACTACGTCTAACTCTCTCCTAGAACTGCTTCTATTGTTTTTTAGGAACTTCCTCCAGATATTTTCACAAATTTCCTCTAGAGCCGTTCGAAACAAAATTACCGAATCTTTTCGAAAGCTATCTTTCAAATCCTCCAACAATAGTCTTCAGATAATTCAGTATGGTTGCTTCGGATTTTTTTCAATTACTTACTTCAGGCTTTCATAAAAATTGACTCCTTTTACATTATGAACTCCCCTGAGATATTTTTTTTAAAATCATTCCAAGATTTTCCTCCAGATATTTTCAGGGTATTTCCTCCAAAATTCTTTCCAAGAACTTCCTATAAATCTTTCCGACTACTTCTTCCGAATCTTTTCGAAACCTACTTTCAGATATTCCCAGAACTTCTTCCTGATTTTGCCAACAAATTATTCAAAATATTTTCGCAAAAATTCCTCCAGATCTTTCCAAGAACATCCGCCGGATTTCAGCAGAAACTTCCTCCAGATCGTCTTAGAAGATCCTACAGAAGAACTCCTTCCGATTATTTATGAAATCTCCTTTCAGACTCTTGAAAACGAACTTATTTAAGATATGTAGAATTTCGTTTAGATCTCTCCTAGAACTTCTTTTATTTATTTTTCCTTATGAACTTCCTTCTGATGATTCCACAAGCTTTCTCTATAGTCGTTTGAAAAAATTTTCCGAATATTTTTAAATTATACTAGAAAATTCCTCTAGATCCTCCAGGCATATTTTCCAGATAATTCTGTTGTGTTGGGTCCGATCTGCGCAAACACTTACTTCAGACTTACACAAAAACTTTCTCCTTTTTCAACATGAACTTTTTACAGATTATTTCAAGACAGTTTCCGAATCTTTCCAAGAACTTCCTCCGCTTTCCAGGAATATACTCCAGTTTTTTTTTTTATTTATTTATTTTCCGTCGGCCTATTTCCTCACATGGTGACAATCACCGACGCCAGGGAGACGACTCCACCACCTGGACCCTACCTATCGACTCATGACTATAAACCGGGACCAACGGCTTTACTTCCCTTCCGAAGGAAGACGTGACCAAGATTTTTTAGCCTCAGAAAAACCACCGACGTCGACAGGGATTGAACCCAGACCCACTGGGGTGCTAAGTAGGAATTTCAGAAATTCCAGAAATTTTCACCAAATCTTTCGAAGAACGTCTTCCTAATCTCTTCGATTAACTTCATCAGACTTTTACAACAAATTCTTCCAAGTATTTTCGGAAAACATACTCCAGTCTTTCGAAGAAAATCCTTCGGATTTTATGAGAAACTTCTTTGAAATCGTCCATGAATATCCTACAAGAGAATTTCTTCCGAATCTTGAAAGAATCTAATTTCAGACGTTTTCAAGTACTCACTCCAGATTTGTCAACTTCGTCTAGATCTCTCTAGGAACTTCTTTTTTTTTTATTCCTCCAGATATTTGCACAAACTTCCTCCAGAATTGTTTCAAGATTCAAGATCGAAATCTATCAAAATTTTACGGAAAACTTCCCTCAGATCCACCAAGAATATCCTCCAGACAATTCTGTAGGTTTGCTCTGCTTACTCACTTTAGGCTATCATAAAAACTTACTTCTCTTTCATTTTGAACTTCTCTCAGTTTTTTCCAAGTTTTATTTTGAAAAATATTTTTTTCAAGAACTTCCTCCAGTTTTTTCCAGTAATTTTCTCCATATGCTTTTCAGGAATTTTCTCCAAATCCTTGCAAGAACTTCTTCCATTGTTTTTTTTTAAAATAGCTTTTTTAAGATATTCCCAGAGCTTCACCTGATTTATCCAACAAATTCTTCCAAATCTTTACGAAAAACTTCCTCCAGATCTTCCCAAAAACATCCTCCGGATCGTCCGTCCAGATCGTAAAAAAATATGCTACAGGAGAACTTCTTCCGAATCTTTTTGAAATCGACTTTTAGATGTTTCCAAGAACATACTTCAGATTTCTCATGAACTTCGTGAAGATCTTTCCTAGAATTTGTTTTTTTTAAGAACTTCTTCCAGATGTTTCCACTTACTTTGTCTAAATTCGACCCAAGAATTTCTGCTAGATTTTCTTCTGTATTTTTTCTGTGATTTCCCAGTGAACTTTTTCCATATTTTTCGGTTCGTTCCCATAAGATATTCAATGGTAAATACAGTAGATTTCATGTGAAGAGACGAACCAGCCACCGGCTGAAAGTTTCTTTAATAAAGACATCCAAGCTCTCTAGATTTCATGAGAACTTCCTTTATTTCTCATTAGAGGAAAAAGTTATCCTGCCAATTCTATTTGACAGGAACCGTAACCCATAATGCTCAACTTCACCCAGGATTGCGGTACAGTCAGTCGGTATGACAAATCAGAAAACCCCAATTTCATTATCGAGTTGACACCCCCGGAGATTCCACCATATATCGCATCATTGACAACATGCACCACCAGAACAACACCCATACACATTATCATCGTTGAGCCAGGTTCCATAGCGAAGACACTTTCGCCAAAGCACAGACTTGTTCATCCGCCGCCAACTGTGATGTACATACCTACTTCATGCTCAAAACAAAATTTTCCTACTCGGAGTAGTTACCAGCCAAGTAGCAAGTAGGCAAGTCTCTTGCAAACATGATTGCGCGAGGCAGGAGATCGCAAAACTAGTTTTCTCCTTAGATAGGTCAGCTGGCGCCTGGCGATGACCCCTCGCTGTGTGCCGTGTGTGTGTGTGTTTGTTGCCAGGTTCGATCTTTTTTTCTTTTTTTTCGCGCCCCTCCATTGTTTGTCCGGAGAAATTCCTGGAGAGAGTGAGTGTTTTGAAATGAATTGGAAGCAAGTGTGTTTTCCGCGCAAGAAGGGAAACCGGAAGGCCGTCGTATTTGGCACACAAGTGTAAAAAATCGCGCAAAAATTTGATCACGACGTTAATTGGCTTAGCCTGTTTCATTCGTGTTTCCTGCGGGCATTTCGCTCGAATCGGCAACAGCAGCAGCGAACAATTGGTGGGAAAAGTTGATAAGTGTCCGGAACGTTTTGCTGCCATCAAAATCGGGTTTCTGCGACTCGGCGAGGACAAATTGCCGGTGATTTGGGCATCGGTGCGCAAATCCGGACGCAAGTGCTCATTTTGGCCCCTCCTCGTTGCAGAGGTCACCTTCGAAACGGAACTCAGCCAGGGGGTGCTTATAGCGGTGTTCTCTCGCACTTCTTCTCTTGGAGATGTGGCCTGACCCAGTTAGAGACGGTGGCAATAAAAAAAAGGAATGATTATTAGTGGAGACATCATCCAATCATCGGCCAACGGTGGATCCGATCTTGGCCCGAGCGATGACACACGGGATGCATTTATCACCGGCTGCTGCATGTTATATTACGATAACTGTTGTTCACTAACAAATAGCCTCCATTGCTTACTTGTGTGCGTGCGTAAGGGGTTAATGGCGCCCGGTCAGGCTTATTTTATTGCTGCATTCATTTGATTGGAAAAACATCTCAATTTAGAATTTTTATTGCCCAGCATAGATATGGGCGCAACAAAATCTAGCGGGCCGAACACGTCTCTCGTTGGGTTCATTAATCTCAGCATCGATTTGTTCGCCGGAATTCAAAGAGCGAGAGGGAGAGAGAGAGAGATAGAGAGAGGAAAAGAGCAAGGTGCCACTTTTATTACCCCCCTCTGATCTTTATAGCAGATTTATTGGTCCTTTCTCGCAGTAACAATCCGGGTGGCTGCCTCCAATTTTCTGCCATCGAACCGGCTCGGGCTTGTTTTATGTGTAATGATAGAGTGCGTAGTTTACGCGATCCTACACAACAAAGCTGCGGATCGTTTTCAATTAAACATTTTACTTGGTGCAATTTTTATGGTGCCCCGCTAGAAGGTTTATGCTTTGTGTGTTGAGGTTCCGTTAATTTACCATGTACTTTAGTCTAAAGAAAATATGAAGTTTGACAGATAAAGTAGCGGTATGTTCAACCTGTTGTTTGAACAGGTAATAAGTTTAAACTAATCGCATTTATGCATTTGGCGTATTTATTCATCAAATCTAAATACTTATTATTACATACTATTAAATGTACAGTTCATATAATTGTAGACTATATTTACGAACGGATCGGATGAAATACTTAAATTGTTGATACAAGTGTGACGTTAAGTCGTTCAAAGTCATTCTGCGAAGATCACGATCCAAAATGAAAAAAAAGGAAAACGAAAAAAAATTACTTTATGAATACTTTTTAATATCTAGAGAGATTCCATCATATCTATAAGAAAAAACAAAAAAGATAATCTTTACGTGGTAAGTGAACTCTTGATGAATCTTGCCTGGGGTTTCTGAGGAATTTGGCTTTCGAGAATTCCTTCCTGTTTAGAATTCTAAGCATTGTTTTTTGTTATCAAATCAGTTTAAATATGGAATGATCTCACAAATTTTCTACAAATCTCCATTAATGGCTGTTTCTAGCAAAAAATGAACCAGTTATTGCCTTAAGCGTTACACCCTAGATTGTCATTTGGAGTTATGCTCTTAGGGTACAAGTTAGGGTACAAGTTAGGGCTAAGGATTCTTATAACAAAAATAACGAGACAATCTGTTAGAAGTTTGCATTGAAATTTATTGAAAAATTTCAAGACAATTTAGAAGAATTTCATAGGTATAAGTCGCTCGAAAAGTCTGAGGAAATCCATTAAAAAAAATCGGAGAAGAAAATTGACAGTAAGAAGAATAAAAAGAAAGTTATCCAATAACAAGACCATCTGCAAGAAGTTCTAAAACGCTCGAAATGGGCTATCCAGAAATGGAAACAAGTCCACAAGAATTTTACTAGTATTCGATGAAAGATCATCAACTGGAGTAAAAGTTCATAGTATCGCCAAAATTTACCTTAAGATTTTAATTAGACGTTTTTAGTAAATTAAATGAGGCTTTTTGTCGTATTCTGATTGGTTTATCAAATGGATACAACTTTGGCAGTCATGTATGGCATGTTCTGAAAATCAAGTCGTTTGCTGTAACTACGGAGACTCATGGAAATTAGTCAACGGCCGAAATAGATCTCTTTGTCTTTACGTATTGTCTATACACTGTCTAATACCCAAGTAACACATTTAGTTTTATTCCACCCGTATAGCACTCCTCCCGGTTTGTTGATAAAACTACGTTCAAAGATGTTTTGTCCACCAACACCACCTCTATGCATCTTTAAAGCCAAATTGTGTACAAAGTGGCCCACTCTATAGACGGTTGGGAAAACAAGCTGATAAAACCTTTGCAAGACCATAAAGATTTTGAAAATGTTCTAGTGAAAGATGTTATGAATACTTGAGAAGCTTCATAAAACCTATGTCAAACTTCACTGTGATATCGTGGTTGGTTTTTGTTGTTCTGGCTTGTTCGTTTTGCTGCTCTTCTGGTTCATTTAACAGTAAATAATATCTTGGAAAAAAGTTCTAGTGTTGGGGGAAATTTTGTTTGATAGCAAAATATCCAACACAAATTGAGTTATTTTATATATGATATGTGAAAACACAGACGAGTACAACTGGAACAGTGCATTCACCATGGAAGAACTCTTAAAGGCAATTGACATAGCCAAAGGATATTCGACAGGAAAAGACCAAATTGGATATCCCATGATTAAGAGGCTGCCTCTATCTAGTAAATTAGCGATGTTAAATTCATTCAACCAGGTTTGGCTCGAGGGTCGGTTACCCAGATATTGAAAAGAGGGAATAGTTATTCCAATACCGAACCACGATGAAACTCGTCAGTTTGCAAGTGAATACCGTCCAATCACCTTATTAAGCTGTATTGGTAAAATATATGAGCGACTAATTAATCATCGGTTACTTACGTACTTGGAGCAAAATAATCTAATTAATCCTGGGCAACACGCGTTCCGTGCAGGACGAGGTACATCTTCCTATTTTGCCGAATTGAATGAAATACTTACGCAAGCAAACCACAATCACCATCATTGTGAATTGGCCCTTTTAGACTTGAAGAAAGCTTATGATAGAACATGGCGGCCACATGTTTTAAAGAGGATAAAAGATTTGAATGTAGGTACGAATATGTATAGGTGCATCGAAGGGTTTCTTGAAGATCGGACATTTCAAGTTAGTTTCGGAGGAAAGATATCAACACCTAGAGATCAGAAAACTGAAGTACTGCAAGGATCGGTGCTATCGGTTACTCTGTTTATTTTGGCGATATTCGAAGGCATCCCAAATGGCGTAACGGCCTTACTATACGCAGATGATATTTTACTTATAGCCACGGGAAAACAAGCATTTTATGCCAGAAGAAGGCTTAAATGCGCCATCGAGGCTGTCTATGAATGGGCAAAGAACATTAACTTCGAGCTCTCTGTCAGCAAATCAATGCTTCTGCATATATGCCGAAGAAAACATTCCCGCCTGAAAAAAAAATCGATTCGAGATCAAAGTCAACGGCAAAAAAATACCAGATATTTCATCAGCAAAAATTCTTGGCATATGGGTAGATAGACGTGGTAGTTTCAATATGCACTTCAGAAAAACAAAAGAAGCAATCAAAGGTAGAATCAATTTCATTCGAGCAATATCAGGACATGGGAATAGAGAAGTACACCTACGAATTGCGAACGCTATTTGTATATCGAAATTACTAATGGCATCGAACTCTTCGGTATTACATGTATTAAACCATACCAACCGATTTACAATCAACTCCTAAGAATCACTTCCGGTGCATTCAGAACATCCCCATTGGCAGCCATGGCAGTAGAATGCGGTGTACTTCCATGGAAAGTAAGGGTGGCTCTAGGAATGGTGAAAAGCCTCTGCCGTATCGAAGAAAAAGGTACGGATAAAGCAGCTCATCGAAAAATTACAAACGATGCCCAGAAGATATTAACCGGAATGGAACTCCCAAAAGTACGGAAATTACACTGTCTTGGTTGTAGACCCTGGAATCGTAAAACGCCAAAAGTAGATTGGACTGTTAAAAAACAATATAGAGTTGGACAAGATCCAACTAAAGCAGAACCAGAAGAAGGCCGAGAGGCTGTTTTTGAATGCGATAAGCTATAATCGATTTTGTTTGCGTATTTTGAAAGTTTAACATGTCAAGAATATATTTTTCAAGGTCGATCGATCGAATCGACGTGCTTTGCAATTTTGCTCGTATTTTTTTTCGCGAAGTAAATTTCACAATTGAAATGGTTAGGAACTGGGAAACATTAGAGCAGGGTTTTTGGTGATTTTTTAGATCGGTCATAAAAGTAGACCGCATTCTTTTTATTATGATGACTTTATTGACATTATGCTCTTCATTATTCTTTAATTATGTCAGTCGGTTCTAGGGTTTGTGGAAGGGCGCTGTTCACAGGAACAAAGCCGCTACACTTCTTTCAGCAGTCGAAAGACTTATTTTCAGATCAGCTCAAGCTGGAATGTTTATATATTTGTAAGTTAGTATTATTTAGGATCATGAATTTTGTGAAATAGACTTACAATTTAGTGTAGGCTTCGTGTTGTAAAATGTTTTGTTTAACTGTTTAAAATAATT
Source organism: Aedes japonicus (assembly GCA_034211315.2). Taxonomy (NCBI): domain Eukaryota; kingdom Metazoa; phylum Arthropoda; class Insecta; order Diptera; family Culicidae; genus Aedes; species Aedes japonicus. The sequence goes on from JASCZW010000242.1 coordinate 149,297, forward strand.
TAGTTCAAGCTGTAAATATAAATGATGATTATTCTGATAATTGAATTGTGAGACAACTTACAGTTCAGTAGCAGGTTATGTTTAAATGCTGCCCTAACACTACTTGGCATAAAAACCTGTTGAGAAATAATTTATGAATAAGTTTAGCATAGTATAGAGTAACAGATTATGTAGCTTACGTTTAAGTAGAATTAATCACTAGGTAACCAATTTAATTTAATTTTAACAAAATGTAAACGTGATCTACAAATCTCTTAGTTTTAATTCTTTGAGAATGTTTTCCTACTCTTCCTGATCTTACACGCTGACATGACATCTGTCAACGTCCGTTGATGTCATTTAGGCTCTCATGGGTTCCACAGCCGGGATCAGGGCTGCCAAATGGCCTGACAATATTTAATATTTACCAGGAACTTCTTAAAACACGAGAAGCTAACTGTTGCTTTTGTATTGAAGATTTACCAAGGCGATCGGAGGCTTGTGGGGGAATTGTTGGGTGAAACCCAGGTCTGGTGGACGGCTTTTTTGACTATTACCAAATTTCATGTTGCACTTTAATCTTTTAAAACAAAAAAACTGAAAAAATGGCATTTCGAAATATTTAGTTGTTTTCGGACAAATTTCAACAACAATTTCGACAAATTTCGATCCAACGAACCGTTTTTGCTGTATAACTATTCTATTATCAACTGTATTTTTACATAAGTCCTTCTGGGAAGTTAGTCGTGACTTAATATGTCGTAATGATACAAAAACATAGCGTTTTGAACTATATAAAACAACTGTAAGTTTTTAACTAAATCAAAATGGGTGAATTAAAAAAGTGGTATTTTGTATGCCCTTTCTACTCAACATTGAGTTCCTAAGGTATGCATCAAGCATAATATATCCTTATCCGGCTACACCCAAAAGTTGAAATTGTACCAAAAAATGCAATTGCAGTTTTTGCAATCATATCTTGAGAAATCCGCATGATTCTGAAAAGAAAATTCAGCCCGTCATGATCCACAAAGCTTTTTATGGTACAAACAAAGCCATGCAAGTGTGTGCAAACGGTTATCGCTGTGTGCCTAGTGCCTCGACAGTCGCAGCAACCGTTGGGTTTTTGTTCAACCGTCAACAACTTCTCAATATGGGTGAGACAATGGCACACAACGCCGCTACGCCATATGCCACTGTTGCTACTCCGCTATCAAGTGTTCTATTTTTATTTGCACTCGTCATCACCCTCCTTTCGCCCTCTCGAAGCCATGTAAGTGTGTGCGACCGACATTTGCTTCATTGTAGTAACGTTGAGTGCCTCGACAACCGAAGCAACTGTAGGGCATTTATTCCGTTCACCTCAACTTGTTGTGGTGACTGGATGGTTACAACGAAGAGCCGTCATGCTGACGGTCGCGGTTCGACTCTCAGTAGCGAATCGTAATCTTTTTTTTTTGTGAGCCATTGAATTTACTACTACTAATCAACTGTACAACCTCACGTACACATTGAAATTTCCTAATCGAATTGATGTGTTGCTTTTTTGCCCACGACCAATGTTGCATTTTTTCTCCAAGTTGCGATCCATTACGAGAAATGAAACCAAATCATGCGAAATTGCATTACAATCTTGCTTTTTTATTTTGGGTGTAGGTCTATCGTTAAAATCAATACATCTTACGAACGTTCATTGTATTTGTAACGTCTAAAAATACATTTTGTTGACATTTGACCCATGTTTCTGCAAACCAGAATTCCTCGGTCGACAGTAAAAAGTGTTATAAAACGCTTCCGGGATCGGCTGACGAAGAATAGGAAACCAGAATCTGGCGGTAAGCGAAACAACAACTTCAAATTGTAGCGCAATTCTAACCTCTCACTCCGTGACGACGTGGCCAAAAAAGTCAAAATGTCATATTCTTTCGTGAAGTGAAGAAAGCAGCGGGATATAAGTCTTTTAAGATGATTTAAACCCCGACCCGGAACTAGAAGCAAAAACACGGTAATGTGCAGTAATGGGCGATCAAATGAATGTCAAATTGTACTTCAAGCCGCTTCCAGATCTTAAGTTGAATACCGTATTGCAACGTGGCAACGTCGAGGCTAAAATGATGTCGTAGTTCGTTAAACAGTATGTGGTCTGGCAGGCTAGGCTATTTGTAGTTGTGGGTCGCAAAACAAAGTCCTCATAACTACAGGTACGATAAATCAGCACGTTTAGATCGCAATCTGGCTAAAGAACGGGCACTTTAGTATACCTTTCATCCAAAAGCACATATGTTCTGTGTTATTTTGGCATGACTTGTCATTATGGAAAAGTGGGTCAGGAATGGCAGCGGGAGAAAAAAACTTCAACATTGTACCAAAGGATTGAAATCCTCCAAACAGTTCAGAATTTCAACCAATCTAAAGATATTGGGCAAGCGTGAAGCGAAATCATTAAAAGTTGAAAGAAGATACCAAGAATAAGAAATTCCTCAGCTAAAAATCAGAAAAAAAAACTTTCAATCAAGTATTCGAGGACACTGTGCAAAACCAAACCTTATGAAGGGAAACGAAAAAAATCGAACATCCGGTCAGAATAAGATTTTTTTGATTGATATTATCAATTTTCCCTGATTCGAAAATAAATTGAAATAAATTTTATTTATGAGTTTTTCTCAGACTAGATTTTGCTGTGCGTATGCCTTATTTGGTATCGTTTTGGTTTTTTTCTGGTCCCACGTTGATTTATTTTGTCTGCTAAATGAACTTCCTGTTTTTTAAACACTAAGTCACTCCTAGCCTTGTAGACGAAACAAAATGTATGTTCAGTACATTCAGAACGCTGGATAGTACAATAAAAATCATAGAAGCATTAAACAAACCCTACGTTGATCCAGCGCAGCCCCGAACAACCAGCAATCGAAACCTCCGCCTGCTTTCGATTCAAATAGTGCCAATTAATTCCCGGTCTTAATTCAATCCCAAATGCGCAAAACAGGAAAGAAAAAACTTTTAAAAGTAATCAAATCGCACTCCACGCCATTTCGGCAAAAGGGTAAAAGTCTCTCACTTTGCGCAAGCCTCGAAAAAAAAACGCAACCAAGATAACTCGAAGAAATCATACACTAAAACTTAAGTACCGTGCCATCCCCCCTGCCCTCCCCTCCCCGTCTGGACGACCCTCGCACAAAGATTCGGACAAGTGACGATCAACAACGGCGGTGATAATGAGTGCCAGTAGGTAGGTAGGTAGGTAGATACGTACTTTCGAAGTGGATCAAATTTGGCTGATCTGCTGAGCTGTGGCTGAGCTGGGAAAGAAGGGTAACACATCTCCACCACTTCTCGTCAAAAGGCTATAAATTTCTGTTGGCTTTTCCCCTCCGTCCCGGGCTCTGCTCCCTCTGCCTTCACATTTCGTTACGTACGTCAAGTTGGACCTGGTTGCAGATGGTGCTAAATAAAAGTGGAGAAGGAATTGAAGAGATTTCTTCCATCCAGATCTAGGTCAGAATGTTGTGAGATACTTTTATTTGTCTCATTTTTTTTGTGCGTTCGTTCCGCGTCCAAACATAACCAACCTTTTCGAACGACAGAAATGCATTCACGCGCGGCTTAAGCGATGCAATAGAGAGTCGCCGTTGAAAAATTATGTCGCTTTAAATGCAAGATTAAATTTAAACGATAAGCATTCATCTGCATATTTTTGTGGAAATGGGCAATTCCTTTTTTTTGGCATGTAAAGCCGATTGGCAAAATAAAAAATACAAAAAAACAAGGGCCCCAGGAAGAGGAATCGAATGGCTTTCTTCGACCCCCGGTTACTAATGGTATTTCGGAGCAGATCGGATCGACCCTAATCGGGGGGCATTTATCTGGCGTCGCAGCCAAAGACCTCCTGTTGGGCTCGAAACGTGATTCGGTTCTTAATGTTGGTAAAACCTTTGAAATTAGTTCCGAAAAATTATGGGATTAAGATGTTGGTCGAAATTTGGCAATCATCGATTAAGGCAATTACGATCATTTGTTGGCAAGTTCACTGCTAATCGATGTCGTACGTTTTTAGTTGGCAGGAATTTATGTGGCATTTTAACGACTTACATGTACTTTTTTTGTGTTCGAAATGTTCATGATTATTCAAACGGTGTACTTGTTAAGGCCATGTTTTATAGGTGATAAAAACATGCCAATTTGTTCATTTAGGGAAGGCAATTTTTATGGGTCTCGATACAAATTGGGGTTCAATGAAGTTCCGTTACCACCATTGAGGCCCTTCATTCCAGTTAACAACCGGGGAATTAATTCCGATGATCACCTATGGTTATTTTTACACCAAAAGTCCACAAATTGCCCCGATTGGCGATGGTCGTTCCTGGTTTGAGGCAATATAAAACAAATCCAGACGCGTAAGTGCGGTGGCAAATTTGAATTTCTAATTTTCTACCGAACAACGCACGTACGCATTAAAAAAGCAACGAGCACACTAGATAGTGGACCTAACCCAGCGCGAGTACCTACCTGCCAAGTCAAGTACGAAACTGTAACACTGAGGAATTTCGATTATGCGCTGCCCTGCCCCTCCCTGCCATGCGGATTTCCAATAGATGGATCTCCGCGAGTGAAGAAACACGGAGGGGGTGATTCATTTGAAAAATTCTTCTGTAAATTGTCGCTTTATTGGAGTCGACGCCAGGGACCAGTTCCAGGGATCCGATCGCGTCTGCTTGGCTCTTTCTCTCCGGGCCCGTAGACCGATGGAGGAAGAGATAGACGCGCATTCGCACACAAGTCTATGTTGGGACCTTGCATAGGAGCATAAATATCTCTCTCTCCGGACTACCCGATCGGGCCTGCTTGTAAATCTTAAACAACACCTTCCCCAATAGGGTCGGTTGTCTCCGGGGTGCAGGGTTGTGCTTAGGTGCGTATGTTATGGGATTTGTGCGGACCTTGCCAACAGGCCAGTAGGGGACAGGTATGCATTATGGAAATAATAAAAATTAAAATGATCTTCAGCCAAGTTAAACTTATAAACAGGTATTTTTAGCCATGATTTAGCTTTGAACCATGCTTTTAACCTTCATAGTTTGGCTCAATTATCCTTCCTAATGCAGTCGAGGCCAATGAAGTCTGTTTCATTGTTAGTTTTACGGCACAAAATGAATGATTGATCCGAGAGGTAATAACAGCTTGCCAAATCTGGCCAAAACTCTTAAAACATTCTGGTCGGTCGTGGGATCGAATGAACGGCAAAATTCGTTTTTGGAGACACTCTTTTTGGTACAGTTCCGACGTCATTGTCTTATTTGTAACGAAAACTTTCGTTTTTTGCCACAGCTGCAAATGCCCTGCCAAATCATGAATTTTCGTGCAAATTTGTCGGCAAAAACAAATTTAAATTTGGCTGGAACATCCCCCCGAACCGTTGCCAAGTAAAATTTTTGACCTGGGATTTGCCCGAAGTCAGCCTTGACATAGGTTTCATCGTCCATCAGAAGGCACCCGTCGAACTTGATCAGCACCTGGTCGTATAGCTTCCGAGCACGGATTTTGGCCACACTATTCTGTTTTATGGTCCGATTTGGCTGTTTGCTAGCTCGATACGACTTGATTCCTTCCCGGAGTCGAGTTCTCCTCACGGTACTATGGGCAGCACCGAATTTTCTGGCCAAATCACGGTCCGACAGATTGGGATTCCTCTTAATCGTCTTCAAAATCTTACCACGCAGTTTCCGGTCGACAGTTCCACTCCGACGATTGGCTTGAGGCTTCCGAATCGTCGTCAATGTTTCCTTATACCGTTTGATAACGCGCCATACGGTATTTCTGGGCAATTTCAGCTGTTTAGCTAGCCTAGATGCAGACCACAATGGATTTTACAAATAACTGTGCACAATTTTTTCCCTTCTTTCGGCTTCCATGTTGATTGTTTACAAAGTACAGTCGATTTGCGGAATGTCAAAAATACATACGTGGAGCTAACAAAATTTCCGACACGTGGGCGCCAAGAACTTCCAAATCCGTCCACCAGGAGCGCCACAATATGAGCAAAAGTTTGTTCCAATTCTAAATGAAGCAAGCCTTATTTAATACCAGGTGACATTATTTTTGAACATGTATTATTATACACATACTTTGAATACGATTGAGTAGTAGAATGTGGGAATAGATCTGCTGTCAAAACGGAAATTCACCATAACTGAATGTATTTTCCTGTTAAACTGCCGGGCGTTGACGAATAATTCTTGAGTATAATTATTGCATACATTTTTGTATAAAAAATAAATTTATAAACAAAGACGTACTTTAAAACCTAATGATGACTAATAACTCAAAAAATTCTAATTGATGAAATCCAAATTCAACGCAACAACCTTACTTTCTGACAACAAGGCTAATCGTGAAACTATAACTGTTCAAGAGAACCTCCTTACAGTTATCAATAATGGTTTATAGGCTACTGGCATGAAATTAAAATGAACACATTTTGTACTTGCAGGATTAAGAAACATATTTTTGATCTTGATAACTTTCCTTGGTATTTAAGAGCACAGCATATGTAAGAGGTAAAGTACCTAAGCAAAATACCTAAGAATTGCTGTCAAAATATCTCTCGAATAACAAAACTTGTTAGTTGGGATACCTGAGAATACCTGACAGGTACTATTTTATTATTATCTTACCTCAATTTGGTATTCGTATAACATTGTGGGAACATATGAATGGCATTATCCTCAGGTATTTTACCGCTTATGCAGCGCTCTTAAATACCAAAGCCAGTTTTCAAGTTCTTAGGTTTTTTTGCTTAGGTATTTTACCCCTTGTGCTGTGCTCTTATGTACCAAGGCCATGCCCGAGCAGAAGAGAACAGCATATGAATACCTTATTTTGATCTTGATAACTGGCCTTGGTATAAAAGAGCTCAGATTAAGAGGAAAAATACCTAAGCAAAACACCTAAGAATTGCAAGCAAAATATCTCTCGAATAACAAAACTTGGTATTTTGGATACCTGGGAATACCTGAGAGGTACTATTTTGGTATTTTCTTACCTCAAATTGGTATTCGCATAGCATTGTGGGAACAATTTTATGGTATTATCCTTAGGTATTTTATCTCTTAATCTGAGCTCCTAAATACCAAGGTCAGTTATCAAGTTATTCGGTTCTGCTTGGGTAGCTGCGAAAAATTCTTAGAAACAATATCAGCAATGGGACCCTTAAAGTCAATCTGGAGTCGAACATGACCCCTTAACTGTCGTTTGGCGGTTCAATTTCGTCCCTTTTATGGTGTAATCGTAGGAAAGCATCACCCGCCTTCCCCCTGAAAGATATGGCCGAGCACTTCGACACATTTAGTGCCAAATCAAGTGCTTCTAATTCATGTTGCAGAAAGTAAGCATCAGGATTCGCAATCATCACTTAGCAGAGTTCCAGGTCGTCCGCATATGAGACCTTGAAACATTTGACCCCAAGTGCCTCCCTTGAGGAACTTCAGATGTAACGGGGAAATGTGATGAAGCATAGTCGCCAATCGTTACAGACTTAGACCTGCCAGTCAGGTAGAATGATCGTGGATGTCAATTATGTCGTATTTTGCAATGACGTAGTCTCATGGTTCACCTTGTCGAAAGCAGCGGAATCCTGTGAAATGTTATGCAAGCAGTCGTGAACCAGCTTTTGCGGAACAATTTGTTCGAAAAACTAGATATGGAACTCAGCGCAACCATTCCGCGGTTATTGGCGACAGTTTGTTTGCATCCTATTTTGGAATAGGGAAAACGAAAGATTCCTTCCAACAGTCACGGAAAACGGGAAACAGAAAATTCTGGGTAAAGCGTGGCAGGAGTTTTCGGTGAGGGAATGCTATCAGGATCAGTTCCAGTAGACGGTTTAAGCTGCTTTCCGGCTGAAACCACTGTGGCACGTTAGACGGAAAATGAAGTTTTAAATACGTTACTCATCGCCACTTCAATATCCTGTTCATTAAGGATTTTGTTGGGGAGAACACTGCTGAATTGCTTTCGAGAAATAAAGCGATAGCTTCGTTGAGTTGACATCTGAAATACCGTCCGATAGAGTAATTACCCAAGTAACATCCAACCATCATAATTAGTTGCAACTACTTGATTGTGACCGTATTGAGTTGCATTGAAGTAACTTGTACTGCTTTGCAACAAGTGTGCTATTAGTGTAGTTATTAAAAGGCAATCCCGTTTCTTTCCGATGCTAGTTTACCTGGCGCCAGAAATTCTTGGGATTCGCTTTGAGGCGTTCCTGCAGCTGTCTTTGAGACGTTTTTAGTTATTATTGGCAAGCTCGTAGTTAGTTTTCGTACAATCTGTATGGTATTTGTTATGTTTCCTCAGGGCAGTCCTTTTCGGTCGTTTCAAGTATTTGAGTGCGGAGTTCGATCTAGCAGGTTTGGCAAACTGATCAATAGTGTAAAGTGAAACGCCGCACACAGTTAAAGCAGTGAAGTTTACATGCCCGTTACGGATCGTCTCATTCTAGTCCACCCATGAGAAGAAGACATCCATTTCTGGAAGCTAGCTTTATTGATGTCGTAGTATACGCTTTCGGCATAGTCTTCGAAGTTTTGCACATGATTGAACTCCAGCACAACGATAAGAGGTTGATGATACCTGCCATTTTTGAAGAGCAGTACAGGCGCTTGGAGAATGGAACAGCTCCGTCCCAATTCTTCACAGATAAAGTAAAGATCGAGTAAACGGTTGTTTGAATTTAAGATGCTATTTACTTGACGAAGTCTTGAAGTGCAGTACGCGTCTAGCAAGGTGAGTGATTCTGGTCTGGATAGCTGAACCTGTTTATCCACGATATGGTGCTGAGATTGAAATCGCTTAAAATGATGATGCTCCACCGGAGCTCTTGTTGACGTTCAGAGGCGACTGATATGGCCGTTAGACGGAATTGGTATCGTCGAGCAGTTGCTTTGACAAAGTGTTGTTGTTATGCTAGGTTTATGTGGTTCTGATACTCTACGAGGGAACTGTTTCTAACACCAACATTCTGACAGTACAGCAGGACGTGAAGGGCGGCTTCGAAAGAACTGTCCCCACATTAGACATATGCGTGGTGAACACAAATGGAACCGCTACTGAGCTAGGTGGGCCCAGCACTAAGGTTATAGGTTAATTCCTGCCCTGGAACTAAGCGCATTTCCCAGTTCCACATCGCCGTGGTACAAGTTCAGACGGACTATATCAGAGAAATTCTTGGAGTCATCACTGTTCTGGAATGTTTCCCCAGACCGTAGGTTGTATACTCCTTCACTGTAGGGTTTTTTTTGGCAAGATATCTTTCATAAGTTCTCTATTTTCGGGATTTCGGAACAGAAGCTTCAATGTCTCAATGATGCTTGTACACATAAAGGTCTCGTCACGCGTTTGGAGCTTTTGTTTCGGTAGGAACGGATATACCAACAGGCAATTTGCTCAAAAAATTGGTTTGTTCGGAAAGTGTTGAACCTTCGGAGTAGAGATCGTGTAAGTGAAACTGATTTAGAAAATTAACAGTTTTAGGAGCCTCCAAAATTCGAAATATTCACCAAGCAGTTGAACAAGGGTTTCACAAAATCTGATGACTTCTGCGATTTTGGTTTGCGGTAGTGACACATCTGCCATCAACCGGCAAATTCTCAGTAAAAAGCATCTTTTAATTTCGTCAAGAGAGACAGGTTTTTCTTTCATCTGTTCCACAACTGTAGCTTGCAATTCAGCAGGTTAAACAGATTCATCAACATCGAATTTTAACTTTTTGGGTACCGGCGCATCCTTATGAAGGTCTAAACTATCAAATACCAGCGGAAGTGGATGGGGATGTCGCTGAACAATGTGCTTTTTCAGTGATTTTAAATGGCTGTACCTTGATCGACATTTTGGAACCGTGCAGTTATAAAACACTCTATCCGGATTATTTCTCGACTGAAGAAACATATCTCGAATTTTCAAGCTAAAATGGAACTTTCAATCAGCTAAATGTTTAACCGAGCCAGTGAATAATTTTTAAGCGTGCACAACAAGCCTGCCGGGTTAGTCTATCAGTGTACCATTCAAGAATGATATCTCATCACAGGATCTTGAACGATTGATAGGATTAGTAGTGTCGTGTAGGTTCAGGTGGTCAATGTTATGGTGAAATGTGTTATTGGTCGATCAGTTGGTTTGCAGGATTGGACTTCTGTGTACTTAGCAGTGTTCTGTTGATGGTGCGAAGATTCAACCATTGGTATGGGTTTTGATGTATTGTCCACGTAATTCTGCAAATTTTGAAAGTTTGCACAACTAAGTTTGGTTGTAACCATAATTTGGCCACTCTTACGGGTTAATTGAAACCTGTTACGGGATAACCATTTGGTACATACCTCTCATCAACAATAGATAAGGGTTCTGATGAACTGCCCATGTAATTCGGCAACATTTTGATATTTCGCACGAGTAAGTACTTTTGAAATCATGATTTGCCCACTTTTATGGGGCATCCGGAACCTGCATTTTCATGTCTTTGGTTATCAAATATGATCTTGATCTTGCTATCCAAATAGCAAATATTTATAGCAGTTGGGAATTCAAATCAGTTCAAATTGGTGACGATTTTCGTAGAAGGCACACTTATAAATAAATGGGCAACAAACGATCAGCCGGTCCCGATTCTAAGCGATCATTCCCGTCCAATCGAAGACTGTTGTGATGTGATGTGATATGATGTGTAATAAGAACCCACCATCAGTGCAAGGATTACCTATGGCTGCAGGACTATTCTCAGCAGGTTGTTCTAAGAGAATAGCCTACGTGATGGCTTTTTGTAGCAAGGTCAGCCGAAATTTTTAGCATAAATGATTTATAAAAAAATAGTTAAGACAAAAACAAAATTACACGGCTATACTGAACTTTAGATTCAATTAAATAGTAAATGAACTGCGATATTGCAAATTTCCACTGTTCTCAATCAAATAGTTGTGGGCAATAAAATGAGGAAGGATCTCACAAAAAAAAATTACAATTCAAATAACACCATAAGAGCATATCAGTCTCTATGTTGCATCATAAAATCAAGGAATAATACTTTCCAACACATCTTCCACTGCATATTATTCGAATAGGACTCATTTGTTTTTATAGACTGATCCAATATGAATGGACCAAGAACTTAACTGCATATACTGTGCTGGTTTTTACAAGGTCTCACTCTTCTCATATAGAAGGACATCATGAAAGACCCCTATATATGTATATATATATATATACATATACAAATTTCAACTTGAATAGTTAACATGGAATTTTACACTATAAAAATTAAATTACTTGACCATGAAAAAAGCAGCTACAGTAAGTCAATGCACTTCCTACCGTTCACTTACCGAAAACCCAACCTACCTCTTGTTGCATTATTAAATCCTCGTTAATTGAAGTTTAAAGAGATTGTAACAATCCTCCCAATCTCCCTCGCGTCCTTACACAATACATGAGAAAGCAAGCAAATATTAAATAAAACTACAACCATTAAGTTGAGCTTAGGTATTAAATAAAGAGCTTTTAATTTATATTGTTAAATAGAAAAGATTTTGAAAAATATTCATATCAATAACTTTGAGGCTTTTGTTACTACCACTTTATATTCAAGACATAAATATGTTTGTTTATTTGTTTCACGACATAAATATGTTTTTGAGATATTGTCTTCAAAATATGGTAGAAATAAATTATTTATTGCTTTGCAAACCAGCTCTCCTCGATGTCCTAGATGGCCAAGTCCTGCTGGACCCGCAGCTGTCGCCGTTGGCACTCGTCCACATCAACGCGGCCGTCGCCGACGTGTCGGAAACGTTCTGGTAGTAACATGATATCTGTGTCTAATACACTCTTCTTGCACTAATTAATTTACAAACTAAGCCTGCTCACCGAATCAAAATTCACTTTGGCACGGTTGTGGTTTTCCTCTAAAATCTAACTCTAGATTTTGACACTTGGTTGCAGAAAACCGAATCAATAAGAAAAGTCAGACAATTTTTTGATTACTAATGGGAAACTTTATAAGGTAATTTTTTGCATCATCACAACTTCATTGCTCAACTTTTGATAAAAAATTTCAGGCCTATGAATAGCTGCAGCTTACAATAAGTGTCCGAGGTTTTCGGTGTTCAACTTTCATTGGGAATAACTCCAAAATTGAAGTCACGATTGGAGCCAAACCAAGCAAAAATGGTCCTGACTTGGCCACCGAGCTCCTTCAATCGCAACTGATCATTGCAGACAGTCGTGGTGCATACGATTATTCTGATAACTTCAACTCAGATCAACTTGAAACTGAGTCTACTAGGTCGTCTTCAATTAACTTCTTTTTTTACATACATTAATTGTTATGTTATGTTCTTTTTTTAGTTTTTTCCTCATCGATAATTACCATAATTTGATTAAGAGAGACATTTTGGGTTATGATTAGCAGATTTCGGATTTAAACTTAAAAAAATCGACATTTGCTAGACTTCCACATCTGAAATTCACCATAGAACCTTTCTCAAATAACTCGTCAGAAGCTTCGAAACCCCGGTGCACGCCAATGGCCGCTTCCAACGGAAGACCCCGCCTTGACTGTGCACCGTAGTAATTTTATAGGGTTATATTTAACTATTGCAATTTCATTGCGCCCCCCCCCCCTTCCTCTTCCAGGAAAAAAAATGCAATCCCGAGGCAGTGGCGGCAGATCGTCGCCGTCGGTCGTCAGCTCCAATGTCGTTATGCGCGCGTCTTAATATATAGATGTTTCTGTTTTATAAATTATTAATAAATTGCCGTATAGTATTCCTTCCAGCAGCATGGTCGGTCGGCTGATTCGGTCGCACTCGAAGTTGAGGTAGGACAGGTAACCAGGTCTGCGCTCGGCGATGACCACGTGAAAACTATCTCCCTACTACCATCTCTATTTCTAGTTGCCTAAGTAGGTGAGACGGGTGCAATGAAGTATAAAATCACGAAGAAGAAGAAGCGTAAAAAGGGCCCCAAAGGAATGGGAGATGGCAAATATATATAACTAACTAACTAAGATCCAGGGATGCACCTTGAGGAAGGATGGGCGGGAGGGGGGGCTAAGAAAACAACCTCTTGCGCCTTAAGATCTGATTACATTCAGATTTATAAATAGAAACAATTACTCATCCCGTGCTTGCGACCCGCTGCTGGCGACCACACGGTTGTATGGCTTGGTTTATGGCCGAAGTGTGGATTCCTTCGGGAGAGCGAGAGAGAGGGGGCGGGGCGGTGGCAAAAAAAAGCCCTCCGGTGATCACTGGTGCCAGGTCTAATTGTACTTGCGAAGCGGGAAAAACGCGGACCCACCACACACAGGGCCGCACTGCCACCGCGCGTCACCATCGATCTATGGCCGGGATCGAAGTGCCTTGTATCTATCGAGTGAGAGTCCAATTCGAACCGACCGACTCATCTTTTAGCAGGAGCATGTGAGTATGTGCAAAACTGCAAACGAGTTCTCGAGTTTGCTTAGCGCATACCATCCTGGGAGGGGTGGTGGGGGAAGGAGGGTATGTTACTTCCAGGATTGAAAGAGTAACTTTCGAGTTTCTAAGTTTAAACATACCGGTTCGTTGGTTCGTTCGATTGTGCATCGTGTGCTTAGGTCAGCAAAAAAAAAGGGACGGAAGCGCGTACGGGACGTGGATTCTGTGGCGACGCGGTGATTAGCTCCGGAAAGGTGAAAATCATCTCCGTTGAGTGAGGAAATTGCAGTGGTGGTGTTTGCAAGTGGTAGTTCTATTTGTAGGGTTTCTTCTACAATGTTGGCAATCTGAGGAGTTATAACCGTTGGATTGGCTGTTCATTCCGATAGGTGCTATCTGCATTATTTTTCAATTATTCGATTTCAATAGAAGTTTTTCAACTCTTTGACTTTAAACTTGGATTTACATTCTATGCAATCTTCATGCATTTGAAATTACTTAGAAATTATCTTAAAGTTTAGCAGTTCAGCATGCTCTTTGAATCGCTTTGGGTTTTTTAAAGGATGCTTTTGAAAGTGTTTGAATAGAGCAGCTCCACTGGAAATCAAGCTGAAAAATCTAAATACAATTTACAAAATTTCTTCTAATATTAACATAGTTTTAAATTCAAACTTCATGAAAAGTTATTGATTCGTGTTTTGAGTTTCCTACCGAAGATACTATGGGGGAAAGGTAGGTTTTAGTTCTTGTTGCTGTTAAATTTCTCTCGCCTCAAAGTTGGTAAATATGATGCCTCCTACAGCTCGAAGATGACTTCTGTCCTTTGTCCTTTGAACAGATAATATTTTGTTTTCTTATCGTATATATTGAAATTGCGTTGCTTGAAAGCTGTTGAAGCTCATATTGAACTTTTTCTTTCTTTCTTGGAGTCCATTTGATTACTATCTTTGCCGAGATGAAAATCCGAAAATTTTAGCTTAAACATGCTTTCTACAATTGGAATGGTCTCACCAATTTCCGCTGTTGGGCGACATTTAACTACTGTAAGAAAATCGTCCCCTTTGAGCTTTACGAGCCAACCGTTTACGAAACTCCTTCTTCTAAAGGGCGATACGGTCAAAATTTGGTCAATATCAACTTGACGTATTTCTTTCAATTTTGCATTTAAAAAACCTGAACACCCTCATTTTGAAGGTGTGTGTGTAGAATGTTGCTCCTATTTTGATTTTGGAATTCACTCTGGAATGTCAAATGCCGTCCAAGCAAGAAGAGCAGCGTATCAAAATTTTGCTCGCGCATCTCGAAAATCCGAGCTACTCGCACGCAAAGTTGGCAAAATCGCTAAAAGTTTCCAAATCAACCGTTACAAATGTAATTAAAGTGTTTGGGGAACGTTTGTCGACAGCCAGGAAGTCTGGACCGGAGGGAAATCGAAAACCGGAAGCCGCTGAGACGACAAAGAGAGTTGCCGGTAGTTTCAAGCGAAACCCTAACCTATCTCTCCGAGATGCCGCAAATAAGCTGGGTGTATCGTTCTACAACCGTGCATCGAGCCAAAAACGAGCCGGACTATCGACTTACAAGAAGGTAGTGACTCCAAATCGCGATGATAAACAAAATACGACGGCCAAAGCGCGATCCCGGAGGCTGTACACGACGATGCTGACGAAGTTTGACTGCGTGGTAATGGACGACGAAACCTACGTCAAAGCCGACTACAAGCAGCTTCCGGGACAGGAGTTTTATACGGCAAAAGGAAGGGGAAAGGTAGCAGATATTTTCAAGCACACGAAACTGTCAAAGTTCGCAAAGAAATATCTGGTTTGGCAAGCCATCTGTACCTGTGGCTTGAAAAGCAGCATTTTCATAGCTTCCGGGACTGTCAACCAAGAAATTTACGTGAAAGAGTGTTTGAATAAACGTCTGCTGCCTTTCCTGAAGAAACACGGTTGTTCCGTACTGTTTTGGCCGGATTTGGCATCTTGCCATTACGGTAAAAGGCCATGGAGTGGTACGCCGCCAACAACGTGCAGGTGGTTCCCAAGGACAAGAACCCTCCCAACACGCCAGAGCTCCGCCCAATTGAGAAATACTGGGCTATTGTCAAGCGGAACCTAAAGAAGACAAAAAAAACTGCTAAGGACGAGCAGCAGTTCAAGGCAAACTGGCTTTCTGCGGCGAAGAAGGTGGACAAGGTGGCTGTACAAAATCTGATGGCAGGGGTCAAGCGTAAGGTCCGGCAATTCGGATTTGGAAAAGCGGAAGCCTAACTGAATATTTTTCCTGAATTTTATACTAATTGAACTTGAAAAAGAAATTTAATTTGATTTTTTAAATAAACGATTTCACCGATTTACACGCGTTTTCCTTGACCAAATTTTGACCGTATCACCCTCTAAGTGTTTTCAAGGTTATTGTCTTCCCATTGCGCTTATTGCTTGCTCTCAACTAAGTGTTCTAAATGCACTTCCACAGTTAATAATTGAGAGCTTTCGATGCCAGGTACCATTTTGCATGAGTATGATTGTGTGACAAGTGCAATCGTACCCTATGACCAGGGAGTCGAAAAAATTTCCTTACCGAAAAAATCCTAGACCAGACCGGGAATCGAACCCAGCCGCCTCCAGTTTGGTGTTGCTTTGTAGCCGCGCTTTTACCGACTGAGCTAAGGGAGGATCCAGTGACTTGAATGCAACTCAAATAAGCCACATTCATATAACTACAACCAATTATGTTCGTTTTGTGTTACTTGGGCATTCTTGAGATTTCTTCCTGGACTTCCTGAAATATTTATTATTTCACGATTTCTACAGATTCCTCCAAGAACATTTTTATATCATTTCAAGAGTTTCCAGATTGTTTTAGATATAAACGTTACAAAAACATGACATTTCTTCGAAATATTGCTTTAATGTTCGAAAAACTTTTCCAGAATGCGTTCATAATTTTTTTTTCCAATCTTTTAAAAAGTGAATTTTTCTCACGAGTTTTTTATAGAGCTTCTCCTTATCCTCGCAAAAACTTTTTCCAGGTCATTCTTGTTGCGGATTTTTCTAGCAACTTCCTCCTTATCGTTCCAGGAACTTTTTCCGATATCCTCCTTCTTTACATTCCAAGAATTTCCTCCAGATTTTTGCATACGAAGGTCTTCAAACAATATCCTACCGTCTTCCTCCTAAACTTTCCTTACAAGGCTTTTCTTAAGAATTCTTTTTTCAAAAGTTGAACCTGATTTTTTCAGAATTTTCATTTTTCAATTCTTTTCAATAAAACAAATTTTCTTCAGATCTGGCGAAGAGCATTTGACATATATTGAAAATAGCTTCCTAGATGTTTTCTAGGAACTTCCTGCTAATCGTTCTTTAAAAAATCCTTTAGGTCCATCCCAAATACTTCCTGTGTGTCTTTCGAAAATTTTCTTCGGATCTCTAGTACATGTGCGCAATTTTTCCAAAAGATCTTGTTAATCCCTCGTCAGATTTTTCAATGAAGTTTCTCTCCAAATCTGTCTGTAAACATCTTTTAAGTGATTCTAGAGACTTTTTTTAAGAATTTTCCTCAAAATTCTCCACCAACTTTTTTCAATTTTTTTAAAGGGTTGATCCAGATAGCATCAGAATTCTTCTCCTAAACCTTTCAAGACTATCTCGAGCATTCTCCGCAAGACTTTCAAGAGATCTTCTCAAAAGCTTATTTTTGGTTTTTTCTTCAGAAATTTCCTTCATAATTTCCAAATCATTTTTCAAATCTTTCAAATAACATTCTACTATCTTCCTCCCGAGCTTCCTAAAACCTTACTTCTATTTTGTCAAGAACTTTGGAAAAGTTGGGCTGGATTTTTTAAGAATTTTCATTTTCCAAAACTTTTGAAGAAGCGTTCTTTTCCAATAGAACTACCTATAGATTTTTCCAGGAGTTCCCTCTCAATGCTTCCAAGTACATCATCCAGGTCGTGTGATAGATTTTTTTTTCAAGATCCACTCAAATGTTGCTTCAAAGTTTTGAAAAACTAAAGCAGATTTCATGTAAGTTTAAAATCTTTATATTTATTTATTTCAATACCTTCTAATAACAATTTTTAACCATTCTCAAGACATCTTCACAAAACCTTACTGAATTCTTTTATAAGATATTTCCTTCATACTATTTTTTCAAATTTTTCGAAGAACTTCTTCCAGATTATTCCAGAAACTTCCTCTTCATCATTACGATGACATCGTTCAGGCCATTCTAAATATTTTCTGTACATCGTCGGAAAATTCTATTTATTCAAGAAGAATTTTTCAAGATTTTTTCGTGATTTCGTGATTTTCCACAAATTTCTCTAGATTTTTCCATAAAGTGTCTCCCTATCTGTCCAAAAACATCATCTGTGTCATTCCAAGAACATAGAGGCTGTGTTTGGACAGATATGCTCTAAATACTCCTCAAGATCTTTCCAGTCATAAAGGTTCTTTACATCTTTCGAAAAACATCCTCCAGGTTGTGAGAAATACTCCAGGTCGTTCTTAGTTTTCTAGGTCTTCCATAATACTTCCCAAAAATATTTTATGGAACTTTTACAGATACCTTTTTCCAACCTTTTTACAGTCGAGTTATTAGTACGAGACACTGAAGAAGTTTGCACATTGTAGACGAAATACGCGTATCTGTCAAGATAAGCAAAGGTAGTTGGAATTCAATGGAAAATACTAATTTTCCTTCTCATTTCTAGTTACCTTTTTCCAGTTTTTCCAGAACTTTCAAAAAAAATTTCGGATCATTCCAGAATTTGTCCTGAAATTTAAGAAGTCAAATCTTTTCAAAGGCTTTTCCAGACCCTTGCTTCTAATCGTTCCAAAAACCTTTTCTCTACTTTTTTTTCGAAATAAAGTTCCTAGCTTTCCCAGCACTTTCAAATCTCTACAAAATTGTGGGACGTCTTTGAAAAGATCTTCCCAAAATCTCACTCCAGATCAACCTCTTGTTTATTTTTTATACTTCCTTTAAATCTTCCAAACAACTTCCGCAGAACTTCAGTCAATTTCTTTTTGGTACATTCTCCGAAAACAAATCTCCATACATTTTCATCAATTTTTACCAGAACTTTCCAAAAACATCCTCAATTCCAGATTATTTCCAGAACTTTTCTAGAGATTTTGCCAAGCTCTTTTTCCAAAATGTTCTTGAAGTCTTTTTCCGGAAACTTCCTCCTAATCGTTTCTAGAATTTATCCTTTTTTAAGTAAACTCCCTGACTTCCAGCGAACTTTCTACTGATTCTACAGAGTGTTTTCATTCCTACTCATATTAAGGGAATGTCTTTTGGAAGTGCTCTCCAAATCTTTGCTAGAACTTATTCAATTTTTTTCATAAAGTATCCTCAGCTCGTTCGAAAAACATACTTCAGGTTATTCTAAATACTTCCTCCAGGTCAAAATACTTCCTCTATATCTTGCTTGAGATTCTCAAGGGGGCTATTCATAAACCACATAGGCTTTTGTGGTGGGGGGTGGGGGTTTGCATAAAGTCTGTGCTCCATACAAAATTTTAACAAAATGTATGGAGATAAGTCTACTAGGCGGGAGGGGAGGGTCTCAGATTTTCAAAAATGAGTACGTGTTTTATGAACTGGCCCAAGATGTTTCAAGAACTACAGCCAAATATTTTCAGAACATTTTTCGAAAAGTTTCTCTAAATATTTTTCAAAATCATTCTCCAACTCATTCAAGATTTTTGGCAGACATTCTCTGTAGTTTTGCCAAGTTCTTCTTACAAATCTTTTCGAAGACTTCTTCTAGAAACTATCTGTTAATCGTTCTTAGCTTCCTATTTTTTTGAAATATACTTCCTGACATTCCTAGAACTTCTGATAAAAAATTTCTTGTAAGTGTTTAACAATTCTTCAAAATTATACTCCAGTTCTTGTTGTTGTTCCGTTATTTTGGAACGAACACCGTCCATATAATTCCAATGAATGTTTCCAGACCTTCCCAAAAACTGTCTTTATGTTTTTCCTAATAATCTTGCTAAAAAAATTTCTAAAAAATTTCAAGAATATCCTTATTTTTTTTCCCTGAAATTGCTCCTAATTGTTTCGAGAACCTTCACTGGCTCATAATCTTTTGAAAAGCGTCCTTTATTCATTTAAAAATTTCATGAACATCTGTTAAAGATTTCCAAGAATATCTTGTAAATCTTTGCAAGAATTTTAACACATGTTTCCACATTTCTCCAAATTAATATCTTCTATATATTGCTATACACTTCCCCCGGGTCAATAATTTTCTATAATTTTCAGGAATTTCTTCCAGATTTCTTCTAGAAATTCTGCCGGATATTTTCAGATCTACAACGCAACGAAGTTGTTTGTTTGTTTTTTTTTAGACTCCTGCCCAGATGGAAAGTTTGAAGCATCGTGAGAAACACAATGATACGTGAAGTCCGACAGTAATAAAAAATTATATGGAAAAGTTAAGTCTAGAACGAAGGCATGATTTGCAGGAAGGGTTGCCTGCAATGCGAATTAGTTCACGACCCTTAAAATATATGAGTTTTGACAGTAATTCAGCAAATTACCGATTATTTCCGTGTTTTGTTGCTCTTTAAGTTAAGGGGGCTCAGTTTCCTGGGAATAACGTTGGAATGTTTGATTCATATCTAGTTTAATTAGTTCATAGCAAGATCGAAATCTAGCCTCCAATATCAACTCTAATCTCATATAAACTTACCTAATAAATTCTCAATAAAAAATCCATCTGTGATTTTAACATGACACTTCATTCCAAATGCATTTTCCAAACAAGTCCTCACTTGCATACTGTTCATTAACCCTCCACAAAGGAATGCAACACTTGAAGCAAAAATAAAAAGAAACAAAACACAGAAAAAATCACTTGAAGGAATGCGCAGCATCCAAACAGAAAAACCGAAAAAAAATCTCACCAGGAGAAGTAACCAGAGCGACCAGCAGGGACTCGAAAGTTATGCGATATTTCGAGGGCTATGACTTAACTGCCATTGTCGCCGGGTTCGAACATGCTGTAGGGGAAGACTGGACACTCGTCGAGGGTAGTTTATTTATCGGTTTCCACGAAGATTCCTGGAACGAAACGAATTTAGTCGTGGAATTCAAATCAGTTTACATTTTTAACCTATTAACTTTTTACAGTAAATAAATTGCATCTTAGCTTCCGTTTTGGATTGGTTTGCTTCTTTTAACTTTGTGTTTAAATGTATGATGAAAATTCATTTACAATTTAGACAATTTAAAAAGAAAACAAATTTACAAAGTTTAATCTATTTACAGATGCCCGATGACTCCGATGTTCCACGATTCGATTTGAAAATAAAACTTTTTTTTCTTAAGTACTGCTCTTCAAACAATCCAATCGACTAGCTTTCTTGCGTCACTCTGACTTGGAATGACGTGATTTGGACTGACTGAGCATCCGTATCTGTTGTCTATTTTCTCGTCATCCGGAGTTAGGTAGAACATCAATTCTATAGTTTCACTCTCATTCTATCGTCAAAAACTTTTCACCAATATAGACATTTATTGGACATCTACCAAGAAAGTAGATGCAGATCAGAAACTATTACTTCATAAAATTTTCAATTGAGAAGGAATGAATATTCGCCACTCGCCAGTCTTAGCAGATGTTAAGATTTTTACCCTGCTAAATGTCTTCAAATCATAGTCATAACCGGAGCTTGCTAAAACCCTAGTAATAGAAAAAGAAAGGTGGACTAAATGCCTCCATTTTGTTTTAGAACTATGATCAGAGGCAAATTTACGGGACATAATTCTTCTGCAAGAACTCACACACCGACATCACAGCTATGAATAATTTCGATTTGATTAACCTGCAGGATTTATTGTTAATTATACCTAAAGAATGCCCAGTGCATTCAGTTTCACATTTTTCAAAACTGATTTATAATCTATTACATTTATAATTTTCATTAGCTTTCAAGAGAAAACTGTATCCACTCTCCCCTATCACCTTTCCTTATCTCCCCCGTGGAGACACTCGTCGTCCGTCTTCAGCGAGGATCGGGGGTCTCTCGAAGATCATCGACACACAGCGGCATCGTTGTTCGACAATCTGTAAACAAATATTCTTCCGTGCTGCCCAAATTAGCCGGAACCATAAATCAAGACCAGTGGCCATTGTTAGCATGTGCCTGTTTTGCCAACATTTTCCGGGAATTTCTGTTTCTTCGGTGGTTGAGGTGAGACAATGACCTTCCGCTCCAACTAACACCCCGGCCTTTCACGTGTTAAAGACCCATTATTTTCCAGTCCACAGCACTTGCGCAATTCCCCAATGGAAAGGGGCAAAACGCGACCAGCAGATTACATTAAAAATAGAAACAAAACAAACCTCCAACAAGTATTACTGGAACATCATCTTTCTTTTTTTTCGAAGGGCAGAAAATCCTGTCCACGGAGGTGGTTTGCTCCTCTTACCGCTAATGGCCGGACTTTGTGCAGTAACAACATTCCTCACGGGCACCCCCTCCTCCAGCAACAGGATGGATAATCAACGACCAGTTTGCTTATTACCTTCGCTCTGTTTTTGCTCGTACTTCTAACGTTTCGCGCGCCCAAGACCAAGTCCAGTCCCATCCCATCATCATCAACAACATCGTCTCCTTCCACTATGACACTGCAGTTGGGCGAGCGCATCTTCAGTTCAGCATCGGCAGCAGTACGCAGTAAGACATTTGCAACATCGCTTGGGCAGTGAGGTCAAGCTGACTGATGCAGCAGCCGTATGGAAACCGGACGGTGCTGGCAGCCCTGCTACTCTCTACTAGGAATCCAACGGCAAGATCTCACAAAGAACCCGCGCCCCAAGAACAACACACGACCTATCCGAAGGGGGGAAACCTGTTATTGATGCTGCGCTCGCAGTGGATCTGTTATCTTCTCCCCGTGTCCATCAACATCGCGCAGTCGTCGGCCGCCACTGCAAGGAAGAAAACTTGTGAGATTCTGTCCTTCTTATTCCGTTCGATCCTTTTCCGTGCGAGTAAATATGCAATCATCATCATCGTCGTCGTCGTCGTCGTTGGCATCGTTTTTCGATGCAACATACACGCCGATGTAGTGCCCCATTCGGTACTGGAGTTCCTCGGCTAGAATTTCTCGACCAAAAGGTCTTTTAAATGGAATGGGTTTATAACACGAGCAGTGCGAAATTTACGGAGTTGTGAACTTAGTATTCTCTATTTTAATTACTTCTCAGGGCTAACAATTTCTCTACCAAATGAAATATATCATCACTGATGATATAATGTGTAATGTAATTTCAGCAGTATATATGTAGAAGTACTCATACAATCTTTTCCAGTTCATGTTTTAAAAATACATGAAACAAACAAATAATTTTGAAAAATTATGATAAAGTATAAATCACTTCCAGCAATGAAAAAAGTATTTTTAAAACAATCGTTAATCATTTATAAAACAAACAATTACTATTCATTGTAAAAAGATGTTACTTGGATAGCCTTACCTGTTAAACCCTGCTAACCACAGTAGGGGTTTTTATTCACCTTCGTACAGGTTTGGGCCGAAGGGTCTTAGATTGTTACGAAACTTCGTCCACTCGCAGGGTTCATGCATATATGAACAAAAAACAATATTAAATAATTCAGGGTTGCCTTTTCCTACAAAATTTTCCACAGTGAAGGAAAATTGCTTGGAAAAGCCGAAATAAACCATTTTCTGAGTCATGAAAAATTCTGAAGAAAATATTTTCTTGATTATAAATTCATATGCTTACATTGGTGAAATTAAAGGCATTGTTTTTTTTGAGTAATGCTCAAAAAATTATGGGCTCGTCATTCGTTGTCTTACAAAACTAAAAAAAAAAAATCCGAAAAGTTTTGGAATATTTTTTTTGACTCAGAAAATGTTTTTAAAAAAAAAAAAACCTTCACTGTGGAAAACTTTGTAGGATTTTTTTTTTTAAATTTTATTTTTTTCAAAATTCTTAAGAAAATTAGAGAAAAAGAACTGTTGTACGATCAATCGTTCCTGAGTTATGAATTTTCGTAGTAAGTGATGTTCGGGAAAATCGGAGAGCTTCAATTGACGTTTGCCAGGAAAACTGGCAACCCTGTTTTTTTAATATTGTTTTTTGTTCATGTATCCATGAATCCTACGAGTGGACAAAGTTTCGTCAATCTGAGACCCTTCGGCCCAAAATGTACGATAATACAAAAAAATCCCCAATAGTCAACTGTTAAAGTATCTGCTTGAAAAGGAGATGGTTGAGGTTAAATCCCGCGCCCAGATTGAATCTACGAATGTTGTTTGGGTTTAGAGCACACTCACATAGCAGGTACTGGCCTGAAATGTGCTGTTGACAAATCATGAAGTATGATACGTCACATGGTATGCTTTGATACAGGTCTAAAAGGGGCCACATTTCCCTGGCATCCTATCCAGTACATGATCAGCGTGATTCCAAGACGTGCGCCAAAAATGACCCCAAATGGCTCAGCTCAGTGGTACCTGATTTTGAAAAAATCAGTGACAGTTTGATCTACGTCACATGGTTTAGTTTGGTTCAGGTTGAAAAGTAGCCCTCTAGGACATCTAATCCGGAACATGACCAGGTGATTTCAAGAACGCAAAAAAAAAAGGTTGAAATGGCCACCACCTGTTGACTAACCATGAAGTTTTATACGTCACATGGTATTGTTTGTGGAAATTTTGACAAAAATTGAATCTGTTCATTTGAGTCAATAAAATTCAATGATTTTTCTGAAACGGGTAAATTTAAGACAGTTATTAAGCCAATCCTGTTTCGATTTTCAGAAAAGGGGCAATTCATAAACCAAATCAAGTAGACTTTTCCTTAATTTCCAATATTGTTTTACTCTGTTTTATTGTGGTTTTTTTTATATTCATTTTCAATGTTCTTACGAAATTATTATAAACAATTTTAATTTATCATCTTTTTTCTTGAAAATTTCTGCTTTTTATTGTCTTTGTAATTGATGTTTTGGTTATTTTTCTTTTTCCATGGAATATCTTAGATATGTTTTGTATGGATATTGTCAAATGTTTTTCTTTTTTTTGTAGTTGTTGTTATGATTATTGCTTGAGTTATCAAATTATGCCAAGCGTCGGTTTAAATGATTGTGGGAATTGTAGTTTTTCTATGCCTTTATTTCTTGTTTACTGCCTATTTTTGATTTTTTGTAGAACTTTTCTATTGTTTTATGAGCTATTTAACCCTTATGTGATCGATAGGGTACCCGGGTACCTTTTCATGCTTCAAATTACAAATTTTCATAGTTTATTTTAAACCAGGAAGTTGAAATTCAGTGACATCTTAATAATAGTTGGAAGGCAACTTTTTGGGAGGACTTCGATTTTTTTACCCCTTGAGTGATCGACAGTGTACCCGGGTACCCACTAAATTCAAATGATTATAACTCTGGGTTTTATTGACCGATTTTTATCACCGTTAGATTCAAAAACTCATTCGCTTTAGGGACATGATCGGCAATGACCATTTGAATTCATCTGGTTCCCGTAAATCCGAGTTACCGGGGCTGTGTTCCGGTACGAAACCACATTATCGGAACATCTATTGAATTTGCAGGAATCGATCTCAGAATGTTTGGAATAATTCCTAGAAACTATTTCTATCCTATTGTGGGCCCTATGCTAACTTGCTCCTGGAACGGCCATACTGTAACAGGTTTCCGTGGGGCCTAGAGTGGCCATAAACATACTTAGAAAGTAACCCTGGCAACATGGGTATCAAAATTCATAAAAATTTCTCCAGTAGGATATTTCTCAACGTTGTGTGGCCATCTGTTGATTTGTCCTCGGACCGGTCATTCCAGAACAAGTTGCTGTGGGGCCTCGAGTGGCCACGAACATTTTCAGTAGAAAACCCTGGTAATATGGGTATCAAAATTCATGAAATTTCTCTATTAGGATATTATTCAACGTGTTGTGGCAATCTGATGATTTTTCCTCGGACCAGTCAATCCGGAACAGGTTTCCATGCGGCCTGAACATTTTTGAAGGAAACCTTGACAATGCGGTTATCAAAATTCATGAAATATAGGATATTTCTCAACGTTGTGTGGCCAGTTTTGTTCATGGCCGCTCGAGGCCCCACTGGAACCTGTTCTGGAAAGACAGGTCCGTGGACAAATCATCAGATTGCCACTAAACGTTGAGAAATATTCTACTGGAGAAATCTCATGAATTTTAATACCCATATTGCCAGGGTTTTCTACTGAAATTGTTCATGGTCACTCGAGGCCTCAGAGGAACCTGTTCTGGATGACCGGTTCGAAGACAAATCATCAGATAGCCACAAAATGTTGAGAGATATCCTACTGGCGAAATTTCCTGATTTTTGATACCCTTATTGCAGGGCTTCTACTGAAAATGTTCATGGCCACTCGAGGCCCCAGGGAACCTGTTACAGAATGGCCGTAGCCGGAACATATCGGCATATGCCCACAATGGAATAAAAATAGTTTCTAGGAATTATTCCGAAGATATTGACATCCATTCCCGGAAATTTAATAGATGTTTCCGAATAGTGACTCCGTACCGTACCGCAGCCCCGGTAACCCAGATTTACGGGAACTAGATGAATTCAAATAGTCATTGCTGATACTTTCGTAGAAGCCAATGAGTTTTTGAATCTAACGGTGCCAAAAGAATTAAAATCGGTCAATAATCGCCAGAGTTATAATCGTTTGTATTTGGTGGGTACCCGGGTACCCTGTCGATCACTTAAAGATGTTTGTTTTGGTCGAACACATAAGGGTTAATTATCTTTCATATGTTCTCTTAAAATCTCAAAAACGAACTGATAGAATTGTTAAACAAGATCCAGAGAAACTTCTACTACGCTTTTATCATTTAGAATGAGTTCCTTGCAAAATTTGCGGAGAATTCTTAACTAAATCCGCTTAAAATGTTGCGCAATTGACGAATTTCACGCCAACACGTCTTCGTGATTAGAAGCACCCTCTCAGATTTCAATAAAACTTTGTGGGTATGTAGACTATGTCTTTTAAAGCAATTTAGCATACTGTGTTTTTTTTTTTAATTTATCTACGATGCCACTTGAAAAGGGCTTAAGTTGTTTGATCGATTTTTTCTCAAACATTTTAACTCAAAAAGGAAAATACTTACAAATAAGTGATGTACCAGTGACTTCTTGAAAATCGTCAGAACTATTTCGAAAAAAAAAATTAATAGTATAAAATCGATAAAAGTGCCCATCTCGCGATGTATGGACTTTTTGACATTTATATTGACTTTCTTAAAAAAAGTTGTCCAAGTCTAAGATAGTAATTTTTTGCAAATCGACTTGAAATTTAAAAATATTTTTTTGTAAGAATCGATTTTACAGTTTTTACATTGTTGTTCATAAAAGTTAAGACGATTTTCAAAAAGTCCTTGTCCTTTTTAAGTTATGATGATTTCAAAAAAAAATCAGCAAAAAACATAAGCCCTTATCAAATGACAGCCTGGACAAATTCTAAAAAACAAAGTATGCAAAGTTGCTTGAAAAGACATACTCTACACACCCACACAGTTTCATTGGATTCTGAGAGGCTGCAACCAAACACTGGATAAGTTGGCGTGAAATTCGTAAATTGCAATTCCAAGCAAGATTTCTCCAAGAATCTGAATTTTTAAGATCACAATTTAGCCAGACTATAATAATAATACAATTTAAAATCAGATTGGAATCTTCCGAAAAATACGCACACACGGCTGTCGCATTAACTTAAAGTAAGCGTAAAATTGAGTCAGATCGGACTCAATTTCGTCCAAAGAGGAGTCACTCTAAATTGAATAAAGATGAATTGGAATTTACATGTCTAGAAATAAAAAATAGTCATCCGATTCAAGTCGATATTATCGGCTTGTTCATCGCAACAAGATTTACTCAATTTTGAGTGACGGCACTTATGACAAAATTTTATCGGATCTGACTGAATTTTGAGTAAATTCAAGCAAGATTTTCTCATGATCCCAAACAAGTGTCCTGAGCAGGAATTTTCATCTCTCTTTCTTCACTCTTTCATGGCCAGCCATTTCAACTCAGTTTTAAGTCGTTTTTGGCTCACTTTCGTCATTAGTGGAATCATTCAAATTTGAGTAAATGTAACCGGTATTGACAAGTCGACAAATCAAAAACATCGACTCAAATGAGATGAATGTTTTAGATTTGTCAACTTGTCAATCCCTGTTACATTTACTCAAATTCTAGCGACTCCTTTAATCACGAAAGTGATTCAAAAACGACTCAAAACTGAATTAAAATGGCTGGCCGTGTTCACACTCACTCACTCACTCACTCACTCACTCACTCACTCACTCACTCACTCACTCACTCACTCACTCACTCACTCACTCACTCACTCACTCACTCACTCACTCACTCACTCACTCACTCACTCACTCACTCACTCACTCACTCACTCACCCACTCACTCACTTACTCACTCACTCACTCACTCACTCACTCACTTGCTCACCTTTTTTTGTATTCTGCTGAGATTACAAGAGTAAGAAAACACTTATATTCACGGAAACGTGAATATGATCATGAATCAGAGTAGTTCTAAAATTTTGAAAGGGCCTATCTTTGTTCATCGATTCTCTTCATCGTTTTGCTCCTTGATTTATCACGGCGAAACCATTGAATTTGTAGTTCTGCTAACAGCTTTGGTGGTACATTTTGCTATACATTCTATGGAAAATGCTTTTGCTGCCAAGGTACACTAACGAGAAAGTCGATTGCTCAACGCAGATAGGCCCAATTTGAATGTTACGCGAAGAATGCACACGCAGATATACTTCTATAATGCATCATAGGGCTTACACCACAAATCCCTAACCCATCCCGAAAGGGTTAAGAACGAATGTGTCTAGCGAGCCATGGAGCATCGCGGTGCTTGTGCTGTTCCTGCCGCTCCTGGCCCTTAATGTGACTTCGATCGATGATGCCATGCATGCAGTCGTCTTTGATGCGCTACCCTACGTTACTCTATTTTATTTAAAATTCATTATACAACAATATTACTCAACCCGCCATTCTCCGGGCGCTCGCTCGGTCAGGGCAGGGGCGGCCGTCGGCGCAGGGCAAAACTTCATTATAGTAGTAATACAGTATATCAATGGTTCGTGATGCGTGTTCTCGACGTCCTTTTCTGTGTTCTGTCCGTCTCGTTGAGGACCCGCAGTCCGCCGTAGATGGCATATTACAACACCCATCGGAGCTAGTAGTGGACCTCTGATGCAAGGAGTTAGGTAACAACCAGTCCTAGTCCCAGTCCCGGTACGGGTCTTCTTGGTTCTTCTGATATGCGCACCGATGATGGCGATGGGAGCGACGATATCTAGGCTCGTCTGTGGTTCCAATGGATGTTGTCCAATTGGCAGAACCGAAGGGAGGGTGGGGGAGAACTGTTACGTGAAGTTCATGGTTATTGTTGTTATTACGATTGGCTTTGTAGAGGATCAGGATTAAAGGACTGGTTTGGCGAGCAGAACATAAGGGAAGGAACAAACAAGGAGGATGATCACGACAACGACAACGACGGGGCGATGATGAGGTAACAGAGCATTGACGGACGGACTTGTTTCTTGAACTTCATCTTGTGTGCTCGGAACCGGTGCAGTGGAGAGAATTCCGAAGAAATTGAAATGATGTTACATGGTCCCGAGGGGATGGGAAGAAAGATGCACACCAGCCAGTCGTTACGTACGATCGCAAATGACTAATTGCTATTAGAGGTGTAATTAGTAATGATAATAATAACTGGTATCTGCCTCTCTCACTCTCTAGCGCTGGGCACGGTCCGGACAGTCAGTCGCCACAAGATTGCGTTGCTGATGCTGCTGTACAATTTGATATTATAATTGGATTATGACTAACGTGTGCTCGCCTCGATCCAGGATCGCATCGTATCTCCCCTTTATATGAGGACCGATCAAGCCCAAGATTCGCGATCACGGATAATGGGATCTATTTCTGCCTAATTTGAGGCGATCGAATCCACGCCGCACGTGCGTCGAGTCACGTAAAAATTACGCGTACGAAAAGGCCACCCATCAGAGGGATATTTGGGCTATCTCACGCAGAATAAATAAACAGGAGATGGAAGACAGGGCAGATATGGCGAACGTGCGGAAAAAATTAAAGAAATTACCGCTAACCACTGTTTTACGATTTCACGCATCTTGGGTTTCCGATCATTACGTACATTTGGGTGTCGTTAAGGAATTCCTCCAAGCTGATCAATGTAGATCTGTTTCTGATGCTAATTGGAAGTCATGGTTATGCGATTTTAAAGCAAAACGCGAAAACAAAATGTGATGGTACGGAACTAGACGGAATAACCTCAAATAACTAGTTCCATACATCCATAACTCTCCCTCAAATCAAACGTCCGAATTCCCATCACCACGTTGCACCGATTCCGAAAATTCTGTCTGCATGGCGACGGGCCGCTCAGCCCCGGGTTCGGTGGTCGTTTTGGTCTAGTGCTCCCGGTGGCAGGAAGCTCTCTCTCCCATTTCGCGGAAAGTTATCGGCGGAATCTTTTTTCCTCGTTCCTCGCTTATTATCGCCACCATTCGAGAATTAGAATTTAAATGTGGATGCGCGATTTCTTCGCCGGCGCATTATCATCCATTTTGGTGTTATGGTACGTTTGGTTCGCATTCATTTTCCATGGGAACAGAAACGCGCGAAAAAAAAGGGCCATAAGAAAGTGGGTGCACAGTTTTATGGGCATTTTTTTTTCTTTCTTTCTTTGATGCGCGAAACATACGGGTCAGATGTGGTCAATGTTTGGAAATTACACACCATCATCTGCGCCAAAACGAGAGACCGTTGACCGACAAAAGGAAACAAGAGAAAAGTGTTAATTTCCATTAACATCTTGAATTAATTTTTTCGCTCCACATCCATCACTGTGAGGTGTGAGGCGTGCCGAAAAGCTAGAATCCAGAACGAGCACTTTTGGCCTGAAGTTTATCTGCAAACTTGCATGCAAGATTATTGAATTATGCGATATCATGTTGAAAATTACATCAATTATCATGCATTTTTGTTTCAACGGTGTGCGAGAAGAAGGAATGACCTCATCTCTCAGTCCAGGCAGTGACAAACAGGGACAGATAGCGGCATTGAAGTTCTTCCATTTACGAAGTGGCTGAAATATTGCGATTAGCTGCGAGCTGAAATGCTAAAATATGAGCATTTCTTAAAGATCCATGAATTAGTGCGGCATAAAACATGATGGGAATGGATGGTCGTCGTGTGTTGTGTTCATCTACGGTTCGAAGGTTTCGGGTTCCGTTTTGTTTTTCCCGCAGGAATCCCGTTATGCAATATGAATTTAAATGAGTTGCTGTAGTTAATTGGTGATATAGTTAAATTAATTATACGTGGCGCATAGGCGCATTCGGTCTTCTCTGGGAATGCTGATCATTATAGGCTAATTTTGAAGCTGTGGGAAGAATATTAGGCCATCTCGTTCGAGACTTTGAATTCTCAGCAATGTGCATGCACTACCTGAGAAAATCAGAAAAAGAATCAAGAAAATCCTTGAAAACCTTGCCAATTATCAGATGTCAAATAAGAGTGTATCAGAATGTCTGCAAAATCGCGGAAGTTACTTACTCACCGATGACCCCTAGCTTCGTATTTCGCCAAAACTGCAATATAATGCTGATAATACGACTAATAAACCCTATATTACCCGTATATCAGCAATTTAGGTAGTTATTTGGTAGATTGTGAACATGAGTATGAGCATGCTTGACTGTCCGATGTTGCTACTCTGTTATTTCCAAATAAGCCGTAGCAATACTAAGAACCAACAAATGATGCTTGGGACTAACATGTATCCTCAATGTGTTAAAACTGGTGATCCTTAATTGTTTAAATACCGGGCCTCGTCGAAACGCAGGTCAAGTAAGGAAATAGTGAAAAAAATGTTGACGTGATGCTCGTTTTTATGGAAGCCACTGTACTTCCACCAGAAATATATAGAATGTATTTGAAAATATAACCATCGAATCGCTCAGACAAACCACCTACAAAATGTTGTACGTAATATTTGGGCTAAATCGGACATTCTCAGAGTTTAAACTTTTGTTTTGAATCTGAAAAATGTCCCAAAGAGAGGAGGCGGGGAGTTTCTTGAAATTTTGGAAATGTCACACTCTAATCAGCATTTCTTTGAAGCTTTTACACCAGGGTGTTGCACTTTTTTTTCATTAGGGTAGTCCATTAATAGTTCATTAGGGTTGTTAGGCTGGTCTATAATAGATATAAATATCTAAAATGGTAACAACAAAAGCCTCTCGGCGCAACGCTAACACCTCGATTAATAACTGAAGAACAACTATTACAATAAACTGCCCTTAATATATGGAAAACTTAGGAAAAATTGACACATTAGAAACGATGGAAACTTGCTGTTTTATATCCAAAAAATAATTCGGTATTTGGCGATATCAAGGCAGTGAAGCATCCGTGCTAACTGCAAGAAAAGATCGAAAAATGACAAACCGTTTTGAAGGGAGAAAGAGGTCATAAATTTGATTTGTTATTTATGGATGATTCCAAATTATTAACCGCCTGCTATTGTGGTAGATGGTTTGATTTTCAGAAGTAGAGTGACGGGAAGATCAAGCATTCTAGTTACGAGGAACTTCGGGTTCCTTGGACACATCCGCTTTGTGGTTTTTGGCTTTTTGCTATAGAACTCAGGTTTTATTTTTATACACCTTCAAATGTGTTAGATAGTGTTTCTATTCGTTCCGTTTTACGTTCCATTTTATCCCATTTAGAATTTTTTGAAAAACATCACATAATGAAATTTATAAAAAAATTATAGAAGTCTTTCGATATCTATTGCAAATATTCGTAGTTAAACATATTTAATTTAACAAATGCACAAAAATAAACTGAAAGTAGACAACAAAAAACAAAATATCATGCATTCTTAATTATTGCGTAATGCAGAAAAAGAGTTCAGTTCTCAGGTTTGCTGAATTTCCTATTTGGTAACTATGGGAACGTCCATTAATTACGTCACGCAAAAAGTGACTTGTTATTAACCTCCCCTGTCACGTTTTTTGTATGGACCTTTACATTTGTATAGTTCGTCACGTTTTCATAAACTCCCCCCTTACTGCGTGACATAATTAATGGACCTTCCCTCTATGAAAAAAAATAGAAAATTAGAAGTTGTGTCCCTCAAAACCTTTAATCGGAAATTGATTTCTGTCACATGTATCCTTTAGGAAGTGTAAACAGAAATTTCACATCGTTAGAACTGCTCTGTGCCATTGGCGGTAAATGAGCACGATCAAGCGCGCACTCTTTTGCCTATCAAGAGGGTCCCCTTCTTTAGAATGTCTTCAGAAGACCCAGTTTTCTTAAACTTCATCTAAGTATACCGTTAACAGAACGAGAATCCCAGTCAGACATTTTAGATTCTCAGTTAAAGATTCTAGAGAATCGCAATAAGATAACCGGTAGAATCACAGCCGAGAATTTCAATCAGAAATCCAATAGACCTTCTATCATAAATTCAAGAAAATCGGTTCGAATTCGAGAGAATCTCTATCTGGGATTCGAGAGAATTTCTATCAATCATCCGAGAGAATCGCAACTAAAGTTTACAGAGAATCTCAATTAAAGTTTTGAAAATATCTCAATCAGAGATTCGATACCATCTCAATCAGAGTTCAAAAAGAATCTCAATCAGAGTTCAAAAAGAATCTCAATCAATTGAGAGATTATCAATCAGAGATTCAAGTAAATCTCAATTCGATTTTCACTCGAATCTCAATCAGAGATTTGTGAAAATCTGAATCATAGATTCGAGAGAATCTCATTCAGAGATTCGATAGATTCTCACTCAAAGATTCAAGAAAATTCTAATCATCGATTCAAGTGAATCAAAAGGCTTTTCTTAAAACTTAAAGAGAATCTCTATCAGAGATTCGAGAGAATCTTTATCGAGATTCGAGAGATTCCTTATCAGAGATTGTAGAGATTCTTTATCAGAGATTATAGAAAATCTCCATCAGAAATTCTAGGAAATCGCAACAATCAGAGATTCTAGAGAATCTCAGTCAAAGATTAAAGAAAATCTCAATCAGAGATTCGAGAGAATCTCAATTAGAGATCCGAGAGGATCTCAATCAGAAATTCGAGAGAACCTCAATCAGAGCATCGAGAGAAACTCAATCAAAGATTCGAGAGAATTTCAAACAGAGATTCGTGAGAATATCAACCAAAGTTTTCAGAGACTCTATATTAGAGATTCGAGCCTATCTTAATCAAAGATTCGAGAAAATTTTAATTCAGCTATCCGGGAGAATCGCCATCAGAGATTCAAAAGAACACCAATAAGAGATTTGAAAGAATCCTAATCATATAATCAAGGTGAATCTCAGTAAAAATTCAAGTGAACCTCATTCAGAGATTCTATCAAATCTCAATCAGATATAAAGGTGAATATCAATCAGAGATTCGAGAGAACCTCAATCAGGAAAATCTCAAACAGAGATTCGCAAGAATCTCAACCACATGTCCCAGAGAATCTAAATCATAGACCAACCAAAGTTTCCAGAGAATCTCTATCAGAGATTCGAGAATGTCTTAATCAAATATTCGAGAGAATCTTAATTCAGAGATCCGGCAGAAAATTTAAAAGAATACCATTAAGAGATTCGAAAGAATCTCAATCATATAATCAAGGTGAATTCCAATAAGAAATCCAAGCGAACCTTTTCAGAGATTCCATCAAATCTCAATCAGAGATTCGCGAGAGTCTCTACCTGAGGTCCGAGAGAATCTTAATCAGAGAGTCGATAGCATTTCAATCAGAGATACGAGCGATTTTCTCTCAAAGATTCAAGTCTCAACTAGAGATTCGTGCAAATCTCAATCGGGGCTTCGAATGGTTCTTATTCAGAAGTTCCAACGAATCTCAATCAGAGATTCGAGTGAATCTCAATTGGAAATTCAAAGGAATCTCGATTAGAGATTAGAGTTATTCCTCAATCAAAGAGTTGCGAAAATCTCGTTCAGAGATCCGAGAGACTTTCGAGACTATCTCGATCATACATTCGAGAGTGTCGCGAGAATTTAGAGCAGAGATTCGGGAGAATCGCAACCCAAAACTCGATACACTCGCAATCGAAGCGTCGAGAGAACCTCTGTTCTCTTGAAGATTAGAGGGAATCTCAAAAGCGGATCTTCGAGAAAATCTCATTCGAGAGAATCTTGATCCAAAATTTGAGAAGATCTAAATAATAATTTCGAGAGTATTTCAGTCAGTATTTTGAATAACTTTCAATCAAAAATTGATTATCAAAGATTGGAGAGACTCTCTATAAGTTATTGTAAAGAAGCTCAATCAGTGGTTTGAAAAAATCTGAATACGATTTTTTTCTCCAGAATCTCAATATGAGGTTTGTATTATTAATATGATGTATAGGGAGATTAGAGAAAATCTCTTGCAACGATTTAAAAAAATATTGGGAATTCGCGGACATTTTAATTAGAGTTTCAGAAGAAACAAAAACAGAGATTTAGGAGCACCGTTATCAAAAAAAATCCAAAAGATTTTCAATAAGAGATTCGTGTGAATGTCTATTGGACATTCGGAAGAATTTCTGTAAAAAATCCGAGAGCATGTTTTTCGGTTTTTGGATGGAATTTTAATTAAAAATTCAAGAGAACTTAAGCAGGGAATAGACATTTCAAGTTTCCAAGATCATAGAACAAGAAATCTCCAACAGAGATTCGAGAGCATTACAATCAGAGGTTCGAGTGATTATTAATCAGGGATTCCAGTGAATTTTAATCAGTGGTTCGAGCTCATCGCAATGAGAGATTCACATGAATCTCAATCAGAGCAATTCGAAAGAATTTTTTATCTGAGATTCCAGAAAATCTCAATCCGAGACTCGAGAGACTTTCAATCAGAGCTTCGAGTAATGATCTCGTGAAGATTCTACCCAAGTAACAATTTGGACTCTAATTGTAAAGTTTGTATTCTCCGTACGTGGAGTAACAATTTTGGTTAAGTATGGGTTCTGAAGACCTTGAATGCTATAAAACCTTTATAAAACCAACAATGTTACTTGGGTAGGGTATCTCAATACTGAAGATTCAAGAGAATTTCATTCAGAGATTCAAGAGAATTTTATCCTGCGATTCAACTGGAAATTTGAGAGAATCTCATTCCGACATTTCAGGGAATCTCTTTCAAAAATTTGAGTAATTCCTAATAATAAATTCGAGAGGATCAGTATTTTGAAAGATTCTCAATCAGGAATTGAAATTCAAAGATTCAAAGGTTCTTGAAAATCTCTTTCAGAGATTTGAGAGCATCGTTATCAAACATATTCGAAAGATTTACAATCAGAGATTTATTGGATTCAGAAATTGGAGAAAATTTCATTCAAAGATTTGAGAGCATCTTTTTCGGGATTCCCTTTTCCCCTTAATTCAAAACCAGGTTTTGGGCCGAAGTCGTATAAAGTCAAAGCAGATCCAAATCGCAACAGCAAACAGAACGTGAATATTTGACAAAGTTTTCATGCGTTGTTGTATACGAGGAAACTTCTTGTCCTGGAGGATTTCGAGCAGCTTTCAGGGTTGGTTTTCTATTCTGTTAAAGCCAAAAATGCTATAGCTGAATATTTCAAGACGAAAGAGGTATCGAAATTTCCCAAAAATACCCTGTATGGCAAGCAATTCGCACGTGCGGAAGAAAGAGTAAATCTTTCATCACTACAGGCATAATCAACAAAGAGATTTATCAGAAATAGTGCCTGCAGAAGCGTTTCCCAAACTTAATCAGAAACACAATGAAAAACCTTCGTTTGCGACAAAATTTGGCATCTTGCCATTATGCTAAAACTCTAATGAAGTGGTACAAAGCAAATCAAGTGAATATTGATGATGATGCTGATGATGATGAAATACAACCATCTATTGCTCCCTATCCAAATCGTTTCAATTGGGTGCCCTGTTGGTCCCTCCCTTTCCCAGTTATATGTTATTTAATATTCAGTATATTTTGTTTTGGTCATTTGGTTACTTACTTTGTGTTACAAAATTTGGCTGAAAGTAAGATTGGAAGTGAATATTGTACCAAAACCGTAAATTCACCAAACTTTCCAGAGCTACATCCAGTCGAGAGATATTGGGCTCTGGCGAAGCGGATGCTTTCTGAAAAGAAACAAGGAATCAAAATAATCAAACACTTCCAACAAGTTTGGACAGAGGACGTCTACCACGTTTTACATAACTTTTCAGGGTGTTCGAATTGTTGTGGATACAGACTTTAGCATGAAATAGGAAGAACATATTGTAATTATAACGCGTAATACCTAGTCGCGATTCGGTAACAGATATCGCAGCTGTCATTCGCCATATGCGAGAAAAACCCGAAATCGGTAATGCCTTCCGTTATTCCCACGCTCGGAACCAATGTCTGCATTTGATTTTCTTCGAATTAATACTTTGCTACAATCAAACAGACTGCAATTGTATTCGCAAGTTAGAACCACCAAGCCCGAATAAGACTCTTTGTTGTCTCGGCGAAATTCGGCGCAAAAGCGTTCTCAGCGCACAACGGCGAAACCCGCCCCGACCGGATCGTCTTTCTGATCGTCCATCCGTTGCAAGCTCCAAATCCGTGAAAAGGCACAAAACGCTTCCAATTATTTCATTATGTCAATTCGTTTCATTTTTATGTGTGTGGTTTTTTTTGCTGCTCCCGTCTTGCGCTCCAGCCAGTGCAAAATTTCCTGGAATAGAATTTCATTATCATTATTAACCGAGTTGGCCTGGAAGCCATTGGCGGTGTGAGATTTTCCTCGTGTTTTTCTTTTCTTTTCTAACCGTTTGACTGATTTCTTCGTCTTCTTCTTCTTTTCAGACACAACGATTGCCCCTGGAGCGCGCTCCGAAGTGCAGGAATGTGCTCTCTCGATAGGACTGCTCATGTTTGGCATCATCCTGGAGCGGTTCATTCACGTGATACAGAGTGCGTCCACGTCCAGCAGCCACGATGCCACCAACAGCAGTAGTAGGATCGTTGGTGGTGTTGATGATCATCATCATCCCTCCAGTAGCAGCAACAACAATGACACGAATGAGTCACTGCTCCAGGCGATTTCCAGCAAACAGAGCATGATCGCCGAGAACCTCAAGGAGCTCAATTCAGTCTCCGGCACGAAATCAACACCTCAGTCCGGCAACAAGCCAGCAACAAAGGATGGCAGGTACGGATTCACACCTTCCTGGGGTTCCCATCCCGCCTGCAGGTCGAAACTTCTAACTCGCACATGCATGGAAAATTGAATGTCATTTGTAATAATTATTCTCCTCCCTAAAATACCTCGACCTCTACAAATTACAGGATAAACGATGGACACGCCCCTGGAACTGCTGCCGTGGGGTCATCCGGGAGCAGCAACAACAACAACAGCGAACCTCGACAGAAACTGGTGCTACAGGAGGACGCCAAGGCGATACTTCCCGCAATTAAGGTGAGTTGAATATTTCGGGATTAGCAGCCTCAGCAGGATCTTTTGCGATTCGGCGCAATAAGAGGCCAGGGTGTTCTCCTCTGAACGTGCCAAAGGCGAAGCGAAATTCGTTGTGGTTTTCTGCAAATTTTGATGCGACTTTGTAAGCGAATAAGATACGGACTGGGAGATTCGAGATGATGCGATAAAGGGAACCGAGAGCCGTCTTGCGGCAGAAGCGCAATCTCCGAGGTCCGCGAGGTGATGAGAACGAAATACTGCTGCTAATTGGTTGTTTTATGGAGGAGGAATTTTACGACCTTGGCCTGGCCGTTAAGGATGCGCGATGGATAATAACATTGAAATTCAATCCATCGCGCTCGGCTGGTGCTGTTTATTATTTACGAAGATGCGGCTAATGCCTTGCATCGCGGAGGGAAAATTGAACTATAAAATGCGGGGTTGGGTGGTTGGATGGATGTTTTTGGTCCGTTTCCAACGATAAGGATTCGTTTATATAAATTTGAAATGTTCACGACGCTTGGATTTTCTCGCTAGAGCATAATCAATTTCCTCTTGTTTCAACATGAAATTGCATGACTTGATTCTTATGATATATTTAGCTACATATTCTTTCTGGGTGTTGGCTGCAAGTGGTGCCTCAATATTCAGGAAGATTACGGGAAATTTCTTGAAAAATGTTTAATTTTTTCTTATTAGATTTTCAAGAATTTCAATCGTAAATTAAAACCTAGATTCTATAGAGTACACCTGCCATTATGAGGATTAATTACCCAAGTAACATTTTTAATTAGATAAACGCTTCATAGGCAATACGTATACAACTTTAAACTGAGTAATGGTTAAGTAGTAGTTGCACAAGCGCCCAGCCAATATTTTCACAAGCAAATCTGGCGAATCTACCCAGCTTCATGAAAATGAAAAAACGGTCAAGCAGAATATGTAATCGGTTTATAGCCTAGGAAGCTTTTATCCAAAAATTATACAACTTATTACGTAACTGTACTCAAAGACAGTACTTTTGAAACGCATATTCAGCATATTTATTTGTTCATCGCAATTTCTATTTTTAGAACTGTGGCAAACAGCTTTTTATTGCTAGTCTAACACGTTGATATAAACGCTTAAACATAGTCATTATACAGCAATCGAAAAAATATGTATGTCAAAAACACTTTTTACAATACTCGTGGACGGTATTACAGCAATCGTACAGTTTTATCGTTGTAATGCGTAATCAACATTTAACTATATGAACTTTGTATTATAATGTTTATATAGAGTATATATTTATATATCACTTACCCGTGTACTTACCAGATTTGAACTCTGCACCTTCATCATAAGGACGGTGACTGTATCCTCAGAACCATATCAGCTGTGAGGAATTCCAGTACCCGTATTCAAAGTGTTCAAACCATATTTTAGTTCTAATATTGCTGAACAACAATTATTGCTGAAGCTCTTTACGAACAGGTTTATACTGTTTTGAAAATCAGTGTTACCGAGATTCTTATAATCTAAACATGATCACCATCCAATTTACGTTGTTATCTGTGCCGCGCTGGGATTCATTTGTTATAATTTTTTTAAACGACAATTTCATTTATAACTGTTGTTATAGATTGCTATATTAATCATTGCTATATTAATGGTACAATGATGCATAGAATGACAGTACTTGCCTATAAAAAATATTTGCACATTTTAAAAACCGTTTTCCCCGAGTAAATCCAAACAAATAATGCAAATAATGCGTCCGCAGTCGACTAGACTAACGAATAAATGACAATCGTCAACACCGCCGACGGTTGCTACGATTTTCAACCAAAATTAAGTTGAAAATACTCAACCCTTCATTGCGCGAAGAGAACGTGATGATTGAGTAGCTTCAACTTAAAATTGAGTTGTATGATCTTCAAATTAAATATAAACAAGTTAGGTTTGGAAATACCAGTTAACAATAACTAATGCACTTTTGATTGTTATTTTTGTATTCTCCCCAGCGCGGAAGTAACGATCTTTGATGAAGTTTTTTTTTTTCAGAAGCAGATAATTTATCATCTTCCATGCAAAGCGCTAGGAGCGGACAGTAATTTTATTGCTAGAACAAATAGACATGAAGAGAAAGTGTATTGATAGATCCGTAAGGGAACGGGAGGCTTTGAAATTGAATAGATGTAAGTTTGAAAACGAGCGGAGGGCATTTGAACGGTAGTATACTAATAACTAATGGTCCTCATTAAATGTCCAAACATTGTTGATAATATAATATCGAACACCAAAATAATCATTAGTGACTAGATGGGTGAATTCTACGTACATCAATTTGTTTATTCACCCAACTGTTAACCTCACTTGACAGAACTCAACGTTGAGTTTTTTTTTACTTAATTTTGGGTAATTTTTTCTTAGCGTGTACACTTTCGATTGACATCACGCGTGTATAGTCTCGTGGGATTGTGGCTCGGCTCTGGATGCCGAGGTTCATGGTTCGAATCCCGATTGCAACTTTTTTTTTTCATGTGAGGAAAATATTCATACGATCGTCATATGAACTTCTTTCTATTAGGGAATCGTATAAAACTAGCAATAATGTCTTCTGGCAAATTTCCATAATGAGTTCCTCTCGATTTGTTCGCTCAGTGCACTTATACAACATTTTATACAGCTATAATCACTAAGCTGTATAGCGGCTAAGGTATTTTTAATATAAAGGCTTTTGAAAAGCTATAACAAAGCCAACAAATAAAACTGTGTAAGGGAACACAAAATGATCATTCAAAATCGACTAATTTCTTAGCTACATAAACAAGCTGTGTAAATGCAGACAAACATTGTTCGCATAAGAACTTTCTTTTCAAAGTATGCAACCTAGAGCTAAATGTTGTGTTAAAGTTGTGTTACATTACGCATAAGTACTGTATCGATTTTTTAATTCTGCTTATTGCTTATTCAGCTTCACTTGCTTTTATACAATTATAAAACAGCTTATAAGTTCTTAACTTCAGCTTAGGCAACTAAAAATGTTAGTTGGGTAAAATTGTGCACCAACCTGACCGGTCGATAGCAACCCATTTTCGGCTTTGCCAATAGACTTTGTTGTGTAGAAGAATGTAAATAATTTCTTAAAAAAATAGGGTTTGACAAATGCAGATGAAACTGTACCACTAAGAAACTACGAGAGGTCGTTATCCTCGAGAAGTTCAGAACGATTTTCGATCATTTTAATCGCAGATACCCTTGAGCGTTTCCAGGTGAAATGACCTGGAAATGTGGAAAATTATTTTCGATATTTTTTTTTATTTGAATGAAACTTTGCATACGCGTTTGGCTTAGGAAACTGAGCATTTTCCTCTCTAACAAA
Source organism: Aedes japonicus (assembly GCA_034211315.2). Lineage (NCBI taxonomy): Eukaryota > Metazoa > Arthropoda > Insecta > Diptera > Culicidae > Aedes > Aedes japonicus. The sequence continues at coordinate 190,691 of JASCZW010000242.1, forward strand.
GATTTTTGTGATTCAAGAGTTAGTTTTAAAAAGGGCGTAAGCATTGTGAATAGCACTTCAATTGAAAATTTGTAGCTTGAAAACCTTTGGTTGTACAAAAAACTGTCTAAGAGCAAGTTGTGATCCTGTGTGAAGGTTGTAAAAAACAATACACTGAGAAATAAAAATGAATTTTCGATATTTTGATTTGTTTTATTTTTTTTATTGTGAAAACTTGAAGTTATTACACAAATGTTAGCGAAGAGTTCAGGATGGAGAGATATCAGGAAAAAAGTTTCTAGAACATCAACTTTCGGTGCATATCTCAAAATTTTAAAAGTTGCAGGAATAAACGTATTCTGATTATATAATTTGATTCTTGAAGTATTTTCAAATTTTTAAGCTCTCAATGATAACCTTCGTAAGAGCATCCATTCTCGAGATATGTGCGATTTAATTGTATCATACTCGAATAATTTTCGAAAATACGACGTTTTCATAAGTTTTTCTAGATTCTCCAACAACAAGAGTTGATTTTTCGAATTATATAATAAAGTTTACGCTACTCTCTCTTTGACCGCAAGATGATTGAATGAATGGCTCAAATAAAACAGATTATAAACTATACAGGGTGCGGCAGAAAATAATGCGAAAATTTGTTCTATATCTTTCAAATACCATTTTCAACTAATTCAAGCAATAACATCATCATTTTCGAGTGCAGTTATCTTTATAAAGTGCTTTTAAACAAATCTATTCAATGTGTCCTCCATTTTTGTTTATAACATCCTCGAGCCCACGCCGGAAGCCAGAGCATACCTTTCGGACGTAGTCCTCCGACATTGACTACCATGTTCGTGTTATGGTTGACTTCAGGGTTTTCACACTAGGGTGTGATGTTTTGCAGGCTCGTGCTTCAACATATGCCGCAATCGAATAATCCAACCGATTAAGACCTGGACTGCTAGGGGGCCACAAACCCTTCGGCCAAAACTTCATGTTATCGTTCAACCATTGTTGGGTTCGATTGGACGTGTGACACGGCGCTCCATCCTGCTGTAGGACAACGTTTTGGTCCTCGGAGAAGTTGGCCTTCACCCAGGGAAGCACTTTGCCTTTTAAAATACCGATATATACTTCGGTATTGATTTTAACTCCAGCATTAATGAAAACAGGCGGCATTTTCATACCGTTGCAACCGGATACCATTTTCATACCGTTTCATACCGGATGCAACTAAGCCAAACATCATGACACCAGCCGGATGTTTGGTTTGAAATTTGAATTTCACTTTTTCCGGAACGTTCTCCATTTTCTGCGGTGAAATGAACCGGTTCGTGCGGCTGTTGACCGCAGCATCAATGCTGATAAGCTTTTCGTCGGAGAACAGGATTATCATTTTTTTCCTTCTTCAACAAGGAAAGCAATCTCTTGGAACGAGTCACTCGTAGTTCCTTGTCCCGGTCCGTAATCAAGTGGCGTTTCACTCTGGCTCTGGAAGATGCATGCAGAGTCTTCTTTGATGATTCTCCACATGGTTTTCTGAAATATTGGCTTCCTTTGCAAGTTTCTATGGAACGCACCGGGTTGCGAGCAATTTTTGCACGGACCGATTTGATCACGTTCGGCGTGCGTGCAAAGCGCGGACGTCCGCTTCCCGGCTTCCGCTGCTTAGGACCATCCTGCAGGGACTTTTTTATGCGGTAAAATGTTGCCAAATGGCACCCTACCACCTTGGCAATCTCTTTCGGCTTCTCTTTCGGCGAGCAACAAACTAGTGATCACTTCTTTCGCGAAGATTTTGACGATTTTTCAATAAAACAAATAGAATGTTTGGATGCAGCACTTGAAAGTAAACATAAACAAATACACTTTCGACAGAAATTAGTCACTAGCTACACGAATTAACCCAATATTCAAGTTTGAACATTTTCGCATCATTTTCTGCCGCACCCTGTAGAAGATGCATAGCGCTTCTGTTCGTCTTGTTCTCACACGCGAACATGCTGGGTTCATAATTGTTAATTCGCATACTTTTCACGTTTGAAGGTATGCCCCTGGCCTACCAAAACCAGGAAGAGATATTTTGCCAACATCGTCAGCGCTATTGGTCTGCTACAGTTTATAATCTGTTTTGTTCAAATGTTGGACCAACTTACCGCCTCATAGTGGGACGAAATAAAAAAAAGTGGGAAATGGGTATTTGCGGCGAAACTATTAGGTGTGGCCTTTGATGTCTTCTACAATGTATCTACATTTTTGGAGTACTTAATTTTTTGTGGTAACGAATTTGATTTAAGGGGTGTATACACCTAGATAAAAGAAATAACTTTTATATTTCTTGTTCAAACGGATAACCATGTATTGAAACATTGTAATTAAGGTCATTTCATGAAACTTTGTAGAAGACAAAACCTTTCTATCTCTTAACTGGACGAAATTTTAGGGTGAAAAAGCAATGAAAAATGTAATACCACCTAAAACTCGTTTTTTTTATCATAACTTTCTTATTTGAATTTTAACATTTTTCAAATGTTCTACACAGTTTAAGGTTCTTAAAAATTTTTTTTTCCTAGAAAACAATTTATCATTATCTCTTCATTTAAAGGATTGCCGTCGGTTTTAATTAATTTTTTGAGCTATCTTCTAGGATGTGTAGATTACAGGTTACCTGGTATTAGCAGCTAATCCTATCGATAATTTATTCAACAACTGATACCCTTTAAAATTATGTACAAATTATAAGGGGTTCCAAGAGGGCTCCTAACAATTTTCCAAAAAAGTCACTAAGTTTCTTATTAGATTATGTTGCATATATAGTGATTTTTTCATCTTTTTGAATAAATATTTAGACGTGCTATTGATGTTTAAAAGGAAAAAAAAGGCGCGCCTGCCTGAATTTTAGGCAGCATCATAGGCTCTTTAGCTTGAAAAACTTGTCCGTTGGGTGCCCGCTGCTGGGTTTTGCCAATAGAATACCTAGGAATCTAAAACTATCCTTTATTGGTATACGAATTCGTTTAACTTCTCGGAAAGCATCAGTAACAAATTTGTTTTGAGTGTTTAATAATAATTTCAAAATGGAATTCAATAATCATCTACATCAAGGTACGTTATGGAGGAAATTCCTTCGGCTACATCCATCACATCATCTCCTGAAGAAAGATGCAACAGGAATTTTCCAGAGCGCATAATATCGAGTTGTTTAACAAAGATATAGCTGGAATCATGTTTGAAAAGGAAGATGGCCTGGATTTGTTGAAACAAAAGGCGGCTGACTTTGACGAGATAGTATTTCTGTTGAAAGAAAAATTTGCTGCGCCAGAATGAATACTAGAGGGCGCCAGAATGTTCAAGATAAGACCAATAAAGGATACCATCAGTTTTAGGGGCTATTCATAAACCCCGTAGACTTTTCTGGAGGAGAGGGTTGATCAAAGTCTACGTTCCCTTCAAAATGTACGGAGAGAGCTTCAAGTTTTTACACACAATGTATAAAGTATACAATAAGAAGAAAAATAGGCATCCCAAGTAACAATTTTAGTTTTATTCCAGCCGCATAGCACTCCTCCCGGCTTTGTTGATTAAACTACATTTAAAACTGTTTCGTTCACCAACACCTCCTCTATGCATCTTTAAAGCCGAAATGTGTACAAAGTGGCCCACGCTATAAACGGTTCTGAAAACAAATTAATAAAACCTTTACAAGACCATTTTGAAAATGTTCTAGTGAAAGATGTTATGACCACTTGAGAACCTTCATGAAACCTATTGGCTGCCATCAAAACCTGCATTGGGCCAAATGGCCACAGCTGTCAAACTTCACGGTGATATCGTGGTTGGTTTTTGTTGTTCTGCTTTATTCGATTCTCCGCTCTTCTGATTCAGTAAGCAGTAAATAATATCTAAGAGAAAAAAGTTCTAGCTTTGCTGGAAACTTTGTATCAAAGCAAAATATCCAAAACAAATTGAGTTTCTTCACAACGTATCATGCTCCAAATCATATGCGCATTTAATTTTATGGTGAATATTGGTACGATAAGAGCCGAAAATTAATACACCTCGGAAATAATGCGAGTTTAAATCTATGAAAACAAAATTGAACCAAATGTATTCGAGAAATTAATCATGAATTTCCTGAAAATTTATGGAAATAAATAAGATTATCTAAAAGAATGCCAAAATTGGTCTTTGATCTACAGTTCATTTGAATTACATATAAAATTTGGTGTATTTATTTTTCCACATTTCAGTTATTTCATATATTTCAATATGGCGATTGGAAAAAATCACTGTTTTGGCAAAAAGCCAATTTATCTTCGCAATGGGCATTTGGTGACTTTCCTCAATGCAAATGTGCCATTTAATGCATTTACTGGAGGCAAAATGGCTTTAAAATGCTTTTTCAACTGACCATAATAAGATAACTGAACGAGTCCTAAAACGGTATTTCGAAACAGCATTTTTTATGAGTTCATAAAGTCAAAATAAAACCTTTGATAGAAGTAAAAGGAACTCCAGAAGACAAGGTTTTAAGATCGCTGTAGAGAAGCTGTGTAGGTTCTCATAAACCTAACTAAAAGTTGAAAAAAATGGCACCACTTTGTACCAAAATAAAACCAAATTGATTTCCAGTGGCTTTCATAAAACTTTAATAAAACCTAATAAAGCTGGATGGTTTTGGCAATGTTACTTGGGATATGTAAAACGAAAATTTTAAAAGTACTGTTTGAACCATTTTACCCTATATCTTTTGAACCGGTCATCCAAGCGTCTTGCTATCAAAGAGAGATTTGTTGGAAACTTAACTAAAATTTCGAAAAACGTTCCGTGGTAACAGAACAGACACGTGAATAATTTATGAAAGGTCGTATTTTCGTATATTATTCAAATATTTCATCATATTAAATCATAATAAATCGAAAATGTCTCGAGAACGAATGCTCTTACGAAGATCATCATTAGGAGCTAATCAAAATACTTCAAAAATCAGATTATATCATCAAAATACGTTTATCCCCGCGAATATTAAAATTTTGAGAAATACACCGAAAGTTGATGTTTTAGAAACATGTTTCCCTGACATTTCTCCATCCTGAAATCTTTGCTAAAATTTGCGTAATAACTTCAAATTTTCACAGTGAAAAAAAAAACAAGAAATTGTTATTCGAGATATTTAAATTTAAATGTTAATTTTAGATTTTTTTTCCGAATTTTATTTTTTCAGTGTATATATTTTTCACAACTTTCACACATAGGGACACAACTTGTTCTAAGACAGTTTTTTTTTTGTACAACCAACGGTTTTAGAGCTACAAATTATTAATTGAAGTGCTAATCAAAATGCTTACGCCCTTTTTTTTTTGCATCAGTGGAAAAAAATTACTTTCGTTGGTAAAAAACGTGTGTACAAATTTTCAACTAAATCGAGAACACTAGAAGTTGGTCGGTAGGTCATTTCGCCTGGAAACGCTCCCTTGTTAGATTAAAACCACTGCATTTTTCATTACCTGATCTTAACGACCATTTTAAGAACCGATTTCCACACTTTAACGAAAAATCGCTTAGCTTCTTCTACCTCCTTCGAGCAACAGCATCCTTTTAACAAAAACTCCTCCCCACACCAAGTCAAATTTATCGGACAAATCTTCAATCCACTTAATTAAAACTCATCTCCATCGTTTGTTGTGCCATCATTACTTTATACCCCACAAACACACAAACCCCCACGGACCGAGCCGAAACAAAATCCGCGCCAGATGACACGATGATAGCAGCCTCAGCCCACCACAAACAGCATTATGAACCCGGCCGGCGGCGTGCGGAAACTGCGCGATGAATCTGCGGGCGGGTAATTAAATTAATCGTTTATTAGACCCATCTGCCTGCTGCCGCCGCCGCCGCCGTGGCTCTCCACCATGGACCGGCATTCGGTTCGGTTCGGTTCGCATCCTTTCGAAGGTCACGCCAGCCGCCGCCGGCCGATTCCTTCGAGATTCGGCCGCCGAAAAAATTCGCTTCGGGACATAATTGCTTCTAATTGGGCATCACTCTCTTCCCGGGCGCGTCTTGAAGCATGCTTTTATCGCTGATTTTGGTTCGGCACTTTTTCTCTCTCTCTCACTCGCATTTCTTGGAAGCGGAGTTCAAGGTCTTCCGATTCCATTCGGCCGTCCAACCATCCATGCGTGCGGTGACGGATTGGGCCATCAAATGGTTGCTGAAAATGAAAAATGCAACATTCTTTGAGGAGAGCGATTGAACTGGTCACGTGTCTCTTTCACTGCCCCGCTCATTCACGGTCAATGGTCCCATTCATTTCTTCGGCCTCGCCTTGTCATAATCGTTAGTTTCTTAATCATCGCCATTCTCTTGACAACCACCAGGTGATTGTCCGCTTAATTTGCCGAAACTGGAGCCATTGTCCACGCAGCCACATGGTTCTATTGGTGGACGGAGGGCAGCGGAGTACAAGCGTGAAATGATTTAGATTGGCTCTGTCTCCCACAAATTGAAGTAAAGAGAAATTTAACTGGGTTCGGAGGATAATTGCAGGAACCGTTTCGGGATTAAAGGAATGTAGAGAATATCACATTCCATGGGTATTTCCGTAGAATACGACGCAATTATCCGGGATCTGTAGTTTAGAAATAGGAATTTTTGAAAGGTCTGGACTATGTTCAAAAAAATCGTTGAAGCCATGTACAAATTTGACGTGATGTAATTTTCCGTGCATACTTAAACATACTGCAAATTAGAAGTTAAATAAAGCACGTAATGTATCAAGTTTGATATAACCGGTTGGTATATCTCGTAATCCTGACCATCTAGACGGCTTCTGTCTTCGACAAAGGGGTCCAGTAGATCATGGCCTTTTAATTGGTGACTATTAGTTGAGCATTTTATTACTAGGTGGTGCTAGTGTGCATGTAAATTTCTCAAAAATGCTATATCTGCTCAACAGGTCTTGATAGATAAACAAATGTTCAGAATTGTCTCGACCCGCTCGAGTATGCTCAATCTTGGGACTCTGGTCATATCAATCTTTCCTATCTTCGATAAAGTTGATCAGTGGATCAAGGCCTTTTCATTGGTGATTACGGGTCCCAAATTTTCTCACTTTGCGACTATAGTGCACAAGTGAGTTTCCTGAACATAATGTAATTTTTTATCCTGTCCATTTGGGAGGTTCCTGTCTCCGACAAAATGGGCTTAGTAGTTCAGCGCCATCATTTCAAATTGACAGTCAAAAAACCTCTTGTACACTAGCGACACGTGGTAAACATATCCTGATTACAAATTAAAAGGTCTTGTCCTACTCAACAGCCTTGCTGAATGCTAAAGCCTTATATTTGAGACGGATCCAGCACATTTCCAAAAAAAAATGTACAAGCACAATAGCACCGCGTGGCGGACAAATTCGAAAATGATAGTCACCAATGAGAAAGTCTTGATTTAGTGATCAACTTGATCGAAGACAGAAACCTTTTCAGTGGTCAAAATGCCATATGTAAAAGCTTGGTCAGGAAAGTGAATTGTACACCGGTGCCGCGTACCTGATTTATTGTGAACTGCTGGTCATGAATGCAAAGGTCTTGTTCCATTGAAAAAATCATCAAAAATCTTTCCAAATGGTCAGGATTCCCAGGTATGGCAACTTCAGAAAATACATTGGCAGACTAGCGCAGCGTAGTGGGGCAATTTCGAACTGCTAGTCACCATTCAAGAGTTCTTGACCCACTGAACAAAATTGTCGAAGACAGAAACATTCTCTCTGGTCAGGATACCAAAATATAGTATATTCCTGAAAATAATAAGCATACTAGCGCCGCCTAGTGAGAGAATCCTAAACTGTTCGTCAATAAATAAGCCTTATCCTACCGAATAACTTTGCTGAAGACAGTAACATTCTGTGTGATCTGTATCACGAGATATACCGGAAAGGAATGTGTTGCACAAAGTACAAAGTGCGAGTGCTCGTGTTGCAGAAGTTGGCGCAAGTGCTGAAAGGTTAAAACTTCAGCGGTTTTCATTAAATTTTCGAAAGTCTTAAACTTGCTTGGAGAATTTGCTCGAAGTTTAGGAATTTACTTGTAATTCTGGATGAGCCTGATAGACCTTTTCTATCTTGAACTTTCATGAAGTTCCCATGAAACTCGCACAATGTTCCCAAGCAACTTGCACAAAGTGCACATGGAACTTGCTTAAAGTTTCCTCGAAACTTGCTTAACTTTCCTCGAAACTTCCTCAAGTTCTTAACGAACTTGCTCAAATTTCTCAAGCACTTGTTCAAAGTTCCGAAAAACTTGCTCAAAGATCCTACAAAACTAGCTGGAATTTGTCGCGTGAATGTACCTCGGAACTGGTTTCCTTTGAAACTTTTTCATGAACTTGCTCCGTTTTAAGTTACTCTAAGTTTCATTGGAATTTTCTTGAATTTTCCCCAGAACATGCTCAAAGTTCTCTCAAAACTTACTCAACATTCAAACTGCTTTTGTCCGATGTAACCTCGGAAGTTGATCAAAATTCCTTCGAAAATTACGTTTTAGCAGATTGCGATATATTTAGCTTACACTTTCTCTGGATCTTGTTCAAAGTTTCCTCGGAAACTGCGCTCGAAACTTGTTGAACTTGGTCAAAGTTACTCAGAGCTCATAAGCTCCAAGTACCTGAGTATCTTGCTCGAAGTTCTAAGGAAACTTGATTAAAACTTTTAAGAAATTTATCCAAACTTCCAAAAAAAAAAAAAACCATGCAGGTTGTTCCTAAGAAACTTGTTGACTTGTTGTTGTCCAAAGTTACCTCGGAGATGGTTTAAGGCTACCTTGAAGCTTGTACAATGTTCTCTTGCTCAACAAGCTCAAAGTTCTTGTTGATTTGCTCAGAGTTAGTAGCAGAATTTACTCTAAGTTCCCTCGGAACTTGCTCAAAGTTCTCCTGAAACTTACGAAAGTTGTTCGAAGGTCTCTCGAACTTCTGTATAGTATCCTCCCCTTGCCTACCCTGCATTGCAGCTTGGTAAAAGATTATGTGCCTGATCGGATACTACCGTTCAAATGCCCTCCGCTCGTTTTCAAACTTGTATCTTTCAATTTCAAAAACCCTGCTGTTACCCTATACAGAACTATCAAAACTTTGTCCTCATTTCTATTCGTTCTAGTAATAAATTACTGTCTACTTCTAAAGCCTCGCATGGAGATGAGAAATTATCTGCTTCTGACAAATTTCATCTTCTTTATAGTGTTTTTTGAATCTTACTCATAGTTTGCTCGTTACTTGCTCAAAGTTCTCTCGAAAGTTGTTCACAATTCTCACGAAACTTACTCAATGTTCCCTCAAAACTCAAATTTCAGTTGAAACATGCTCAAAGTTGTCTAAAAACAGCTTCCTTGAAAATTTCTTCCTCTGCTCAAAGTTCCCTGATACTTGCTCTCGTGAAATTTACTAAGAGTTCCCTCGGAAGATGCTCAAAGTTCCCTCGGAACATACACAGAGTATTCTCAAAACTTGTTCAAGATTATCTCGAAACTTGTTCAGAGTTTCCTCGTAACTTGCTCACAGTTTGCACGAAACTTCCTCCAAATTTCTTCAAATCGTGCATAAATTTTTCTAGAAAGTTTCTAAAAAAATTCAAAATCTTCTCGAAACTTGCTCCATAATTTCTTCGAAAATTGCTCGAAGTTCTTTCGAAAATTGTTAACAGGTTCCTCAGCACTTAATACTACCACATAGCTACCACAGACTTGTTCAAAAAATTTAATGAATTTGCTCGCAGTTCGCTCGGAATTTACTCAGAGGTTTCTCGAAACTTCTTCAAGGCTCCCTCCAAACTTGTTCAAGGTTCTCTCGAATCTTGATCAAGGTTTTCTCGAAACTTGCACAAAATTTTCACGAAAGTTGCTCAACATTTCTTCAAATCGTGCATAAATTTCACTGAACACGCTTTAATTTTCTAGTTTCCTAGAAATTTGCTCAAATTTCTCTCGAAATTTGTTCACAGATTCCCCAGCAGTTAATCAAAGCTACCACTGAATTGCTCAATCTAACGGATTTGCTCACTGTTCTCTCAGAACATACTAAGAATTTTCTCGAAACTTGTTTGAGACTCTCTCGAAACTTTGTTTTTTTGTTCGACATTTGCTCTTAGTATCCTGAATTTTGCTCAAAGTTCTCTCGAATTTTTAAAAGTTTTATCCTAAACGTGCTCATAGTTTCCTCGTAAATTGCGCAATGGTTGCATTGCGACTTGCTCGAAGTCCTTTCGAAATGTTTCAAAGTTTTCTCGAAACTTGTCAAAAGTTCCCACGGAACTTACTCAAAGCTCACTCGACGTGCTTAGAGTTACTCCGGAACATGTTTGAAGTTCCGTCGGAACTTACTCAGAGTTTTCTCGAAACTTGTTCAAGGCTCTCTCGGAACTAGCTCACAATTTGCTCCAAATTTGCCCAAAGTTTCTTAGGAAACTTGCTCAAAGTTGTCTCGAAAATATTTATTTTTTTCTTCGAAACTTACTTATAGTTTCCTAGCAACTTGTTGAATAGTTTTCTCATAGCTTGCTCAAAGTTTTTAGAAATTTTCCAAAGTTTCCTCAACATTTTTTAAATTTTTCCGTGGAGCTTACTCAAAGTTTGCTCGAGTTTTGATCAAATTCCCTCGGCGCTCGTTCAAAGTTCTCTCGAAACTAGCTCAAAGTTCCCTTAGGAACTTACTCAATGTGCCCTTGAAACATGTTCAATGTTCTCTCGAAATTTTTTCAATGTTTTCTTGAAACTTGCCTATAGTTTGCTTGAAATTTGCTCAAAGTCTACACGAAATTTGAAAAAGTCCTGTAATATTTCCTCGAAGCATGTTATTGTTCCTTCAGAACTTAATCAAAGTTACCTTGAAACTTGTTCAATGTTTTTTCGAAACTTGTTCATAGTTAAAGTTTCCTCGAAACTTGCTCAAAGTTCTTCGAAATATCTTCAAGGTTCCCCAGGACTTACTCAAACTTTTCGAACTTTTATTCAAACCTTGTTTCTAGTTTTCGTGCAACTTGTTATAGTTCTCTCGAAACTTGCTCAAAATGTCCCTTAGAACTCGCGTCGCGTTTCCGTTGAGTGTCCCTTAGAACTTGCTCAAAGTTCACGCGGAATTTGCTCAAAGTTCCTCGGACTTTCTTCATAGTTTGCTTGCAACTCTCTAAGTTGTATCGGAGCTTGTGAAAAGTTCTCTTTATCGCAATTTGTTGTAGTACTCTGAAACATGCATAAATTTCCCCGAAGCTGTTCAAAGCTTTCCGAACTTACTCAAAGCTCCTTTGAACTTGCTCAAGGTTTCCTGGAAACTTGCTCAAAGTTCTTCGGAATTCGCTCACATTTCTCTGAGAACTTACTGGGAAGTTCTCAAACTTGTTCAAAATTTTGCTCAAGCTTGTTCTGTAGATTTTTATAGTTTTGTAGTTCTCCCAAAACTCGCTCAAATGTCCCTTAGAATTTGCTCAAAGTTCCAGCGGAATTTGCTCAAAGTTCCTTACTTCAAGCACCAATTTACTCATAGTTTGCTTGAAACTTGCTCAAAGTTATATCGAAGCTTGTGAAAAGTTCTCTTTTTATCGCAATTTGTTGTAGTACTCTCGAAACTTGCGCTCAAATTTCACCAGGAAGTTGCTCATAGCTTTCCCGGAACTAACTCAAAGCTCCCTTGGAACTTGCTCAAGGTTCCCTCAAAGTTCTCTCATACTTGCTCAAAGTATCTAAATAACTTGCTCAAAGTTTTCTCAAGTTTTTTTTAAGTTTCTCGAAATGTTCTCTTCGAAACTGTGCTCAAAACTTCGTTCAGAAACTTGTTCAAAGTTGTCGCGCAACGTGTTATAGTTCTATCAAAACTTGTTCAAAATTCTCCGTGAAAGATTTTTTAAAGTTCCCTCAGATTTGCTCAAAGTTCCCTTTGAAACTTACTTCGAAAGTTGCTCAAAGTTCCTTGCTCAAACTTTTCTCTTGGAACTAACTCAAAGTTCCCTCGGATTATGTTAAAAACTCACTCGATTTTTACTCAAAGTTCTCTTAAAAATTTTATAACATTCATCGAAACTAGCTCAAAGTTTCCTCGAAACCTGCTCTAAAATCACTCAAAACTTGTGCAATGTTTCTCGCAACTTGTTATAGTTTCCTGAAAGTTGTTCAAAGAGGAAGCTTGTTGCAAGTTCTCTTTGGAGCAATTGAACTTGCTCAAAGAGAACAGGCTCTCAGTTTTCTGGGAATTTGCTCAAGGTTTCTAATGAATTTGCAAAAGTTTTCTCGTACTTTTTCTATAAATTCGCTCGGAACATGCCCAAAATTTTCTGAAAACTTGTATCTTATGGAATTTATTCAAAATTTCCAAGGAATTTATTCTAATTTCCTTATGACAGTTGTTCAATGATCCCAAGGAATTTGTTAAAAGTCCCCTTTGAACTTGCTCAAAGTCGTTTCAGAACTTTCTCAAAACTGAAGTTTCTCCGGGATCGCTTAAACGACCCATTACAACATGCTCTCTCGAGATATGCTAGAAGTTCCATCGGAACTGGCTTGGAGATTCAACATTTCCAGAACTGCTAAAAATCTCTCGGATTTGGTTGAAATTTTTCGAACTTTTCCACAATATTCGTGCAACTAGTTATAGTTCTCTTGAAATTTGCTCAAATGTCCTCTGAACTTGCTCGAAGTTCCCGCGGAATTTGCTCAAAATTCCTCGGACTTATTCAAGCTTCTCGAAACTTGCTCATAGATTGCTTTAAACTTGTTCAAAGTTTTATCGGAGGTTGTGAAAAGTTCTCTTTTTCTCGCAATATGTTATAGTACTCTTGAAACTTGCTCAAATTTCCTCAGGAAATTGCTCAAATCTGTCTCGGAACGTACTCGAAGCTCCCTTGAAACTTGCACAAGGTTCCCTAGAAACTTGCTCAAAGTTTCTTTGGAATTTGCCCACATTTTTCTGGGAGCTTACTCAAAGTTTCCTCAAACTTGCTCAAAGTTTCTAATGATTTGTTCAAAGTTCTCTCAAGTTTTCACGAAACCTGCTCAAAATTACCTCAAAACATGCTAGAAGTTTTTCGAAATTTGTTAAAAATGCTCTTCAAACTTGAGCAAAGCTCCATCGAAACTTATTCAAAGTTTCCGGGCAAAGTGTCATAGTTTCAACGAAACATGCTCAAAATTCCCACGAAAGTTTTTCCAAGTTCCCTCAGGTCAAAGTTTCCGTGAAATTTGAGCAAAGTTCTCTTGAAACTTACTCAAAGTTGCTCAAAGTTCCCTCGAAACTAGCTCAAAGCTGCTTAAAATTCCTTCCCCAAACTAGCTCAAAGTTCTCTTGCAACTTGCTCAAAGTTACCTCGGATTATTTTAAAAATTACCTCTATATTTACTCAAAGTTCTCTAAAGTTATTTGTAAGATTCATCAAACTAGCTCAAAGTTTCCTCGAAACTTGATCAAAAATCACTCCAAACTCGTGCAAAGTTTCCTCGCAACTTGTTATAGTTCCCCTGAAAATTGCTCAAAAGGAAATTTAGAAAAACATATGCGGGTCCTTGCGGGGTCGCAAATTAATTGTATTTGGAAGAGTATCTTATCAACTAGTAATCCTGATATTTTCAGCGTTGGGTATCAGAGGGTAATAGGTTCCCATTGAAATTTTTTCTTAGTTATTTGACAACCTGTTCAAATTTTTCATGACCTTGTTTGGATACTCCACTCTCTTGGCGATCTTTCAACTTCTCCATTTCAACGACCACCCTTCTATCGACTACTCTCAAAACAATGCAAATCAATAGCCTTGCCAAAGTGCGATAATTGGCGGCTTCCGAACAGTAGCCATCATCGACACAATTCAATGAGGTGACAGAATCCAGCCACCAAATTCCCAATCAACTTGACCCATCCTTCACCTGCGATGTAGTCATACATCACTCTTGGAGAGCAGCTTGGGTTGCTTCCGCTACAGCATCATCGCACATCTTCACATCAGCGGTATGTCATCACCCAGGAGATCAGAGGCAGTCGAGTGACAGGTTCAACATATCCAGCTGTCATCTAGCGCCCACTTCACTGGACACTTTAGTGGTTGCCCCCCATCATGCATTGAGCCGCATTCGACCCCCGAAAATATAATCAACACGAGGAAGTCGAAACTGTGCTCAAGAGCTGCGGTGTGTCCCCACTTGAGGTCGATAACAATCGATCCTCATACTCTCGGGCGGTTTGGGTCGGTCATAGATTTCACCCCGCGCATAGAATCGACGATAAGCGCGAAGAAAGAAAAACAACTTCACACATAATTGCGCCACCATCGCTCGCTCGAGGCCTCGGGGTCCATTGGGGCCGAACCTCCTCTGGGAGAGAGATGGGATGGAATTTTGGCCCCAGGGGAGGACAGTTATTAGGCGCACATTCGGTGCCCAAACCTCATTGATGATGATCATTGAGTCGCCATTCGCGGTCGTGACCAAATCGCCGCCGTTGTTGGATCTATTTCTGCCCCTGCAATCCATCAAAGGAGAACAAATGGAGAAAGGCTTTCTCCTGATCCGATAGAGAGCTAAGAGCTGTTTTCTATTTTGGGTAAATCCAAAATTAACCCGCGTACAAGTTCAGGTCGCAGCAGCAGCTGTCAAGCTGTTGTTGTTGTCGTCACTCATTCACCTTTTGTGGGGTCTGCCCCGATGAAAACCCCAAAATCATGGAAAATAACCGACTGAAAGACTTTCACATATGTTATCGCCGGATTAAGTTCAATCTGGGATGTAAACATTGGCCCAATAAAAATCTTCCACGGTGTGTAATTATAAAGCCCTTAAAGTCGAGGATGATTACAGTTCGGAAAGACTCAATCGAAAACAAATCTGCTGCACCGCTCGGAATGACTCAGCGAATCGAAATTGCTCCGGAATGCACTTAATTCAACCGAAAATAAAAATCCAACAACGTGCTGACGCAATTCGCTTAACAAAAGAAAACAGAAATTATATTTCAGTTGGCCGCTAGCCTAAAAACAAAACACCAACAACAACAACAACAACAACCGCAGCAGCAGCAGAGAAATAAAACTAAGATGACTGCATTCTTTGGTCACTCATTAGCCGCCCCTTCTCCCGGTAATAAAGACATTAGCGTCTAATCACACCAACTTTTAGCCTCAGGTGCCCCCCCCCCCCCATCTTTCCCATCCTCCCTCAGATTAGAGAAAGATAAACGAAACAAAATTTCGAATAAAGTGACCTTGCCTACTTTTACGGGCGGCCTTTCTTTCGCCCGGTTCCCCGATCCTCCCGTTCCGTTCCCTCTCAGCTACCTACTGCCGGTCATCAACGTTTAGTTGCTCATTGCCAGTTGCTACCATTTATGTGTAACGAATTTTAAGAAGATTGTAATTTATTTTTAAACAACCATTTTTATCACGCCGCTCGCACTGATGGCCCCTGACTGAAATGGACTGATGGCATGCGGCGCGAAAAAAAAGGGAAGCAAATAAAAATGCCCCACTGTGGAGATTGACGAAGACGACGACAACGATGGATACCTACTTTCTCCGGTGTGCTTCTGGAATGGCATATGGTCTTGCTTGCGGATGGAGTTTGAACTTCGATTGATATGCATAAATGTGCATGTTCACGTACATTCACGTATGCACCGACGACGTTCGGCCCCGGCGACGGTGGACGAAAGACTTAAACGGGGGTTCCAGGTGGAAACGTTGATCCGCCTTTGTAGTCCTTGGAATAACAAATAGTTGAATTCAGGTAGTGGAGGACGGAGATTTTAACCTTCATACGGTGCGATTTAATGTGACGTATGGTGGACTTTGACGCTTGGAAAGGAGTGCCCCGAAAAACTTCAAACGAAATTGTTCGTAAAAATTCGTAATCGAAATTGTTCGTTGTTGTCTAAAACGAAATTGATTAGTAAATTACGTGAAGCTAGAAATTATAAATCATCATCTTGCAACAGTGTTTGCGTCGGTTTTTAAAACGACGATACGTAGAAAAATAAAACATGTTCGTATGGGTTAAAGTACAAAATATTCGTAAACTCACGAAAAATAAATCTTGCAATGCAATGCGATACAACTAATGTTTCTATTCACCGTGACCTTATTTCTCGCTTCATCGTTGACTAATAGGTTTCGATTGGACGAAGCTGATGACAGTTCGATGAATTTATGTCATTCGGGACAAAATATACTGAACTACGCTAGTAGTAGACAACAACATATGAATACCTAATTTGGATCTTGATAACTGGCCTTGGTATTAAAGAGCTCAGATTAAGAGGTAAAATACCTAAGAATTGCAAGCAAAATATCTCTCGAATTACAAAACTTGTTATTTAGGATACCTGAGAATACCTGAGAGGTACAATTTTAGTATTGTCTTCCCTCAATTTGGTATTCGCATAACATTGTGGGAACAATTTTATGGTATTATCGTCAGGTATTTTACCTCTTAATCTGAGCTCCTAAATACCAAGGCCAGTTATCAAGTCATTCGTTCATACCATTCCAGTACACTCTTTCAGGCATTTAGCCAAATCTGGCCAAACTTACAGATGATTGCACATTTCGTAGTTGCAAATCCGGAACCAGCCAAATTTTACATAGATCCAAACGAATTAGACCTGGGATTAGCACACCGTTCTCTATGTACAGGTTTCGAAGGTGTCTTACTTTATGTGGTCAATAACGACGTCGGCCATGACCTCATGGTTTATCGGGGAAGCGCAGCATTGTTGGTTTAACTTCCGTTGCTACTAGGGACCAAATACACCGTTTACCGTACCTCCACGATTGTCACAGAAAGGATGTTTTTCAGTGGGGAGGTTACATGTGATTTGAATTCACCTTGGAAACTGATGCGATCTTATAGGGAATATGGACCGATTTATACTAACAGTAAGGATGCTGTTGGGACCACGTACAAAATATGAAAAAATAAGTGCTTGTTGGCTTTATTACCATTTACTCGAACCCAAATAATTAACAATAGAATTGGAATTTCACTGCCCGTTTTTAAAGATGCTCGTATAATTAAATTTTTTTGACTTTTTTTTTTATAAAATTACACTTACACTGATTTTCTTCTATAACCTTCTATTACTTTGCACAACACATTCCTACCCGGAATATCTCGTAAAATACGGATCACATAGATGGTTACTGTCTTCGGCAACGTTATTCAGTAGGTAAAGGTCTTTTCGTTGGCGAACAGTTTAAGATTCTCTCACTACGCGGCGCTTGTGTGCAAATTGTTTTCAGAAATATGCTATATGCTGGTACCCTGAACAGATTGAATGTCTATGTCTTCGACACAAAACCTTTTGATTGATGACCAGCAGTTCACAATCTTCCCGCTGCGCAGCGCTGGTGTGCTAGTTATTTTTAAGAATATATTATATCTTGATATCCCGACAAGATTCTGTCTTCGAAAATGTTGTTCGGTGGGTCAAGACCCTTTTAACGGTGACTTTCAATTCAAAACGTTCTGGGAACGCGGCGCTTGTATGCCAACAGATTTCCTGAAGTTGTCATCCCTGGGGATCCTGACCATTTGGAAAGATGTAGGCTACGAATAAGTTTTTCATTGGAACAAGACCTTTGCATTGATTACCAGAAGTTAATTATTATGGCGCTGACCTACTAAACACTTTGTGGAAGACCGTAACCTTCAATATGGACAGGATAATAAATTACATTATTACCAGGAAACTCTTGTGCACTAGCACCGCGTAGCGAGAAAATTCTGCACCAGTAATCATCAATGAAAAGGGCTATGGCCCTCTGAACAACTATTTTGAAGACAGGAACGTTTAATATGACCATGGCCTCAAGATATAGCATTTTCGGGAGACTTACTTACACACTAGCGCCTTATATTGAGACAATTCTGAACTTCTGTTTATCAATCAAAAGGCCTTGACCTGCTGAACAACTTAATTGTAGCCTGAAATTATCCATTTAGTTAGGATCTACCATGTTTTTTTTTAATAAAATTACACTAAGATTTTTTTTTTGCACGGGGGGGATACGTTCCACTTTTAGTATGGAACCGTGTAAAAAAAGACTAAATAGAGTTGATAAATTCATATGCTTAGACATTTTATATTGCTTCGATTTTGTTTGTATGCGTTACCTTTCCATGCAATGGTCAAAATACAGTTTTTAAAATTTTGAGTATTTACACCAAAAATTGTGATTTTTTTGAAAAACTGCCATAAGATTACTTTTGGCCCAAAACGTAAAATGTGATTTGAATAAGATCGATAAGTTGTTCCGTTCTGGAGTTATCGACGAAAACAACCCGTTTAAAAAGACCGTGCAAAAAAAAACCTTAGTGTATTTGTACACTAGCGCCGCGTAGTGATACAATTCTTTTCTATAATTTCTATAATCAAGAAATACACTGTTTGATCCAGAGCGAGTTTCTTGAGGAACACACGTTGTTTTTACATCGATAGGTGCTTCTGCATCGAAATGCTAATGGAAAACCTACATGTTTTGAACAAAGTACAAAAGCGCCACCTGGGTCCCGAGTGGACCCTTCCTCAGACGTATGTCTGCGGCAGCAACCTCGACCTTGCACTGTTCCTTAAGTGCAGTGGAGATCTCGTCTGCCTTGGTGATCTCATCCAGGTTTTTACACTGGATCGTCACCTGCGAGACGAGGGCGCGTACCTCCACACCCTCACCTAAGGCCTGTCTTGCCAGGTCTCTGTACGCCGGATCCTTTAGCGTTGTAGCCTTTTTCAGCTCCAGGAGCATCTCGCCGGTGCGGGTACGCCGTATATTCCGCAGATCGGCGCCTAGGCCTGCCAAATTAGCGTCCCCGCGCATCGCTTTCAAGACCCCCCGAGTACTTTGACGCCTCGGTCTTGACGATGAGGGCTTCTCCGTGGTTACGCTTGCGGGCCAACTGTCGCTTATCCTTTTCTTTTCTTTTTTTTTTTTCTTATTCCTCTTTTTTGGACCTTATTCCAGTGGCTTTCCCTGTCACGCCTAATTTTGATCTAGATCATCCAAACTGTCCTTGACTTTAGATCTTGATGTTGTACAAGATCGACAAGGAGGTTGACAGTTTTTTGACCGTATTTCTTGTAAAAGCTACAAGAAATACCATTGAACAATTATAGTCATATTACAATATTTTCAGAATATCTACGGTACTCCAAACTATTCTTGAGTTCAAGTCTTGGTGTTTTGCATGATCAACAAGGCAATTAACGAGGTCTTCATCGTACTTATGAGTTGTCAAAGCTCGATGGGACATCATTGCACCATTATAGTTGAATTACAGTATTCTCAGATTATCTGCGGTACTCCAAAATATTATAGAGTTCATTTGTTGATGTTTAGCAAGATCAACAAGATGATTTATGAGGTTTTCATGAGTTGTCAAGGCTCCATGCGACATCATTGCACAGTTATTATCATATTACAGTATTCTCAATACATCTACTGTACTACAAACTATTCTTGAGGTCAGATGTTGATGTTTTGCAAGATCAACAAGGCGAGTAACGAGGTATCTGTCGTATTTATCAGTTGGTAAAGCTCCATGCGACATCAGTGCACAATTATAGTCGTATTATAGTATTCTCAGAATATCTACGGTACTCCAAACTATTCTTGAGTTGAAATGTTGATGTTTTGCAACATCAATAAGGCGACTTATGAGGTGTTCATCGTGCTTATGAGTTGGAAAAGCCCCATGAGACATCATTGCACAATTATTGTCATATTACAGTATTCTCAGAACATCAACGGTATTCCAAACTATTCTTGTGTTCAGATCATGATGTATTGCATGTAGGCGATTTTCACTACAATATCATGAGTACTTAAAATCATTATGGAGTTCGTATTCAAATGTTTAGATGATCAACCTGCTATTTGCTATTTTCTAATGAAATATATGTTTCCGTATTTGTCCATGGGACATTTTCCAACAGTTTTGGACACTCAATTTATTTGTATGGATGTGATATCACTCACATAAACAAAAACTCAGGCAGAAGATGTTCACATTTAACTCAAAAATATTATTTGCGTTGTTAGTAACATATAAGTATGTATGTATGAGGATAGTATGGAGTAACGCAGATATTCTGAAATACGGATATAACGGTTCCATGAAGCTGTACAAGGCATGTATACGGTCGGGACATCGTAAATATTAGTGATAATATTGTAGAATATTATGATCTGCACTCAATAATAGTTTCGAGTACCTTAGAAATTCCTAGAATACTTTCATACACACTTAGAAATTATGAATTTTACACGAGACGTAATTCATGTTTGTAAAAAATCGGGGAACGTAAACAAAGATTTCGTGTAAAATTATGTTTCTTGAGACTGACACATATGCAATTCGACGAAAGATGTGTTTGATTGAAGTTATTTTTGCATCCTCTTCAGCTAAGTAGATGGTTGAAATGTAAGCAATTGAAATTGAATATAAGTAAAACTAAATATATGGTAATTTCACTGAATCGAGTAAATGAGAATGTCTCAGTTACAATTGATGGTGAGACAATTGATCGCGTTCGGGAGATTAAATATCTTGGCGTGATTATTGATGACAAGCTAAAGTTCAACGCTCACATTGACAATGTCATCAAGAAAATTGCCAAGAAGTATGGAATTCTATGCCGATTAAAAAACGATTTAACTACTTGCAGTAAAATACAGCTATACAAATCAATCATCTCCCTCATTTAGAGTTTTGCCCTTCCATTTTATTCTTGGCCAACCAAACACAAATATTGAGGTTACAGCGTTTGCAGAATAAAATTATGCGTTTGATTTTACGATGTAACAGATTCACTTCCTCGACTTTTATGTTAGACGCTTTACAATGGCTATCAGTGAAGCAAAGAATTGTGTATTTAACTATGGTGTTCATTTTTAAAGTAGTTAATGATTTGCTTCCTCGGTATTTGTGTGATCGAATTGAAAGAGGAAGTGATTTTCATAGATATAATACTAGAAACGCGGATGAAATAAGAACACCGAATTTCTTGACATGTGCTTCACAAAACTCATTATATTTTAAAGGAATAAATGTTTTCAATTCGATGCCAAGACACATTAAACGTGCACCAACACTTTCAGAATTTAAAAGACTATGTATTTCACACGTTAAAACTGTATTTTGAGCAGCAAGCGTAAAATTTTTTTTTTTTCAAATATTTATGAAGATTGTACCTGACGATGTTTTACTATTATAAAACGGATTATTTTGTGTGGACCATTTCTTGTACATTTATGTTGCTTTTTGTAAAAATGAAGAATGTATCTGACGAAGTTCTTTACAAACGGATTATAATGAGTTGGCTATTTTATTTTTTAAATTTTATTTTTTCACATTTACAATACTACAATACTCACTATTTTTGTTCGTCACAATGATGATGATGGAAATTTGTATAATGTTGTATTAGTTTAAAAAAAATAAAATAAAGAAAGTAGTCTACAATTGTTTGAGCCTCGCGCGCGGTATACAGATATGATGGACTTCTTTTGAATTCGTAAAAAAAATGGCCTTTGATGCTTTAGATGGTACTATGAAATAGTAGCGAGTTGTCTGGCTGAATGTCAGGGAATTCTTCGTCAATTCTTTTGTGGTTGAAAGTAAAAGTTTGACTAATGCCGGTCGAGGATTTTTTCGGTTTGGAAATTTTCTCGATCTCTCTGATTGAGGATATCCTTGGTCAGCCCAAAATCTAAGGTGGCGGTTCCATTAGTGTTGGAACCTCTGACTCTGTAGCGGGCAAGATCGGATATTGGCTTGCCTTTTGATAATGTCCTTTTACTGGATTCTGTGATCTGAATTGCAACAGAATTTCCTGATCGCTGGGAATACTTGCGAACTTTTGTGGTTAACATCAAAGCTTTTCATAATTATGTCGCTGTGAAGCAAATGGATACTTTTGAAGAAATTTATATCTGTAAATGAAATCAGTTCGTTTTTTATTTGCATAACTGGTTTGAATTGTTACCAAATTAATTATCTTAGAGATAAAATCGTCTAGCTCAAACCTTTGTAGGGGTAAGGGTGGGACCATCATCATCATCATCATCATCATCATCATCAGCTCATTCGTATGTGCTAAAAGACGCTTGCATGTGTCGGTCTCAGGAGACAGAAATTTACATGGCATTTTGGTAGTGTGTATGTTTAAAAAGGTGTAATGATATCTCATGAAGTTTTTCTCATCCATACGTACAGTGGAGACATCGTAAATCGCCTTATTGATCACGTGGAACATCAATATTTGAACTCAAGGGTAATTTGGAGTAACTTGTACTTTAACATGTCTATTACGGTCGTAAATCGTAAATAGTCGTGTTGAAGATGTAGAACATCAAGCTGCAATGAAGGATAGTTTGAAGTACCGTAGGAACTCTTGGTGCATGAAAGATTGAAAGCAATTTCGTTGTTTACGCCTCGTTTGTCTTGAAATTAAACGAGGGTAAGTTTTATGCGCCTGTTAAAATTCATTATTTTTATCTGTGTAGCGATTGATGAGAAAATGTCGGATGACACTGTACAAAAACTGATGGAAAGTGTCAATCGAAAGGTACGAGCATTTCGATATTGACTAAACAAAATACTCTATCAGTCACTGAGCATCTTTTGTAACAATTTCGAACGAATAAAAAGGATTTTCTGTTTCGTTTCACCACTATGGATAAGACTTGGGTCTACCACCATGATCCTGAATCAAACCCAGAGGCTAATGAGTGGTGTGAATTATCCATTAATTTTTTAATTCTTCGAAATACCCGCCGTTTGCTTTAAAAAACCGTACAAATTCTCGGCATTCGTTCAATGAATCACCGCAATATATCGTCCGTGATTTCGTTCCTTCCTGTTGGTAGGCTTTCCCACAAGTGTGTATGGTTCTGGGGACGCATTTACTCCTGTTCCGGTCCCATAGTATTTCGATTGGATTTAGATCCGGTGATTGCGCCGGCCAAACTATGTCGGATATCGTTCCTTTTTGGTCCAAGTCTTGAACGAACCCTCGACACAGTTTGGTGGAATGCTTCGGATCATTGTCCTGCTGAAGGACATAACCTTTACCCATTAATCACGATCCGTTTGGAACAGCGATTTGCTTATGGATGCTAAGTAGCCCTTCTTTTTAAAAATTCCGTCTAGACGGATCAAATCCCCAACACCAGATCTAGCAAACGAACCCCAAACTAGTACCGACCCTAGTCCTCTCTGTTTGACGATGAGTACGACTTTGCCGATGACTCGAACTTTCCATTAGAGTCACGATATAGAACAAGTTGAAAATGCTTTTGCATGCTTGTCAACGCCCCGTAGTGGTGAAATTCCGAACAAAACGGTCCACCTTCCGGATGTACTTGATCTTCTGAACAACTTATAGCATCATGAATATTTCTGTATTCAGGTGATGCTAAACTTTTAGGGGGGTGATGCAATATTCAATTGAGCGTTGCAATACTTTTCCAAGCGAGTCCGTCCTTATGACCAGTGGTGGTAAATGTACTGTATTTTGATATTTACATTTTGATATTTGACATTTTTCATTACGACCAAATTGAACACACACAAAAGTGAACCGTCGAAGTGTGAAGTGAATTCTGCGTCGAAGTGAATTTTGCGATATTAATTTATGTCACTCAGAATTTCGTTGATTGTTGGCTTATTACTGCATACATTTGATGTTTATTTTATGGAATCAAATCATAAGAATGGACACTAACAACTTATAATCGAAAATAAGGGAACGTCCATTAATTACGTCACGCAAAAATTGACTTTTTATAACCCCTTCTCCCCCCTTGGCACGTTTTTTGTATGGACCTTCAAATTTTTTTGTATGGATCGTCACGTTTTCCCAAACCCCCTCCCCCTTACTGCGTGAAATAATTAATGGACCTTCCCTAACCAAATAAGTGGTTTTAATCGCTTCAATCGTTAAGCTATCTAAACTGTCTGGAACTCGTCGGCAGAAATAGGAAAATTTAGTTTAAATGTTGGACAAAACCAGGCGACATCCCTATTTTACACGAGCCACCGTTCGAATGGAGAGATTTGGATTTTTCGTTATTATCTTTTTCACCTTTCGGTCCATGACAGGATCAGCGCGTCCAATGTTTTGTCACTTCTCGGTTTCCTCTCCACCGTCAAACGTTCCGAAAATGATTTGAACACATCGTGAACAGTGGATTTAGGCAAATCCAATATTTTTGCAAGGTCCCGTATTGACAAGTCAGGATTTGCCGTACGCCCGTACAAAATTCGTTCGCGCACTTATTTTTCTTGTCGCCATCTTGAATACTAAACATGAAATGTAAACATCAATCATAGTCTTTTTCATTATTATTTCATTAGACTCATTATTTCATTAGACATTTCATTAGACTCTCAGCTATACCACAGTGAATTTGTTCATTCCTACGTGCAATATTTCAAAAGTTACAATGATTTCAAGGTGTCCGGGTTAATGTGGATACAAACCTTAGTATGGTCCTCCTTTAGCTCAGTCGGTTAAGACGCAGCTACAAACAACACCATGCTGAAGACGGCTAGGTTCGATTCCCGGTCTGGTGTTGAAATTTTTCGTTAAGGAAAATTTCTCGACTCCCTTGGCATTGGGTACGATTAGATTGCATACAATCATACTAATGCAAAAATGGTACCTGGCATCGGAAGCTCTCAATTAATAACGGTGGAAGTGCATTTAGAACAATAATTTGAGAGCAAGCAATAAGCAAATTGTGAAAGCAATAAGCTTGAAATGCTAAATAAGAAGACGTATCAGTATGAAAATCCAATATCTTACTACGAAGCAGTAGTAGGAAATCAATCACATCCCCCGTATCTCAAACAGTCGCCGTTCGACCGCATTTGCGTTATTGTACCATCCAAGGTACAAATTACTGATAACTCTGCAAAAATCTTAATATCTAACTGTTTCCATCACCCACTCCCACCCAAGCATAAAAAAAGCCTGCTGGTTGATGATGAGGCCCGAATCTGTGCTACTACGACTTGCAGCGACTTGCCGAACCAGCCCGGTCCCGGCAATTTCTTCCGTTCGCCTCGTGAGGGTGATTGAGACCCGTTTTCCGGGAGAATGGGATCGATTAACACAATTCGCTACGAATTTTCAAAATTTAATTGAAAAATAATTGTCTTTGCTGGCGCGCGCGCGCTCTCTCTCTCCCTCTCGCCCGGCGGAGAAGCTGCAGTGCAAGTACGGAACGGTTACACGGGCGTGGCGATTGGTCGGTAGTAATACCGTTCGATTCACTTGCTGGACCTGATATGTGTGCTAAAAGCAGCCGGGTAAGAACAAAAACACAATCGCACGGAGAAAGAAATATGCCACGGTGAATGATGTTTCGCGCGTTTCGCGGGTTCATTCCCAGGTTCTGATTTTTTTTCGGAATTCTCCGTCGAGTAAAGTGCTATGACGACGACGACGACGATCACGCCCGGCTAAATTCCATATGGCGACGGCGGACGACGATGGAGATTCCAGTAGGAAGTTAACGAAATCATCCAACCATCCATTAGGCCACGATGTCTGACGATGGCCGTCAAGGTCTCTCCGCTGTTGCTGCTGTTGCTGAAATCGGGAACTAATTCCTGATTTATTGTTGATTTACCGTGGTGCTCTTTCGGCGCCACATTCGATTATGATGATGGTGATTTTCGGAAACACGGTAGCAAAGTTTAAATTAGAGGCTATTTTCCCTTCAACGGGCCCAAATCAGCGCCCTTTTCAATTTGAATGCCGATATCATGGTGATCGATGGATGGTACAAAGGCGACGGCTGAGCCTAAAGATCAAGCTCTCCATAACAGATATTTACGGAGGCTTCTCTTCAGCGTGTATGATTACATTTCAATCACTTGTGGTGATCCTCAATCAAGAGTTTCATGCCTAGAGCTTCTCATACTTCTCAACTTTTTTTTTTCGGTTGCTAAACAATCACTTCTAGGCATCATCATCATCTTGTGTGCGCTTCAGACTTCGTTTACGTATTCTTCAATCTTTCGAGCCTCAAGTGCCCGGCCAACTTCTCACCAGCTTGGGGCCGGTTTGCTTGCTATGCGGTCGTCTTCGTTCCTGAGCGCGTTTTTGGACAGCAATTGTTGGGTGTCGCTTTTCGGAGGCCTACAAGACGAGAGCAATAATTATTTGAAATGAAAATAAGTTAATTTGTTTACGCTTGGAGGTGCGAGCACGCTCGGTGCATCCTCGGCGCAGCTACGCACTTGTCTGCGCCATTTGGACGGTGAGATCTTACCGTAGATGAAGCCAATTTTGTAATCTAAACACGAATAGAGATCGAAGCTCAGTGGACCAGCCGCAAATGCGTCCCACGACGGTTTCGCAGAAAATGTTAAATATTTGCACTACCTTCACTTTCTTTACCCTTTCGAAAGTGTTGCTTTTGCCATATATGTGTACCGGTACAATAACAACAGCACAGCTCTCCAGAAGTCAGTTGCAACCACTCTCTTGTGTTGCCAAAAAAACAACAAAACAAAAAAAAAGGTTTCCATTTCCCAACTCCAACCGATCCAACCATGCCCGGCAGAATCTGTGTGTGTGTGGTCAGGTGACTATCGAGTTATGAAGTCGAAATCGCGCATCGTCGTTCAATGAAGTGTGTTTGCATCTCGAGTGTGCTTTCGAGACCAACGACGATCTGCCGGGGCCTGAAAACGGTACTTGGCCCGTTCTTGCACATCCCGGGGATTTACGACCCTTCGTCGCTGGCAGACACATCTGACGTGGTTTTCGATTAAATCCGCCCCATCCCCGAGCAGACAACAAAAAGGGCGGGGAGGCCCTTCCGGCGATGACTATAAAACAACGGCTATTAGTCTAAATTAAAAACAGATTCAGAGACGCGCCCTGTCAAATAAAATTCCTGGAATGAAAGACGAGCGGGAAGTCGGCGTCTTCGGTTCGAGTGGGTGGCATGTCGTTTTATCGCCACACACATTGAGCCGATTGTCGTTGGCCAGAGCCATAACACCTGCGTTGTTGATCATTTACGAGGGTCTCTGGGGAGGTGATTGTCGCTTCTAGTAGTTCTAAACGATTCGCTCCGCAGTCAAAACGATCGTGTTGGAGACGATAATAACGCCGCGGTGGATTGTAACGATGATGATGATGATGATGATGATGATGATATATCCCTACTGTTGCGAGCGAGGTGATTAGGTATCATAACAGCCCTGGCTGCCGACGGTGACCAAAGCCTCTTTGAAACGGGATGTGTAATAATCATAAACGCCTACGATGTCTGACTTTGCAGCTTTGAGCCACCAACCGGGCGGGGGGTTGTCCTCATGAATGTCCACGTGAATTTGTAGGGTCTCTTAAGTTTATATTTAGACTTTTTATGGAAGAGTGCATTTGTATCAGTTTGTATTTTTGGTGTCTTGGGATTGTGATGCGTGGTTTGTGGACGGTATAAGTAAAGTAGGCTAGTCTATGGCTTCATTCAGGAAAATATTGCTATATGAATGGAAATTAGAAATTAAATTGGTCTAATTTTAGCTGAGCCTCAAATAGACTAGCTGTTTAGGGAATAGTGAGTAAAAGTGGGTTTTACAGTTTTCAATGTCAATGTTCAATGTTAATTTTCCATATTTTTTCTTCTGTTGTTTTCCAATTCAATTATAAATTTTCAGATTTAATTTTCAAAAAGTAATTATATGGCGGTTTATCGCAAAAATTACAATTTTGACGTAGAACTACGTCTTTGTTATCAATACAGGGGTAGTTGCGAGTACGAAAATTTAGAGCGTAACGAAATATGCTTAGGCTTTGAACGTTAATAACTAAGTCATATCACGATTGATTTCTCAAATGTTTACACGAATCGATCGGTACATTTTCTACGCTTCGATTTCATTTTTTTAAACTATTGATGTTTAACATTCAACTATTGAAATTAACGCAAATGCAAGGTGATGTCTTATAATGTCGATGTTTCAGAGTAAATTTACTAAATGCACAGTACTTTCCTATCACAGACTTCAACTTTAAGTAAGGAACGTCTCATATGCAGCAGTGCACGATATATATCAGGGATACCTTCAGATTTGCTATATATGTAGATGATATAGATAAATATATAGATGATATAGATGTAAACGGTGATGATATTGATATATTTGTAAGATATATCGATATATAGATGTATTTGATGATAATATTGATATGTTTGAAGATGATATCGATATATATGTTGATGATTTAGGTATGACGCAACGGTGAGTATTAAAAATCGGCAATCACTATCAAGCATGGGAAAAATTGGTTCACTTTGCACTCAATTCTCACTCATACGCATCAACCATCAGAAGTGATCCTTACCACGTGTGAGTTATACCGATTCTGTTCAATAATATACTGCTTTAATTCTATTCGTAGAAAACAGAATTGAGTAAAACTGGCAGCTGATCATATACTGAATGAATCGTACGGTAGCAGTGTAGATAATTTATCAGTGCCTAGTTTTTACCTGCTGAATCGTTAACGATTGCATTCGCTTTGTTTCCGCTGAGCGAGATTAATTGAATCAAACTCATTTCTTCAAATCATACCTTAAACAGGGTTTAACATTTCAAATAATGATCTATCATGATCAGTGTTGATAAAAATCATGCTCGTTAGGTTCAAAAGCGTGGATTTTCAGGCAACATAACATTGACTCCATGCGTTCCATGCGAAAATCAAACGATAATTCGTGACAACAAACGTAACCAGAAGAATGAACGTTCGATTTTCAAAATGCTTTGATATTCATTTATGTAGACAGGTTCATTTTCAAAATGAATTTCGATTTGTCAGAAATGAGATTCAATAAACCATAATGAATATCAATTAGCCGTCGGGATCGGATATTATGCAAGGGCAGCCCAGTCCAGGGTATTCTTGCTAGAATCTATTCTTATGGAACGATGATGGCGGCCCCAGTTGTTTCATGTTCGTATAAAGATTCAAAATCACTCAATATTTCAAAAAAATCATTACAAGTGATGATATTCAAATTTCGTCTAATGAAATTCATGCTGACCGATTGATAATCAAAACAACAGTGACAGCAGATTTTTGACCCGCACTTAGAGCTGACTTCATTCATTGCAGCAAACAAAATTCAGTGGGCATAGAAGTGACAGTGGTAACCATGAAAACCGGGAATGTAAACATCATCATTACACTGGGATAAATCATTTTCACTTCTCATGAATATTTTATGAAAATCCAAGGCACTGATCATGATGTTAAGTAATCAAATGCAACATATAAACATAAAGCGTTAAGCAGTATCTCTGCTATGATCATTACTACTGATTGCATTCAGTGAGTCAAATTAATGTCGTTCAGTGTATTCAAATCACTTGCGTTCAGTGACAACGCATTCATTCAGGTATAACGTAAAGAAGGAAATTCGTTACGCATGATTCTGTTTTCCTCGTTTATTCTTTCTACAGTTTTTGTTTCTGAGAATTCGTGTAGAATCGTTTGACGGGAAACATCACACTCGTTCACTATTCTGTTAGCAACCGGGTGTTGCTATTTTATATCGGTGGTGCTCATGCTAGTGAATGAGTTTTCCCATGCTTGATTACTATGTTTATACTGGCAGAACGCCATTTTCGTCAATAACTATTAAATGATGTATTTCACACAAAAAAGTTCTTTTCAGGGCTACTATTCTGATTTTGAAAGAGTGTTATACTGTTTATGGTATGCGCATGACACCAGCCTAATTCGTAAATCCTAGATGATCCTGAATTTCACACGATTTCTGCTAGATAAATACCAAATATTTATAAACCAAGTTTCGGTATTGAAAATAACTAAGGGTCGTTTACTTACTTTCTGCAATCGCAGCACGCAGGTTGCTGGCATGTTAAGATTTCCCTATTACAGACATAATCTGCCTGTAACCGCATATCAGTCCCATATTACTTTTTGACGTTTTTGAGTTATGTTGCGCAATTACCTTATTTTTTATCATATTTTCGAAAGCAATAATAAAATTTATCAGTTAGTTACAAAAAATGTGAAAAAAATATCAGGTCGGTTTGTCCCATCTTGAAAGTAACCGCATATGAGTCCCATTATTGAAGTAACCGCATATGAGTCCCGTTTTAGATGTGACACTAAAATAAAAATATTTAACACCTTTTAGAATTATGGTTGTGTTTCTCAAATGTTTAATCCTTCTTAGAGGCATAATAAAATAATAAATTTAGCAAAAAATGTAAATGTAAACAGGAATAATATTGGAATAAAAATCCATTCTACCAATCAGTCTCCCGTTTGTCCAGTTTGAGGCAATTCAATTAAGGATCTTTTCTTCTCTTCCTCAACCAATGGAAAAATGGTTTTAAGTTAATTGGTTATTCCTGTCAGCGTCAATGCATGCGAAATTCTCCAAAATTACAACAAGAGCAAGGCGCGGCGCCGCACAGTGGCACAATTCTAAAAAAAAGACGGTCAAAAACATTTACACCCTTTTGTCGTTATTTTATCGAGTAGGTGTCTTCAGAAGAGCTGCTCAAAATTTTATTCCGAATTTTTTAAAAAAAACACGCCTAACCTTTCACTGCAGGGCTTAACTACACTTTCAAATTCTAACTTTTTCCAACTATGAGATACTTGGGTTGTTGTTTTGGACAAAGTTGTAGAACAGTCAATTTTAAGAAAAGTTGCTCTAGACACTAAGTTTCTAGAGCCTTACGTTAAAGAGATATAAATGGTTTTCGTTCCAGCACTACCTTAAAACTGTTTTTAGAGATAGCTAGAACTTTGTTCAAATTTTCAATTTCAATATGTTGTAGAAATTGTAGAAATTATTAAAATAAACATTTTTGCAGAACACAACCATGCTCTCTGATGACCACATTTTGATATATGGTGATTGAAGTGTCTGTGTGACGTCATAATCAACCGCCTGAAAAAAGGGTAGGCGGGTCCTGATATCCTGACAGATTATCTTATGAACAAGTATTCCTGAAATTTTCAGCGTTAGGTACTGAAGGTACCAGTTGAAACTGATGCACAGGTTATAGGCCAATTCATATTTCACATGTAACGTAATGTTCAACAAACTAAAAAAAAATGCGGGTCTTGGCGGGGTCTCAAATTAATTGTATTTGGAAGAGTATGTTATTAACTAGTTATCCTGAAATTTTCAGCGTTGAGTACCAAAGGTACCTAGTAAATCGCGCCGTCTTCCTGTTAAGTCACGATTCCGAAATTGTTTTTTGTGATTTTTGTTCCGGTGTTCATTGATTTCGTCTCTGTGGCAAAAAGCTACTATCTGAATCATGATCACGCTGAATAAAACGTGAAGCATCATTCAATGCATCACGGACCTTCTCTTGATCTGCATTTGAAGATGGAGCATATAAAGCTGCATCACCTTGAGGATCATTATCCACTGACACAAGTTTTTCCGCTTTTATGGAACACACACTTCCACATGTTGCATCCTCACCAGACTGCATTTTAAACTGATCTGCATTTGAAAATAAGAATTGGCTCACATTATCGAATTTCCATGATCCTTTTCTTTCTTGTCCGACAAGAAAAGAAGTGAAAGTTCGACCGAAACCCTTGCATTTTTCACGATTTTAGATAAAAATAACTTACCAGCTCTTGTCATCGCATCAAATTCACAATCTTCGTCGACTGAACTTTCATCACTATCACCAAAGTAAATCTTGATCAGCTCTAGGACATTTTGATTTCATAAAGAAATGCTAAATCTCCGTGAAACCCAAGCTTAGAACAGCAATTTTCAAGTCGTTTCAGCCTGTCAAATATCACATAATACGCTAAATAACGGGAGCATGTTTTGCATCTTTTTATGTTCAAAATTGATAATTCTAAGTTTTGGCCACGTTACATGGAAAGGGAGGGGTGTTGATCATATCTTTTGAATGTACTACATGGTGAAGGGAGAGTTAAAATAGTCGGAAAATGTCTTACGTAATATTTGAACGAACCCCATGACAAAGCATACCGCATCAGAGCGATATTGTTGAACAAACAGAATGGGACTGGTATGCGGTTACATTTATGCTTGATGGACAAAGTAACTGCATATCTTGTCCCAATGCGTTTTTTTCCTCAAAAACTTTTTTTTTTAATTTTTTTTTATTGTATAGTGAACAATGCATACTATTACATATAAACTATCAAAATATAGAGTAAAAAAGTACGCCAAACAGGCTGAATCAAGAAAAATGCTTCCCCAACTTGAATGACCGTTTTCTCGGTTTGCTGTTTTTCAATATGGGACTGATATGCGGTTACAGGCAGTAATCTTCTTATAACAAATTATTTAATGTTGGTACAATTCTCTTCAAATTCCAATCAGTGCTTAAAAATGTGTCTGATCATTTCAGTGCGTTGGATAGAGTTCCTTCCTTGCAAAAGGATAAACATATTTTTGAGAAAGTGTTTGTTTGTTGTGTGTCCAACAAAAAAAAACACCTTTAACAGGCCGACAGGGAACGTTGTTACCCCAGAATCAAATTACCATAACTAAGAAAATATGCCATCAATTTGGTATATGTTTACTGATGAAATTTCTCTTCTCCATGCGAGGCTCTACGAGTGTATTTATTGCTAGAACGAATAGAAATGAAGAGAAAGTGTATTGATAATTCCGTATAGGGTAACGGCAGGTTTTGAAATTGTAAGATACAAGTTTGAAAACGAGCGGAGGGCATTGAACGGTTATGTGCCTGATCGGATACTACCGATACTACTTACATACTTATAGAATATTCTCACAGACTTACGTTCTAATGCTGGTCTAACAAGACGCTATTTTGACCTAGACTACGTCTATCGGCTAGGGTAGAGGTCAAATGAAAATTTGCAAAAAATAGCGACCATCACGAATATTTGAAACGCTTTGAACGCTAATACTTTATCATTCTTCGATAGATTATCAAGATTGTAGCTTCAATCAGTTGGAGCTGTCAAGTCAATGTTCAAAAATATCATTAATAATTGACTTTGAATTCCCAAACAGACTTTCAATAATCTATAACGCGAAAAAGTGGTTTCCAGCTAGTCGATCATATCAACACCATCACAACTGCCATCTCAGTTGTTGCCCTTTCATCATACGCAGGCCTACGTCCGGCCCCATTGGGCTTTCCCTTTAGGTTTTTAGTTATACGTCGTTAAGTCATTTGACATTGAAAACAAATTTTGATTTTGGATTTTTTCAAAACTTTGATCGACTAGAGTAGAGGCACCCATAAACCATATGGAATGCTTTCAACTATATAAAAGAATGTAATAGAACTGGCGCTCTTATGGTTATTTTTAGGAATGAGTTTTGTTGAAATATTTTCGTTTGCTTTTGTGTGTAATTTTTGCAAAATAAAACGTATGTGTGTGTTTTTAATTTAACCCTCATTTCTACGATAGTTTTTCTTTCTGTGTAAGAGTATTTCATAGACAAAACATTTATCTTTAAACTACGCCGTATCCTGTCAGTTTGAACGTGATTCTCCCTTGCATAACCTTAGATTAACTTCTTGTGCATAATGTAGCACTGAGACTAACTCAAGCATCCCCCATTCTTGACTAAGAAGGGGGTTCAAACTTCTATCAGAACATGCTTCTTACCCGAGAAATCCACCTTTCGTGTTTTAGTTGCCTGGATAATTCCCCCCCCCCCTACTTTCAAAAAGGAGAGCGGTCTCGAATCATCGTAGAAACAATTCTTGCCTTCAAAATCCACGCATGCTAAATTTGATTCTATTTGTTTTATTAGTTTTCGAGTTATGCAGAAATTTCAGTTTCATTTGTATGAGAGCCTCCTCTTTCAGAAAGGGGAGGGTTCTCAAAGCACCATAGAAAAAAATCTTACCTTCAAAATCCTCCACATACTAAATTTGGTTCCATTTGCTTGATTAGCTCTTAAGGGTCTGTTCATAAACCACGTTGACTCATTTTTGAAAATCTCAGAGCCCCCCCCCCCCTCCCCGGTCGTAGACTTTTTTTCATACAATTTTTTTAAATTTTTTATGGAGCGTATACTTTGGTCAAAACCCCCTACCCCTAGAAAAGTTTACGTGGTTTATGAATAGCCTCTAAGTTAAACAAAAAATTGTGTTCCATTTGTATGGGAGCCCCCCCCCCCCCTTAAGACGGAGTCTTGAACTATCATAAGAATTTTCTCCGACCTCAAAAACCCCTGCCTACAAATTTTCATAACAGTGGGGATAATTCTCATGTTTGATTTCATTTACATGAGCGTCTCTCCTTCCAGAGAGAGGACGGGTCTCAAACCATCGTAGAAACGTTATTCACCATCAAAAACTTCCGCATGCCCAATTTGGTTCGATTTTCATAATTAGTTCTCGAGTTATGCAAAAATCTGTTATGCAAAATATCTGTTTCATTTGTATAAGAGCCTTCCTTTATTGATATGGTAGGGGTCTCGAAACCCCCATAGAAACATTTAATGTCTCCAAAACCCCCAGATGCCGAATTTGGTTCGGTTTGCTTGATTAGTTCTCGAGTTATGCAGAAATATTTGTTTCATTTTTATGAAAGACCTCCCCCTCCCCCTTTCAGACGTGGGAGGAGTCTCGAATCATCATAAGGACTTTTTTTGGCCCCAAAAACCCCTGCAAACAAATTTTCCTAAGAATAGGGATAATTCTCATGTTTGGTATAAATTTGTGTTTCATTTACATGAGGGTCCCTTCTTCCAAAAGGGGGAGGGGTCTCGAACCACCGTAGAAACATTATTCACATTCAAAAACTTCCACATGCCTAACTTGGTTCGATTTGCTTGATTAGTTCTCGAGTTATGCAGAAAAAATCTGTAGGATTTGTATAAAAGCCTTCCTTTTCTGATAGGGGAGGTGTCTCGAACCACCATAGAAACATTTCTTGCATTCAAAAACCTTCACATGTCAAATTTGGTTCCATTTGCTTGATAAGCTCTCGAGTTAAATAGAAATTTGTGTTTCATTTGTATGAGATCCCCCCCCCCCCTTTTCAGACGGGGAAGGAGTCTCGAACCATCAGAAGAACCTTCTTAGGCCTCAAAAATCCCTGCATACAAATTTTCATAACAGTAGGAATAATTCTCATGTTTTCATTATTCACCTTCAAAAACTTTCGCATGTCAAATTTGGTTCTATTTTCTCGATTATTTCTCGAGTTATGTAAAAAAAATCTGTTCCATTTGTATATGTTCCTGATATGGGAGAAACATTTTGCCTTCAAAAAATTTGGATGCCAAATTTGGTTCCATTTGCTTGATTAGTTCTCGAAATTTGTGTTTCATTTGTATGGGAGGGGCTCCCCCCCCTCGAATCTTCATAGGAACCTTCTTTGGTCCCTAAATTCCCTGCATACAAATTTTCATAACAATGAAGACAATTCTCATGTCCTCATGTCCTCTCACCATCGTAGAAACATTTTTTGCCTTCAAAATCTTCACATGGTGAATTTAATTCTATTTGCTTTATTAGTTTTTGAGTTATGCAGAAATTTTAGGTTCATTTGTATGAGAGCCACCTCCCCTCCGGAAAACCCCACATGCCAAAATTGGTTCCATTTGCTTGAGCAGTTCTTGCGTTATGCAGAAACTTCTGTTTCATTTGTATGAGAACCTCCCCTTTCAGAGAGGGGAGGGGTCTAAAATCACTATACAATCATTTATTGCTTACAAAAACTCTCATATGTTAAATTTGGTTTCCGTTGCTTGATAAGGGCTTGAGTTATGCAGAAACTAGTGTTTCATTCGTATGGGAATCTCCCCCCCCCCCTTTCTAGAGAAGGGAGGTGTCTCTAACTATCATAAGAACCTTCGCCGGCTCCAAAACCATATTCTTACAAAATTTCACAACCGATCGGTTTAGTAGTTTTCAAGTCTAAAAGGCTCAGACAGACAGACAGACAGATTAGAATACAGTTATTTTCATTTTTTGGAAGCCTTCTGGAATCGGGAAATTTTGTTATTTAAATTATATGTTTTTTCGCACAGGCTCGATAAAAAGGTTTATTTATAAAATTGAGCATTAGATAATTTCTCTAAAGTCACACATTCAATCGGAATTTCTAAAGAAATCTTTCTTGATCATTTAGAACATCATTACCGATTCCTCAGGATGACTTCGAAATTTCATTGCGCTTTATGGCTCTGCGAATTGTTAGGCTTTATGTTAACTTACCAATAAATGTATAAAAAATGATGACATCGGAAGTATATGTGGGTCAAGACCATCTTAAAATTATTGTGAATATGCCCATATGTCGTTGCCCTCAATAATTATATGACATTTTTTTTTGGTGATCCCAAACATGCCAATCATCCTCTGAAACTATCAAACTCCAAAAATCACATTTTGCACCCAAACTGAATCACACAATCTAACCTCACATCAAACCCATTCCACCTACCCAAAGGTCATCCACCCATCCTTCTACCAGGAACACGTTCCACTCACAAGTCGAGCATTGACCCCAAGCCAGATGTTTCACTTTCCACCACAACAGGGATCAAAGATCCCTTTCCTGATTAATCGAAACAGCCTGCATCTTCGCGCGAGCCACTCCCAGCTCGCCCACCGATCGTCGCAGGCCCTACAGACAAAGGTCAATCGCTAATGATACTCCCCGGAATCTTCACAACCGCGCATGGGACGACGTGACATTCCGGCAGGGAACGTCGCCTTCGCCTCGGCCAACATTTGCACACCGAAAATAAGCTATTCTCACTAAGTAGGTTTACGTCGTCGTCGTCGTGGTCGTCTATTGAAAGCAGGCGATTTTCGAACATAATTATTGTAATCTTCAAATCTCTGTTTGGACTCGGCTGGTGGGCCCGGGTGTGAGCGCGCGGGGGTCGCTGAGATGGGGGAGAAAAGTTGTTGTGTTTTGTTGTTGTTGCTGCTCAACTGAACGGCGGGTTTCCTTCTATTCGTCGATTGTTCGATTGGATTGGATGCTGCCACTGGCTGCTGTTAAGGTGGCAATCAATTTCAATTCTTCTGAGTCTCCGGCCGGGAGCCAGCCGGAGGCCTTTTCACAATCGGACTCCAAGACTTTGGACAGTTCGGTGAAAATGTGGCGCGCACGATTGGGGAGGAAGCGAAAAGCGATCCTCCACTTTCTACTTGTCCAGTATGTCTTATGACTGTGGGGATGCTTTTTGCTACTGCCTGCTACTGGTGCTCGAAGCCTCTCGCATCCCGCAATGGAATGTGTCTTCTCTTGACGGGTTCGTGTCGAAATTACCTCCCATTCATTCAACAGCAACAACTTGTTCATACACTGTGTTATCCACTGGTCTTTTTTTTATCTTTCTCGTGACCTTGTTTGTTTGCACATGGTCATCGACGAGAAATGAAAGGTTTTCCATTCCTTTGAACCTTCTTCCTAATTTTTGTTTTTTGTTGATTCACGTTTCTTTCTTACCACTGATTTCTCCATTTCTCTCTGTCTCTTTTCCCGCATTTGGAAAATAATAACACCGCAGGTGTGGTGCGACTGGATGCTTAATCACACCGGCACGTGGAATCCGCCGCCCTTCTGCACAGACTACAAAATAGGGTAAGTGTACCGGTACTTCGATCCACCCACATTTCTCACCGTTTTGCTTGTTTGCTTACTTATATGATTTTTTCTTTCTATTTTCTGAAACAGTGCTTCCACCGGACACGACCCGTGGTCCGGATTGTCCAACCTCATGACACTGCTGGCCCGGTTGGACACCAACAAGGAGTTTCTCGTGGTGGAACCGAAAGAAGGTAAGCCATCAGCCGATTGAGCCATCACCGTATTTTCTGTATTCTCCCCCGTTCCCCCCACCCTCCCCTAGCGCGGGGGGCGTTGAGTAACACGTGCCATCTGGTTGAGGATGGCTCGAGTAACCTAGTTTCCCCTCGTGTGCGTACCACGTGCAGAGATGAGTTGTTGATGTGTTTTTATTTTTGGAGCTTTTCTGGATTGATGGGCTGACGGTGGGTTCGGTTGAAGGCATGTTGCTTAAGTAATAGAGACATCTTGGCAGCTTATTAACGCCGATGATGGGTTTATCCAGAGAACAAATCCGTTAATCGGTTGCGATCACTTTATCCGCCCACTGAACCCACCGCGTGTCGCACCATCCCTATACTTAACGAAAAGTGCGCCCGTTTTGTTTTCCCTTAAAACGCATTCCTCTCGAACGCAACGCTGTTTAATTACCTAACGGTCCTGAACGCCCCGCCATTCCAAATGCAGCATCCGAGCAAAGTGCTCAGAACCCGGTCCTCCAAGAAAGGGCCCTTTAAAACTAGCTAAAACCATAATTACAGCCCTTCATATCATTGCCTCCGAAAAGTACTCCCTTCCCAAGGCCTAAAACAAACGACTTACAATTTCTCCCCTAACTTTCGGTCTAGTTAAGTGCCCATTTGCTTGCATGTTTTACATCGCTTATCGATTGGCACTTTGCTGTCCGGCCCCCCTTCGAATCCCATCTCCCAATCATGCCCGAATTAGAGGAAAAAAAAACAAACCTACCATCTGTTTGGAGTTTTTCTTTCGGAAAACAGTTATCTCGGTGGTCGTCATCACCTTCTTCTTCGGTTGACGTGCATCAACTGTATCATTAATCGACGACGATGATGATGATGATGGTAATCGAAAGCTAACGAAATTGAATGCTTTTTAATTCCCACAGACTACGAGGTCGTGCGACTTCAAGAGGAAATCACCCTGGCTGGGTTCACTCCGCTCATGTACAAAGGGCCGGAACCGATCTTCACCCACAAGTCACGCGACATGGAGGAAGCGCAGGTAAGATCCGGACAGTTTTGAACCTGCCGGGGAATTTTCCTAAAAACTGACTGGTGGTATTTTCGCAGAACACACTTCGGATCCAGAAGCTGATATTCTTCGGGACGGGACACCTGTGCACGTGTAAACCTCCGGTGTTGCAAAAAGTGACCGGTCAGGCGGGTGCGGAGGAGTTCGTCAGCATTGTCCAAAACCGAATAGAAGGGGTGAGTTATGTCGCAATATTTTTTCCTTTTTTCCGAAAACTGGATCACAAATCACCGATTACCTACTGCTGGGGGGATGCTGGGATTCAGGTTATTTCCATGTGGCATTATCGGGATCAATTATCGCGTCGCGTTTAATCAGTGCAAGGTCCGTGTCCCCATCGAATTGGCGTCAATTGGCGGATGGCGACGAATGCAATTCAATTTCCGCAGAAATAGCCCTCCCGTGGTTTGTTCGATCGTTCTTCGTTCGTTTGTGCTCAGTTGGATTCACCTGGATTCGGGTGGAGTCGGTGGTGAAGTCAGGGGGTGGGTTGTTTGGTTTGAAGGGGTTTTATTTGACAATCAATTTCTTCTTTGCAACGGACTATGATAGTTTCGAATGTTGGTTTCGTGTTGATAATAATTACGAAGCGGTCGAAATTAGTCAGAACTCAGCTCACAGCTTGACTCAACTCTGATCAGATCCATTTATGCACTGAAATATTCGTAAACTAGCTTAAACTCGTAAGCATGGATTTCGTACATAGAACAAATGCAGGGTGGTCACAGACTCGGGAAAATCGGGAAATGCGGGAAAAATGCGGGAATCCAAAATTATCGGGAAAAATGCGGGAAAGAGGCGGGAACTTCAAAAGTCATCGGGAATTTTTGTCATATGGAAGGAACCATACTCACACCTTTTTCAAATGATTTTAGTAACGTTTTTGTCATTTACTCGGTCCACCGATCTCATTGTTCAGCCTGTTCAAAACGTACCGCTTAGAGCATCTTCAGCGGTGGTCTATTTTAACATCTTTATAGTTGACAGCTAAAACAGGCCAACTTTGCGTTCCCCGCACCGGTGTAGTATTTCTTGTTGTTAAACCCACCATCACCTATCATCTTGTCAATCTTACAATATCTAGAGATCAGAAGTTTTGTTTTTTTCAGAGACCGAGGATTTTTTGCAAACTTTTTACCACGGATTGGTTTGAGTGGTGGTGAGTGTGTGAATGCATGCATCTCATTTAAACGATATTAGATAGTGCTGATAGTGATAGATAGAGCCACGCCAACCTATGACAAGAAGCACTTTCTGCGACGTTTCAACATGCCAAGGGATATGATCGTAGAAATTATGCGACAACAACAGTCAACTGATGACTTTTTCCAGCTGTTGTGATGCAGCTGCATATGTTGGCCTTAGTGTTACATAGGTTAACAGCTTAACGGATGTTGGCGTATGTCCTCAGCTAGTTCTCTCGACGAAAACTTGGGAGTTGGTGACCCTGACGAATTTTTGCAAATCTGTCCATAAGACTTACGGCCCGCTGTGTTACGCCCACAATATCGGAAAAGGTTAGGAAACTGATGGACAAAAAATATCTCCCAAAATTTCGAAAAAAATCTTGTAAATTCATTGGACTAAGAAACTCAGGGAACTAATCAGAAGCTCGGTATACTTTTAAGATTTGATTTCGACTCTCCCGAGGTTTAGCTATTCTCCCTGATTTCAAAGGAACATACCATAAAATCAGTGAACTTTCCAGAAATTAAGGGTTCTTCCTAGAAGTTCAGACAACTTTCCTGATATTCAGATTGTTTCCTAGAAATTCAGGGAATTGTCCACAAATTCAAGGAGCTTACCACGAGTTCAGGGAAGTTTCCAAAAGTGCAGGGTTCTTAACAGAAGTTCAGGTAACTATCCAGAAATTCATTGGGCTTCCAGAAGTTTAGAAAACTTATCAGATTATTTTGGGTATTTTTTCAGAAGTTCATAGAACTACTCAAGATGTTCAGGGAACTTCCCAAACATTCAAGGAACTTTCCAGAAAATTAGAGAACTTCCAATAGAGAACAGTCAAGAAATTCATGAACCTTATCAACAGTTTGCGGATCTTCCTAGAGGTTTAGTGAACTTCTTAGAATTTCATAAAACTTGCTACACATATACAGAACTTCTTAGAAGTTCAGCGAACATGTAGGAGTTCAAGAAACTTCCTTGAAGTTCAGGGTTTCTCACGAATTCAAAAAACTTCTCAGAACTTCAGGAAATGCTCACAAAGATCATGGAACTCCCCCAAAGATCAGGAAACTTTCAAAAAGGTCAGCAAACATCTCAGACGTTCAGAGAACGTCCCAGAAATTTAGAAAATTTCCCAGAAGTTCAGGGAGCTTTCCAGAACCTCGAAAAAGCTCCCGAATGCTCAAGGGATTCAGCA
Organism: Aedes japonicus; assembly: GCA_034211315.2. Lineage (NCBI taxonomy): Eukaryota > Metazoa > Arthropoda > Insecta > Diptera > Culicidae > Aedes > Aedes japonicus. Next base: position 231,936 of record JASCZW010000242.1, read on the forward strand.
ATTCAGGAAATTTCTCAGTAGTCCTGCGATCTTCCAAGAATTTCAGAAAACTCTCCCAAGATCGGGGAACTTTCCAGAATTTAAGAAAACGTCCTAGATAAACAGAAGACTGGATTTTTTGAGCATTCGAAAAGTTTAGGAAACATTTAAAGGATTTGGAAAGCTTCCTAGACTTTCAGGAATCTTTCCAGGTGATCGAGAAACTTTCCAGTCGTTCCGAAAACATCCCAAATGTTCAGGCTATTTAAGTTTTAAGAAGAACTTAAACTTCTTACTACTCGATAATTTTTCGAACTCAACCAAAACGAGAATAAAGAAACCAATTTCATAGAATTTCCACCTATTCACAATCTTGGAGATCATAAAAAGTTCTTGTACGGTTTAACAACATCTCGGTAATGCTAACTATTCCACAGAAATTCCACGGCTTCCAAGATTTTTTTTTCAATTTCTCGTAAGTTATTTAAATATGTGTGATATTCTGCTTTTTATCACAGAATATGTACCTGCTGGAAGTTAAAACAGCTTCTGGGAAGCGAAATTTGATTTTCTAAGTACCCGTCATTTCCAGAAAGTTGTTCCTATTCCATGGATGATCAGCAAACTTTTTGGAAGTTCATCCAAGTTTCCAGAAACGTTAATATTTTTTTGGCAATTTAATGAACTTCTCTAAAGTTCCACCATTTCTCTTCTCGAAAGACAGCGAGCAAACTTTATGATTATCTGGAAACTTCCAATTATTTTGTTCAACTGCCGAGAAGTTTAATCAACTTCTAGCATGTTCATTATAGATATTTCCACCCAATCTTCATAGATATTTTGAACTTCATTAAATAAATTTTTTAAAGAGTGCGTTCAGTAAGAAACTTAGAAGCTTATATAAGTTCTGAAATGATGCAAAATAGATCCGGTATAAAACAAAATTTACAAACCCCAGCGATGCAGCGATGTTCTTGCGTTTGGTCTAAACAAATAAATCCAAACCACGATTTGAACCACCGTTGAAGATGCCCTTAGAAGATCTGGCTACACGGCTGTAACAGGTGAGGCCAGAAATGAACGTATCTTTCATGTGGTGGCGAATGTTTTTGAAGTTTGGCGAATTGCGTTTGTAAGGGTGTTAACACATGGTGAAAGTAGAATTTGGGCTGCTGTGCTCAATGCCGTCTGACGTTGTTTGCCGGATTCCAGAGAAAAGAAAATGGTGACAACATTTGTTGAAAATTGGCTCATCCTGTCGCACAAAAAGGCGTATTTTAAATAAATGGAAAGTGTCTGGGGGTTAATCAAACTAGAAAAAGTTTGGGAGCTCAGAGATTCAGCTACGAGTAATTTATATTAACTCATCTTAACAGTCGGGAAAAAAAGGCAAAAATGCGGGAAAAATGCGGGAATTTTTATCTTAAGATTGTGTGGCCACCCGCAAATGTCTTGCATATTGTATGAAACATTCATGTTGCTTTTTATCTGGCGAAATGCTATCGTTACACCTTTTTGTGTAATGCACGAAATGAATTTCGTGAAGACAAACCAATCACTGCACAGTGGGAAAAAAGTGCCCGAAAAGCGAAAGAATTCCATATCTTAGCTCGGAGTGGAACGATTCTGTAAATGTTACCTTAACTTGAAAGAAAATTTCTAAGGAATCAAATAGACGTGGTCTCATTGGCCGCACGGAACAGCTTGAGGAGCAAATGAGCTCATTTTACCCTGGTTCCCCTAATATTTCCTTGTTGTTCAGGAATTTATTTGCTCGGTATGACTCAAGATCAACAAAATGATGCTAGTCCTACGTAAAATTTTCGAGGAGAATCGGTTAAAGTAAGTTTTGTTCACCGCAAGACTCTGTGAATGAAGATATGGCTGATTTTACCCGGATTCCAATAATATTTTCACGTTTTTCACTATTTTCTTTGCACGGTGTGACTCAAGATCTAATGCTTGTTTTTTTGTAAACTTTTTTTGGAGAATCGATTGAAATCGTTTTCATTTAACGCTCGACTCTGTGAACGTAGATGTGGTCGATTTTACCCTGATTCCCCCGATAGTTGTTTGATTATTATAAATTTCTTTGGTCGGAGTTACTCAAGATCAAAAAATTAAGGCGTTACCGAGAAATCGATTGGAATCGGTGTTTTTCTTAAGCAACAAAATAAGGTTAGTCTTATGAAAATTTCCTGGAGACTTGATTAAAGTTAGTTTCACCACTCTGTGAATGAAGATATTACACATTTTACCCTGATTCCCCTATTATTATTTTTTGAAATTCAGAAATTTCTTTGGTCGGTGTAACTCAAAAACAACAAGGTAGACTAGTCCTATGTAAAATTTTCTCCAGAATCGAATGGAGTTGGTTTCATTCACCGAACAGCTCTGTGAACGAAGATATGGCTACTTTTACCCTGATTCCCCTTATATTGTTATGTTATTCAGAAAATGCTTTGCGGTAATTGCTATTACGGTAATCAAAGAAAATTCAGCCATACCTGCATTCACATAGCCGTGCGGTGAATGAAACCAACTCGATTCGATTCTGGAGAAAATTTACATGGGACTAGCCTTATTTTGTTGCTGTATTAACACACTGAACAAATAAATTCTGAATTGTCTCCTTTACCACAACCAGACGGACTGTGGGGGGAGAGCAAAGCCTCGTTCCAACCGGCAGCATGAAGCTGCTAGGGAACACTAAATTGATTTCGTTCGGCCGCGGCTATATTCTTGCGTTGATAGCATAGCCAACAAAGAAGGGAGTCACGAAAATGCCGAACGAAGCAAATTCAACAATAGGGGACGGGCCACAATTGAAAAATCATACACCGACGACAAAGCAAAGTTATTTTGAAGAAGAAGAAGATATTTGCTACCCGTTTCCTACGACCGTGTTAGGGAAAACAAATTTTTCCACCTGTTGATATGCATATGTATGGCAGTAGGTCATTTTGATTTGAAAAATTGATCTACTTATACTAATGGAACTTCTTTCAAATTTCAATACGAAAATTTGGGTTTTCTGATCAAATGGCGTATGAATGAAGTCATTCTGTTTAGTCGAACGAGAAGTATAAGTGTTCAAAAACCTCACTTTTGCGTAACGCTCTAATTTTTAAATTTTGGCATGCCACCCGGTATAAAAAAGAGAAACTTAGTCCTACGGTAAAAAAAAGTGCGTATTCGTATTTTCGTCGAGAAAAGCAGAAATAGAGCGTGAATGTCCGATTGGGAAACTCCGTTTCGGAAGTGTCTCGTCGGAATATTTTGGATAATCTGAAGGGAAGCAGTAGCGACATCCCAGTACAATCGGTTGCAGACCAGAAAACGGCGAAGAAAGAAAAAGAAGCCAAGTACATCATGGAGAAGAATTTGAAAGTGCTGTACGATCGGTGCAGTATGCTGGTTCATCAGCTGCTGCGGATAAACAACGTGCTGTGGGCAGATGAAGTCAACATTCATTTGCTTCAGCAACAATTAGAAACACTGCGCAGGTGTGCTGACGATTTTAAGAGGATAAATGTCCAGTCGCAGTTACACGCACCGTTTCCTGTTTTTGATGGGAATCCAGAAAACTAGTTTCAAGAGTCTGTTTACCAGTATTATGGCTAAGTATACCAACGAAACTCCCGCGATGAAGAAACTATATCTGTGAACCTGCTTAACTGGTGAGGCGAAGAACAAGATTGATCAGGATTTTGTAAACAACAATAATTATGGCAAGGCCTAGAAAATCCTTGAAGATTCGTACGGGAATAGAAGGTTGATCATGTACACGCATATCGATGCGATTCTCGATTTATTTCCGAAGATAAGTAAAAAACCGCGGCAAGTCAATCTCGAAGCTGTTCGAAGCTTGTGCCAAGCATGCTGATGCGTTGAAGGGCCATGGTTACGCCGTGGAAGAATTATCGGAGCTGATCATCGAGAGAACACTGGGAGAGACTCAAGAACACTGGGAATTGAAACTGGGCACCGGCAAGATGCCAGTCTTCAAGAAGTTCATGGATCTCCTGAGAGAAATGGGACGTGTGCTGCAGCGGACTAATCGCCTCCATCAGCAAACGCCACAGCTATCAACAGCGCCAACCAAGCAACGTCAACCGTGAAATCAGAAGCAATCAGTGCCAGTTTCATCGAGATCGTTTGTTCATTCTAGACTTCCTGGTTGTACCGAAGGTGACATCCAATCTACCGGTAACCGACGTTAATCACCGATCCTGGCCGCTACCAGCGAACATCAATCTAGATGAGCCCTTGTTACACACATCCGGTGAGATTGACCTGATCATCGGCAACGTGATTTTTTTCGATGTGATCCAGCAAGGTCGTCTAAAGCTAGACAAAAATGAAGCGACACTGACAGAGACAGAACTAGAATAGGCCATTGGAGGATCGGTACAGACCTGGAAGTCCAAGGAATACTTGCGTGTTTGTCAATTAAACCGCCAAGACGAGATTTTGAAACCAACGATCACGCGATTCTGGGAGATCGAGAACGTTCGTACGGAGTCGAATTTGACCGTTGCTGAAGCGCTTGTAGAGGATCACTTTAGGAAGACATACCTACGAGAAGAAGATGGACGCTATACCATTCGATTACCGTTTAAGGACCACAAAAAGCAGCTTGGTGAATCATTTGATATAGCAAGTAAACGTCTCGACAAGCTGTTGATCACAGTAGCTAACTCAGTGCATTAGTGACTAACTCCATATGCATTCGTCAATTCAATCATCGAGCTAGGGTACTTTTGGGCAACGGCAACGAGAACACCTCCCAACAAAGTCTTATTGCTGTTCTTTTCGCTACGATCAATACGGTACATATTGTAGGAGGTGCCAAAAATCTGGAGAGAGTCGTTGAAGTCGTTGAATTGTTCGAAAAGACCCTGTCACCACATCAACACACAGGGCCGGGATGACTTGTGGTCGCTGGCAGGATATGCTCGACAGTGGCAGGGGACTCGAGGGCCTCCAAGAAGCCAACTTCATTGCGTCCAAGAAGACTGAGTGAGTTAGTCGATGCACGAAGACTGTAGGCGGGATGGAATTCGGGAAATGAAGAATTGACCTCACCAGCTCCGGACAAAATGGCTTGGAAGGCTGCAACAATCGGCTCAAGACCAGCTTTGCACGACTGTGTCGGGTGGCCTAGGGGCTTCCGCCATGCTTTGTGACGCGAAACCCACGCACGCATAGTGCGTTGATGACTAGCTGAACAATGACTGGGTCAGCAAGTTGACGACCTAACATCCAACAGCTGGCGGCGACTTCCTCAAGATTTTGTTTTAATTCGTTGCTACGGTCACTGCAATTAGTAATGGGCTAGGATTCGCAGCGAGAGTCTCAGCTATTTTTGCAAGCTGTAGTCCTTGAAATGCCGGAACAATATAACCTCTGGTCATGTCGAGGGGTCAAGTGTGTTCAAGGACAAAGCATTTCCTTGCGGACCTGCCACAAAATGGACGAAAAAAGGAGCGTCGGACCCAGAATTGGACAACAATACCGGACGAGCTTTTGCTAAGCCGAAATGGGCCTCAGTTCGCGATTTGACCAAAAAGGTAAACACTTCTTAGTCCAACGACCAACGAGCTAAAGAGAACGTACAAGAACTTCAGAACGTACAAGAAGCAGAAGCAGCCAAAACGAAGTCCTACACAACCAGCCGGCGTGAAACCACGGGCGCGGAAACTGTATGACACAGCTTTCGCCTAAAATAAATATGTACTGCATCATGATGGACGACGAAACGTATTCGAAGTTGGACTATAAAGCATTGCCGGGATCGTAATATTACACGATTCGTGAAGATGATGATGTTGACAAGGCGGACACCTCAGTTTTCACTGAAAGTTTTTGCAAAAAGGCGATGGTCTGGGGTAATTTTCGCTTCCGGTAAATTTACGAAGTCGTACATCGTAATTAGAGCAATGAATGCAGATATTTACGACAACCAATGCTTGACAAAATACCTGTTACGCCGCTCGTTCGTCAACATTACGCTAACTTGACCATGGACTGGTACAAATCGGAAAACTTCATAATTGCACCTAAGCACATGAATCTCCCTAATTGCCCTTAAATTCGTCTCACCGATCGATTTTGGGCTCTGGTCAAGAGCTATCTGCAAAAACATGTTCAGTCAGCTGATGCAGTTTAAAAGTACAAAAGCGATTGATCTAAATTCGTTGCTCATCAATCTGTGCAGAACCTTTTGAAGAACGTAAGAGAAAAAGTTCGATAACTTGCTAATAACATGAGAAAGTCAACACAAATCTTTAATGAACTGTTGATAAACAATGTTGAGAAACCATATGTAAGATTGAAAATTGAAATAAATAAAAATACATATGCTTTTCATCTAACTGAAGGTGTACCCTTTCATGCTGGGACGGTCTATAAGATTTTGATATTCATCTGCCTTTTATGATCAACCAATGCCGTAGAATTACCCTGGATATTGGCTCCTACATAACAAGATCACTTTTTTTCGGTTTATTCATTGAAACGATTTACTCTTAAAGAATTTGTTTAAAACTGTGTCGAATTCAGACAATCCAATTATCAGCTATGTGCTTCTCTACCACAGACATCAAAATGATACACCATTTTTGCATGTGTTATATTTCAGAAATATACTGACAGTACTTGTGTTGAAAATGAGGAGCCTATGTCGGTGTTCCTGTTGAAAACAAGCTCACGATACAGTCAAATGTCATTTCGGGTGGAAAATTCATTCGGCTGTCCTGGAGCATAAGGGCATCAATGTGCTTGCCACACCCTCTTTTGATAGGCTGCTTTGGAATGACAAAGAAAGCCCTAAGTTTAGAACTGTAAAAGTGCTTCAAAGAACACTCATTTGGGGAGCAGCTCAACCGCCGTAGGGCATTAAATGCTAAGTAAAAGAAGTTATGTTGAAAAAAGGACGCAGTTGTCTGAAGCACCTTACATTTTGCGGATCCAACACTAATTTTTTCCTTCAGTGGTATTGATGGGAATTTGTTTCCTTTAAAAAATATTCTTCAAGT
>JASCZW010000242.1:239036-420413 GCA_034211315.2 Aedes japonicus
TTTCTGACTTCAAAAATACGATGATGATCTAACGAAAATTCCCTACAAATTCAAGTTCCTTAGATTTTCTCTCAAACAAATAATTCTCCACAGACGCAACCCCCTGACTACACCCCTTAATAAAAGAACTTAATCCATGCGGGTGTAATTTTCGCTTGAAATTTCAGATTAGTTATTTATGTCGTACATAACTTTGCGCATTTGCCAACATTCTCGGCATGCATGGGGATGTACATTCAGATTTACCCGTACCTAAATAATATCCCAACCAAATAATGACTCTTACTTATTTCTTCCATTTAGGCGAGTGACTCGGAGATCCTTCTGGAAAGTTTCAGCGAAGACGAGAGCGAAGCTCAACCCCAGCAGCAACAACAGACCAGTGGCAAAAATCAGGAGAAACCGAAAGCCGATCTCCAGCAGCAGAAGAAGAAAAATCAAGACAAAAATCAAAACGAAGAAAGCAAGAAGAATAACAACAACAACAACACTCCCAGCAACAACAGCAAATCCAGCAAAAGACGTGGAAGTGGGAATGCCTCAAACAAAAACAATAGCACCAACAGTACTAGCAATAACAATAGTACAAATGTCAGTAATAATAACAATAACAATGCCGACACCAGTGACAGCAGTAGTGCCGTTGGTGAGCAGGGAGCGACCGGGAAGACCAGTCTGGAGATCCGAAAGTTGCTCCGTCGGAAGGACGAACTGGAGCGGAAGCAGAAGATGGAGGAAAAGTACACCCAACGGTTACAGGTGAGTGGAGGAATGCAGATTTTGTTTGGAAATGAATACGAAATGAGACGGTGTTTAATGCGAGCGGTTCGGGGTTTTGGAATCGATTAGCATTATGAATATTTATCACAATAAGATCGGACTGGGCTGAGTAGGGTCGGGATTTGCTTAATTGATTGCGAAACTATCTAGCGATGGCGTGGAATCGGCACCGTGATTGGGTGATAACGGTAGTGGCTGGTCGGAAGTTTTACGCTCGCGATTTTATGGGTCAATCCGAATGGTAACAGTGCTGAAGCGGTTTAATGAAGGAATTGATGTCCTGCTGTGGTCCTGGTGGCTGGAGGTCATCGAGATTCTGTTGTTGATTTTAGGTCTTTCTTTTCTTTATGACTGATTCTCTAATGAAGCAATTTCACCGCATTGTGAATTGTTTATTGGTTTTTGCAGGGTGGGGTCATAAAATTTGTGCACCCATTTCGCGAGGCAAAGCTCAAATTTACGATGGCGAAATTCGGTTCGTTCTTTTGGGAACTTTCTGTGGTGGATCCGGACGCTTTCTAATTTGGATATTAATCGGAATAGGCACGGACATTGGAAGAAAGCGAGGTGGGGCAAAATCCATAATTTATTGATACATTCAGGTGGATCCCATTCAAGATTACTGGGTGGATAGTGATGTACAGTTTTAGGTAATGGAATGTCTGGTGTTTGTTCCAAAGATGACGACTAAAACAAACTGCTTATGTGAGCCTCTTTACGTCCGTAAGTACCTGGACTTAACCAGGGAGTCACACGGGCGAAACCGCAGCATTCTTCAGAGACGACCTTGGTTATTCATCACAACAGCACTCCTAAATGCGGAACCGACCGATTTGTCATGCACCAGGTACTCGCGCAGAACGTTATTTCGGGTACTTCAATCTGAAGCATCGCTCATGGAGCCCACAAAAAAAAAGGATGACAGTATAATAGCAAAGTAAATGAGGTGATGCGAAGTACCGCTAGGCGTTGCAGGGGAGCGTTGTATGTGACGTAACTGTTTTGCATTTCATTGGAGGCATGCAACTACAAAGTAGTATCTTAAGGAAGACGTTTTTAATATCAGGTGGTAATCCCGATACCGGCTCAACCTTCGGCTTTAGTCGGCCCTGTCAAGCCAGACAGCCAATCGGATTAATAGAGATTCATCAAGGGTTTCGAGATTCTCGTAGTTCAAAAGTCGGTTATCGTTCGTAGTGGTCTTGATTTTCATTCCTTAAAATCAGGAAGCGCGCCGATAGAATCCAAGTTTCTTGTTCAATTTTCTATTTCACATGCATGCCAAAGTGGATGCAAGACATTGTCAATGGTCAGAAGATAAACGTTTCTCTGATTCATATTATACTCGACTTTTCTCCAGCTCTAAATGAACAGAACAACTCTAATTGAAGCCGATATACGTGTAAGTTCTTTCTTTTTCAACGATTCACATTCAGTTTCAATTAACAGCGAAAGCGAAGCAGTTAGTGATCGAAATGCGTTGGATTTTTTTTAAATAACTGGAATGGTCTCACTAAGTTCTGTTTTATTCTTCCTTTGAAAATGTTACTCTTCATAAGCTCCCAGTAGCATCGAGCAAATAATGAACTATCGGCTTCGTAGATTTGCTAATGATAGCCTAGTACGTTCTATCGAACTTATGAAAACTTTTTGAAATAAGTTAATATTCCATCGAAGGAGCCTACTGAGGAGTTTTATTTGTCCAAACTTGTGTTTCGAATGGATGTATTTTCCTATTCACAAACTCCCTAGAATAAGCTCTTCAGTTCTACTAGCTTATTCAAGGTTTTATTTGTTGTGTATTCCAAGTAATTCGAAGATTTACAATAAGATATTGGGTTTGATAGATATTTTTTGTCATACAAATACTCGCAGGAATAGCGTCTTTAGTTCTTAAATCGTATTTTAGGTTCTTTTGGTAGTATAAGGTTCTAGTACATCCCAAGCAGCACAAAGCTGTCACAAGCTGGTTGTAGCAACTTGATTGTGACCTCCATAAGTTACAACGATGTTAATTAAACTGATTTGCAACATGCTATTGGGGATATTTCTGTAAATTCGAAGGATCAGATTAAAGTTAAATTGGAACTGAACAGATTTTATAGATATTTTGAAAACTCCCTGGCGCAATCTTTAATTTTTAAACGTGCTCATGTCAAAATTCGTTGAGCCAAATCGAACAAAATGTTGCATACAATTGGTATTCAAGGGATATAGGGCCATTAGGTCGAATGCCATTAGGCCGAACTCCATTAGACCGAATGGGCCATTAGGTCAAATTTAGGAGAATAGCAGATACAATTGAAATCATAAAATCGTTGCTGGTGAACTTTCACGGGAGATTACTTTTTACTTTTTCAAAACATGAGCAGTTCTTTCTCTTTTCAATACTTTCAGCCTGCTAGCATGCTTTGTGGAAGATTAAAGTTATCATTTCCTGAAACCTTCATGACATGAAACTTATGAATTTTCATTCCCTCCTTCAATCGTGCACCGCTTAGCAGATCTATTTTATTTCAAAACATTCAATTTGCCTACTTTGTGAAAGCTTTGACCTTTCTTGAAATCCTTTTTGACATGAAACCAATGATTTTTTATGGGAGCCTGCCTTATTTAAAATATCATCATCTGCTAACAATTGAAACAAGAAGCTTAGTATTTTGGAAAATTTTCAGGCATTGAACTAGTATGGGAGATTTATTTCTTTCAATCATTCATTCAATCACATTCTTTCTGATTTAACTTAATATCTTTGACCTTAGAAACAATCGAACTTACATGGGAGGTTTTTGTTTTGTGAAATAATGAGCTTTTCTTTCAGATTCCAAAATTTTCAATTTGCTTACGTGTCTCTTTGAAGACTTAGGTTTTTTTTCGCTATTTTTGGGACGGAAAATCAATTAATTTATAAGCAGTTCTTTTTTATTTTAAAAACCTCAAATTCGCTAAAGGCGGGTTAGTGAATTTTAGGTTTTGAAATTAAAAAGAACTGCTGAAGCTTTTTGCCATCTTTGAATTAGAACAGAAAGCAAACAAACGCAAATAATTGAGTAATCAGTCACTCAGTCAGCTTACTGACCTATTTGGCCTTATGGCATTCGATCCAAAGACCTATCATCATTCTAGGTTATCGAAAACCTCCCTGAAGTGAAGTACTTATAGTCTATTTTTGGTTTTTTGAATGCTCCGCCCCCGCATCCGGAGGAAGAGTTATATCACCTTAGTATTGTTTGTTAGCACTATGGTACCGGACATAAGCTGTTAAGGTAGGGTGTTTTTTCTGCTTTTTCGCTAGTGAATTGATGCTTTTTAGGCTGGCAAATCATTTGCACTCAGCACGAGGTGAACCGAGTTTTATAATGCTGATTGCTTATCGAACGGGGGACTTAGCAAAGTTAAGTTTAGCATTTATTTTGTCGCAAGTGCATGGAATGAATTACGAATCAACGCCGAAAATTTTCGTTCTTACGAACCAACAAACTAGTGTTATTTTGTAGGCGGCTTTCGGTGAGATCAATCAGATTATAAATATATATTTTAAAAAAACCTTTTTTCAAATAATACTAAATGCGTGCCTGCTTTGAAAATTTTATTTGTTTTGTAGTACCCTTATCCAAATAATGTCAGTAGTGTTTACATGCGGGACTGTTGCATTTGAAAGTATACTCGCAACGAATTTGACTCCTCAGTCTCTGAAATGGGTTGCTGGATCTGTCACTAGTCAATTAAAAGGTTGTTGCAATCATGTTTCTTCCATAATATCGTTGCGGGTGAAAGAGTATTAGATTGAAAACCCACTAAAAATTGGCCTTCTGTTCATTTGAGTTTTTGTTCCTTTTGTCAAAAATCGACCTTTGTCTATTTGACGTTTTGTACGTTAGACCATTTGTCCTTACGGCCTTTTGTTTTTCAGCATTTAGTCCTGCAACCTATCCAGTATTTTGATAATAGTTCACTGATTCATTACATTTGGCTGGAGATGAGAAAACCAAATTTTTGGTTTAATGGAATGTTATAGGTTGTTCAAAAACTCTTTGAAGTTACGCCTTAAGATCTACAAGCGTAACCAGTAAGTAGTATACGGTTAGAAAATATGAAATCATGTTTTTTAGATAGCATGTATTATAATTGTTAGATTTTTGTATTTTCCATACAAATAACGATTATGATGATGTAGAAGGAAATATTCTCGCATGGCCTCATGGCAAGAGACGACAGTTATTTTTACTAGAATTAAAGATATGAAGAGGAAGTGTTTTGCGAAAGTTATACACGACGATGCTGACGACGTTTGATTGCGTGGTATAGGACGATGAAACTTACGTTAAGGCAGACTTTAAACAGCTTCCTGGACAGGATTTTTATACCTGTGGCTTAAAGAGTAACGTTTACATTGCGACCGGAACCGTCAACCAGGAAGTTTATCTGAGCGAGTGCCTACAAAAACGTCTACTGTCTTTCCTAAAGCGACACAAATGTTCCGTTCTATTTTGGCCGTATTTGACGTCTTGCCATTACGGAATAAAGCCCATGGAGTTGTATGCTGCCAACAACGTTCAAGTGATGTCCAAGGACAAGAACCCTCCCAACACGCCAGAGCTCCGCCCAATCGAACAATATTGGGCCATCGTCAAGCGGAACCTTAAGAAGACTCCAAAAGTTGTTGTGAGCGAGAAACACTTCAAGGCAAACTTCTGTTCTACGGTGAATAAAGTGGACAAGGAGACTGTACAAAATCTTATAGCAGGTGTTAAACGAAAGACCCGGCAATTCGCATTCGGTAAAAAGGAATCTTAGCTGAATATTTCTCCTGTATTCTGTATTAACTGAACTTGAAAAAGGAAATGAATTTGACTTATTAATAAAAACTTTGATCGCCTCACACACATTACTGTTTGACCAAATTTTGATCGGAACACCCTTTAATGCACGATTCTAGACATAATTCGTTACCATCCCAAATGGCCTTAGGCTAGACTAAACCAATAAAATTAACATTTTCTTCGGAAACTGGTTATTTACCTATTTTTGGGAAATTAACGATGCACTTTAATGGCATTTTGGGAAGTTAATCCCAAATTAAATTTAATATAATAAGTAGAACAAATCCCGGATTATGAGGTTTAATGAGGTAGTTTGTAAATGCAGATTTCAGTGCTTAGTAAATATTTTCAAATTTGATCATTTAATTAACAGGTGAGAGAAAACATATTTCATCAGTCGTTGATTGTCGCTGAAGAGTCAAAAATCAGAACAAGTGGAGAACAAATTCCCAAATTCCCGAATCAATACTTAACCAAAGTCAAAGTAATAGAATGAAACCCAGTCGGCCACAAACCGGTACGTGTGCCATCGACGGTCACCACCCCTCCCAGCGGGCAGGGGGCCACCTTGGCTCGAAAAAATTGGGCCAATTTTAAATTTACCACCAATTTGCTCGGCCATTTCTGTTAATCTTCCTAATGACCAGCTGAAATGGTTTCCGACAAAAGAGTTCCGAGCGCAGTTTGCCTCTTGCTCTCGCACTCTCGAGAACGTCGAATCAAAATCAAATCAAAATACGCCCGATCGAAGTAGCCCTCGATTAGGGTGGATTCTTTTCTTTTCGTTTCGTTTGGTCCATCCGAACCGCCAGTGATCAGTGGCTTGCGGTTTTGTCTGACATTATGCGGCCGCATGAAATTGTGAAAGAGCCCCGCAATTCCTGCGCGATTTGCTAAAACTGGAACACGCTACCTAATATACCATCCGCTCCAATGGGGCACCGTCGTAAGTACGGAGACGCGCATTACGGTTGGTACCTACTCGACTGTTTCTGGTGGCGCTGCGCCATTTCTCCGGACAGGGACAGGGAGGAAACTCAAAGCGTCAGGTTTTCCCATGTCATAACACACACGAACGAAACGATTATTGCCCGATTTGAGCGAAAGCCATCCGTTGCATTCCCAATGAATGCACTAGATTTGTCACCGCGCATAATATCGCATCGGATCGCATCGAAAGAAAGAAGGTATTGTCTGAGGGTAGGGAAAATCGCGCAGTTTGAATCGGACCCGGGGTTTGCGGGGGGAGCTCCCCCTCCCCGCAATAGTCGTGAGTGCATCTTGATCAGGAATTCCAGTCGCGCGTTGCAATTTTGTCGCAGTAAAATGTACGGTTATGTTTGAGTAGTGCGAGCAGCGCACCGAACGGTCACTGGGCTGGGAAGGCAGATAAGCGAGCTCCAGTTAATGTCAGCTATACGGTTGAGGAAGTGGTGGCAGGAGGGGGAAGGTAAACAAAGTCACACGGGATGACGTGGTTGCTTTGGTTGGTCACTTTGGACTTTGGTTTTATTTTTATATGTTCTACATGGGCTGGAATAACAACTAGCCTACTTGGTTGCGGTGTGTCATCCTCTCGGAAGGAGTCGCGTGTTTTGCATATTCCTGTTTCTATTTCGGACTGATTACGTTTGCATAGAAACCTGCTGCCTGCTCTGAGTTATGTGATAGCCACTCAGGACTTAGTTGAGAGCTTTCTAAGTCGCTTTGTAATGGAAAAGAATTTGAAATTTTCAGTTTTAACTGACTTTTATGATTGAGCTCATGGCACTGTACTGAGTGAAAAAAAATGTTATCTCTTCATTAAAATTAGCATACTCGGAGGAAGAAAAAAGTCTCAAAACTTAACAATACATACTAACCACAAATTTTATGTGTTTTAGGTAGCAGTTTTAGATGTAAGTTTCTTCAATGGTATTCGTTGCTCACAGCCGGAACGTTTTTGACAAATCTGGCAAAATTAGATATAAGCCAACCACCTCACGAATTAACTTACTCGAATAAGTAAATTAAGCAGCATCAGGGAATGAACTAAATGGTTGTTCGATCACCCCGCAAGATTGGTTGTTACCCAATGACAGTTAAAAGTAGTAAGAGATTTGTATTGATTCTCTCAAAACTTTTAAAGTTTCTGTTTGAATTGATTGTTTTCCAAGAGGCAAATTTCAAGAAAAATTTCGGACTCTTTTAAAAGAAAATCTTAGGTAGGTAGTTTTCTAAGTATGCATACGCAAACCAACAATTTCTTTCTTTGAATGAGAGGTACACTATCCCTCATTATCAGCTAGAGAATTCTACAGTCAGGGATAAAGCCTGTCCACGTTAAATGTTGGACACTAAGATAATGTCAGGAGAAAATTAGCTAGACCGGCTCTAGTGAGCTGTGGAGAAAGGTAAGGTCTGTTGCTGGGGGTTTGTGTAATTGGACACCGGGTACACGATCCAACCGGAGCGCATCGCTGAACCCTTTGATGGTCAATTAGCCAAAGTGTCGGCAAACAGCAATCATAGTGATTTGTTCCGTCGTGTAAAAACATTGGTTAAGGGATATACCGAGGTGACATCATACACTATTGGCTATTGTCTACTGACGAAACAGCCACTGGTCGTTTGGCTCTTCTGGACACAATGAATAAAGTCTGGCAATCCAGTTTGATTCCAGACGAGTGCAATGAAGGGTTGGTCATTCCTATTCCCAAACCTGGGAAGCATAAGACCCTAACGGAAGGTTATGGACGTATCACGCTGTTGAGTTACTTATGGAAAACACCCGAGCAGATGGTCAACCATCGCCTATTAGCGGAGAGGCATGAGCGAATCCACCCACAGCAACGAGCTCGATCATTTCCCAGATCAGGCCAAGACGGAGGACCTACATCTGATATGACATGGAGGCTTTCTATCTTGAATACCCCGAACAAGTGGAACTTCCAAGGGCGAATGTTGGATCCAACATTGGAAAAAAATCCAAAAGGCTACGAGCACTACTGTATATGGTAAGTTTTGAACTCAAGGTCAATTTTAATGAACATGAACATTCCAAGATATTCTGATAATGACTGGTGACTTTACAGAAGATTCACTGAGTGTGTTTGAGTGCATATTGTCACCTTTCATAGGTTATAAAGCTACCGTAATGGCTGTAGATCGTACCTTCTGAGCTCAAGGGCAGTTTTGATGACCTAGAACATCCTAAGATATCTCATCATATCTGTTGACCTACTGAATCTGAAGACTCACTTAATTTGGTCAAATACATATTGTTACTTTGTTTAGTCCAGAATGCTACAGTTACAGCTGTAGATTTTAAGTTTTGAACTCCAGGATAGTTTGGATAACCTAGAACATTTGACGATTATCTCATAATGTATGTTGTTCTTTCAAGATATTCAACGAATATGTTTCAAAACACATCGTAGCTTTGCCTAGCCCAGACAGTTTTTGTTACAACTGTAGGTCTTATGTTCTGCTCTCATGGATAAATTGGATAACCAAGAACATGTCATATAACTACATTGTGTTTGTTGGGTTTATGAATATTAATTGAATACCTTTGAATGTTTATTGTAACTTTTATTGCCTAAAAATTACTGTTACAACTGTAAATCTTAAGTTCTGAACGCTAAGACAGTTTCGATGACCTTAACCATCCCAAGATTATCTTCTTATGTATTTTTACGTTCGAAAATATTCTCTGAGTATGCTGGAATACGTGACGTAATTTAGTATAGCCCAATAAAGCTCCTGTTATTATCGTCGATTTCAAGTACTAAACTCCAGGACAGTTTTTCCAGACAAGATTACCTAGGGGAAGTAAAATAATGGCTGTTGACCTTTCAGAAGATCCAATGAAAATGTTTGAATACATATCGTCACCTTATATATCCCAAAAAAAAACTATAGCTACAACTGTAAATCTTATATTTTGAACTTGAGGACAGTTTGGATGACCTAGATCATCCCATATTATATCGTAATGTGTAATTTTACGTTTGGAAAAAATCACTGAATATGGTTGAGCGTAGTGTAGCGTAAGTTTATATAGCCCAAAAAGCTATAGTTACTTACGTAGATTTCAAGTTTTTAACTCCAAGACAATTTGGATTACCTAGAGGTAGTAATCTTATGACTGTCGACCTTTTAGAAGATCCATTGAATATGTTTGAATACATATCATCACCTTATATATCCCTAAAAAATCTACTGTTACAACTGTAGATCTTACGTGTTGAACTTGAGGAAAGTTTGGATGACCTAGATCTTCCCAGAATGTCTCATATATTTTTTTCACGTTCAAAAATATTCACTGAATAGGTTTAATACGTAGCGTAACTTTGTGTAACCCAACGAGCTTTAGTTACTACTTTAGATTTCAAGTTCTAAATTCGAGGACAGTTTGGATCAACTATAGGAAGTAAAATAATGATTGTTGCCTTTCCAGAAGATCCATTGAATATGTTTTAATACATATCATCCTCTTAAATATCACAAAAAACTACTGTTACAACTGTAAATCATATATTTTGAACTTGAAGACAGTTTGGATGACCTAGATCATCCCAGTTTATCTCATAATGCGTTTTTTCTATGTTCGAAAATATTCACTGAATATGCTTGAATGCATATCGTAACCTTATATATCCCAAAAAACTATTGTTACAACTGTAGATCTTATATTTTGAACTTGAGGACAGTTTGGATGACCTAGATCATCCCAAATTATCTCATAAATTTTTTTTACGTTCAAAAATATTCACTGAATATCGTTAAATACGTTGCGTAACTTAGTATAGCCCAACAAGCTTTAGTTACTACTGTAGACTTCAAGTTCTAAATTCGAGGACAGTTTGGATTATCTAGAGGAAGTAAAATAATAGCTGTTGAACTTTCAAAACATGCTCAATGGATCGAATATGTTTGAATCCATATCGTTACCGTATATATCCCAAAAAAAACTTCTGTTACAACTGTAGATCTTAAATTTTGAACTTGAGGACAGTTATGATGCCCTACGTCAGCCCAGTGTATCGCATTATTTTTTTTACAATCGAAACTATTCACTGAATATGGCTGAATACGTTGCGTTACTTTGTATAGCCCAACAAGCCAAAGTTACTACTGTAGATGTTAAGTTCTGAACTGAATGACAGTTTGGACAACCTAGAACATCACAAAGTTATTAAATATTGACTGCTGACCTTCTAAAAAGTTCTTTCAATATGTTTGAATACATATCGTAACCTTATATAGCCCTCTAAGCTACTATTACAACTGTAGATCCGAAGTTCTGAACTCAAGGACGTATTGGAAAATTTTGAACATCCCAGAAAGATAAAAAAAAGTTCAACGATTATCAGTGAGAATTTATCAATACGTATGCATATGTGACATATTCTTAAACAACACTTACACTATTAATAAGGCATTTTTTCTTTCTTTCTGAACTTCTTCATGTTCAGAATATTCTATGTCTCTAATGTTTTCTTGTTGTATTTCCCCAGATTTCCATTGATTTCGAAGAAATTTACCGAAGAACGTGTACACCTTTATTCAGTCTGTTATTTTACACAGCTATTTTCCTTTTGGGGTCATATACGACCCTTTAGGCCTGCAGGAATTGAACCGGTTATACCCGTATGTGTTCGACTGGGTACCCGGGTACCTCTTCAGGTTTTACGAAATTTCATAGTTTATTTTAAAATAACGATAATTTCATAGTTTATTTTAAAACAGGAAGCCGAAACTCTGTGACATCTTGGTATAAGTTAGAAGGCATCTTTTTGCATAAAAACATTTAGTATAGTAGCAAGGGGGAGGGGGAGGTGAAGGGGGGTTCGTATCGGAAAATTTTGAACATCCCAGAAAGATAAAAAAAAAGTTCAACGATTATCAGTGAGAATTTAATAGTTCGTGTGCATATGTACAATATTCTTAAACAACGCGTTACACTATTAAAAAGGCAGTTATTTTTTTCTTTCTGAATTTATTCATGTTCAGAATGTTCTATGTCGGCAATTAGGCTTTAAACTCGTATGTTTTCTTGTTGTATTTTCCGCAGATAGAAGAATTGATTTCGAAGAAATTTACCGAAGAACGTGTACACCTTTATTCAGTCTGTTATATTACACAGCTATTTTCCTTTTGGGGTCATATACGACTCCTTAGGCCTGAAGGGACTGAACCGGTTTAACCCTTATGTGTTCGACTGGGTACCCGGGTACCTTTTCAGGTTTTTGCATAACGAAATTTCATAGTTTATTTTAAAACAGGAAGCTGAAACTCTGTGACATCTTGGTAAAAGTTAGAAGGCAACTTTTTGCAAAAAAACATTTAGTATAGTAGCAAGGGGGAGGAGGAGGTGAAGGGGGGTTCTTCGATTTTTTTTAATCCCTTAAGTGTTTGACAGGGTCCCCGAGTATCACTAAACTAAAACGATTGTAGTTCTGGCAATTACTGATCGATTTTACATAATTCTTTTGGCACCGTTAGATTCAGAGGCTCATTTGTTTCATGGAAGTTATCGACAATTTTCATTTGGATTCATCTGGTTCTCGGAAATCTTGGTTTCTGGAACTGTGACAAGGGACGGAGACTCTATTTAGAAATATGAATTTCCGGGAATGGATATCAAAATCTTTGGAATAATGCCAAGATACATTTCTATTCAATTGTGGGGCTTATGCCAACTTGTCCCCAAAACGGCCATTCTGTAACATTTCCATTCTGGACATTTTTAGAAGAGAAATATGTTCATGGAAACCCCAAGAGAACCTGTTTCGGAATGACAGGTCTGAGGACAATATTGCCAGGGTTACCTTCTAAGTTTGTTTCTGGCCACTCGAGGCCTCACAGGAACCCGTTCCGGAATAACGGCTACAACATGTTAATAAATATCCTACTGGAGAAAATTCATGAATTTTGATACCCATATTACCAAGGTTTCCTGCTAAATATGTTCAAGGCCACACGAGGCCCCACGGGAACCTGTTACAGAGTGGCGGTTCCAGGAACAAGTCGTTATATTAGTGGGTTATATTAGTTATATTTTAGTGGGAATTGAAATAGTATTGACATCCATTCCCAGAAATTCAATTGATATTCCCAAATAGTGCCCCTGTACTGGACCACAACTCCGGAAAC
This sequence comes from Aedes japonicus, assembly GCA_034211315.2. Taxonomy (NCBI): domain Eukaryota; kingdom Metazoa; phylum Arthropoda; class Insecta; order Diptera; family Culicidae; genus Aedes; species Aedes japonicus. The sequence continues at coordinate 251,780 of JASCZW010000242.1, forward strand.
CAGATGAATCCAAACATACATTGCTGATAATGAAGCGCATGAGATTTTAAACCTAACGGTGCCAAAATAATCAAAATCGTTCCATAATTGCCAGAGTTACAATCATTTGAATTTGATGAGTACTCGGGTTAAACCAACGGTAGGAATGCTATTAGAGTCCATGGCAGAGTGGTTTGGTGGTTTTGATTAGAAAGAGAAGGCATTTTGTGCTAGCGCTTCAGAAACGATTTGGACCGATTGAAACCCCCCCCCAAAAAAAAGGATTCTTCTGGGGCCCCTTACAGAATGGTGGTTCATTTTATTGAAAAATATTTTGTATTTTAAACTGCGATCAATGACCACATTGAACCAATTTACACAAATTTATTTTTGATTTAGAATTTCTACTATCTCTAATCTACTAATGAATAAATTTATTTCAATAAAATGGTTTCCAATGCTCGGCTTGTAATCAAGCCTCCTAGTAGCACACTAGTTACGAACCGGTCGAGGTGACTGCATTATGACTCAATCATGTCACAATCAAGTTGCTGCAACGTTTTTAGTGCATTATGTGTCGAAGGCATATTGAATCGACTTTTTTTTTATTGGCATTGGCATTCTAAGATTCATCGACGTTTGAACCGATCAAGAGTGGATTGAATGCCGAAAAACGTAGTTCTAATGTCCGGTACTGTACCTACAGAAAAACCATAGCTTCCGTAGGGATCCACCGAGCACGTCGTTTGCTTGGGTGATATAATTTCCAACGTTCCAACGTTTCATCGTTCACGCCAAAGAACATCCAGAAGAAAAAGAGCGATTCCATCCATAAAACCTTACCGCGGATGACTCGAAAAGCAATTTGCACAGATATCGAGATAATTCCAAGGCGCACCACGTTCGCCCCATAACAAAAAAACAAAAAAAAAAGACAAAAATCAGTGTCCAACACAGTTTTGCCTGCGCCTGCGCTGCTTCGATTCTGTCCGGCGAGCATTAGGGCAGTAAAACCCACGAAGAAATAAAGAATTTACCCATTTTGATTTTAACATAACTCATTTAGCCTGGAATCGTGTAGAATGTTAATGCGTTCGCGGTTCAAACCTCGACGAAAACAAAAAAACAAAACAAACAAACAAATCAAGAAGCAGTAAAAAGGCCATTTCTCCTGAATGATACAGTTTTCTCCAGTCACTGGCTTGCAGCGCCGGGGCCCGCCATCAGATCAGGGCAGGCGTTGAAATCGTTGCAAATTTCTTCACTGCCCGCACACTACTTAGTATTTACGGCGTCGCTTGTTACACATTAAATGAATTGAAATTATGTTAATCGGGCTGAAAATGAACTGAGACTTAAGTCACTGCGCGCACAAGGGAAAAGTACCTATACGTTATACATAGACGTGAGTCCAGAGCAACCAGAGAGTGTGGAACGCAAGCAAAAAGGAAAAAAAAAATGCAAGAACGCGATAATCCCGTTACATAGCAACGGCAACGATGGCAACTACAACGACGCAACGACGACGACGACGATGACACCGGCGACTACTGCAGCCGTGGACTCGGTCTTCTAGTCACAGACAAAAATGCCTTTTAATCGACACTCTTCAACACAAGCAGTGGCAGCGATGGTGGTCACAGGTGGCCACCCGATTGTATCCGGGAGATTCGGGAGATTGCTGCGACTAGCACACCAGTCAACCAACAAACTAACAACAGCAGGAAGACAAATTGCCAGCTAAACAATCGGCCGCAAAAAATCGCCATGAATAATGAGCTCTGAGGTGGCAAATCAACCAACTACTGCGGGTTCTAAACACTGTGGTTTACATGGTCGGATCAAGAATGATTAGTACGCACGGTGCCTCCTGTTTGTATACAAAAATAATCGGAGCAATTTGGAGGAACGTGAGAAGGTGTGTTAGTCATCTACTCGGAATAGCGGTTGATGCGATGATGCTGCTGCTGCTCATGATGATGATTCACGAATGGAGGGCCATTTGCATTTTCAATTTAAGCAACTATGGCCCCAAAAAAAAACCAAACGAACCGGGCAACCGATATTGGAATCAGTGAGAAAATTAAACACCGTCCATCAATCCTGGTCATTACCGGTGGTACGAGCCGCGAATGATTCTGCTAAAACTTTTGATTGCAGTCCTCCAACGCAGTCCAAGTCAGTGCGGATGTTTTTTTTCTCTCTTCGAGCTTGGAGCGATGCAATTTGAATAGGAAAATATTTGCCATTTGGCGCAAAGTGCAGGATCGGTTCAGATTGGGTTTTTTTTTGCGAGGATGATTACTCGAGGTCCATCACCGCACAGTATAAAGTAGCTTAACCTGTGATACACAATTTATCGTCGGATGTTTGAGGTGGTGAGGTGGTGGGTCATGTACAGTGATGCAAGTTTTTTCAGTTTTAACAAGGTTTCTAACCCGGTGTCTACACTTGTATTTTACCTGTTGACAGATGATTTTAAGATATGACAAACCACCGCACATTTTATCGATGCTGATCCAGGAATTTTCATCGCTTATGTCAATGATGACGTCTATGAAACAAGCGTAATAAATTGACAATTTTTGCTGTATCATTTTCGCCTTCACCATGAATATTAATAAAACTCTCCGCTTAAAGCTCTAACATTTATGTTGGAATATATTTCTGAAGAGATCCGTCCTAACACCTAGCATATATGCCTCCACTTGCCATACCCAAGTAATAATTTTAGTTTTATTCCAGTCGTATAGCACTCCTCCCAGCTTTGTTGATAAAACTACACACTTAGAAATTATGAATTTTACACAAGACGTTTTTCATGTTTGTAAGAAGTCCGGGAACGTAAACAAAAAATTCGTGTAAAATCATGTCTCCTGAAACCGACACATACGCAATTCTATGAAAAATGGGTTTGATTGGATTTATTTTCTCATCTCTTTCAACTCATTCTAATGGACGAAAGGACGCTTGCAAGTGTGGGTCTCAGGGGACAGAAATTTACATGACATTTTGGTAGTGTGTACAATCAAAACTGTTTTGTCAACCAACTATCTATGCCTCTTTAGAGTCAAAATTGTTTAAAAGTGGCCCAATCTAAAGACGGTTGTGAAGGTCATAAATCCTTTATAAGACCATAAAGATTTTGAAAATGTTCTAGTGAAAGATGTTATGACTACTTGAGAACATTCATAAAACCTATTGGCTGCCATGAAAACCAGCATACGGTCAAATGGCCAGCACTGTCAAACTTCACTGTGATATCGTTGTTGGTTTTTCTAGTTCTACCTTGATCGATTCTCTGCTCTACTTTCTCATTTTGCAGTTAATCATATCTAAGAAAAAAGTTCTAGTGTTACGGGAAATTTTGTTTGATAGCCAATACAAATATTTACAGCGTATCATGCTCCAAATCATATGCGCATTTAATTTTATAACTGATCTCCGATCTACAGTTTACAATAAATATAAATTTTGGTGCATTCATTGTTCCACATTACAATTATTTCTAATATTTCAATATGGCAATTAGGAAAAAACAGTTTGCAAAACCCAAATTATCTTCATAATAACGTCTATAAACCCAATTTGTTGCGAAATGATTTTACTGGAACAAAATGGTTTTAAAATATTTTTTCAACTGTCCATAATAGATAATATAGAAACCGTCCTAAAACGGCATCTCAACTTTGAAATTTTATGAGTTCGCAAAATTGAAATAAAACTTTGATAGGAGTAAAGAATTTGAGAAAACAATGTTTAAAGAAGATTTTCAAAATGCATTGATATTCATTACGAAAACAGGTTCATTTTCAATATGAATGTCGACATGTCAGCAATGAAATTCAGGAAGCCACAATGATTATCAATTACCCATCGGGATCGGAAAATGTTAAAACGGCCCAGTCCAGAGTATTCTTGCTCAACATTTCTAGCATCTATCCTTCTGGGACAATCATAAAGGCCTTATTTTGTTTCCATTTTCATTTTTAGGATTCAAAATAACTTAATAATAAAAAATATTAGAAAAATGATCATTAGAGATGATATTTTGCCTGCGTCAAATGAAATTCATGCATCAATCGGTAATCAATAAAACGATTAACATGATTTTGTCCCGCACTTAGAGAAAAATTGCATTCATTTGCTTCAACAAAATTCATTTGGCATAGAGTTAGCAATAACCATGAATTCCGAGACAATAAACATCATCATTACGCTGGGATAAAATCATTTTCACTGCTCATGAATATTTTATGACAATCTAAGGCATTGGTCACAACTAAAACGTGTTCACCATCTTCAATGAACCATGGGAGCAAAGCGTTTGCTTTGAATTTCAAAAATACAATACTATGTGTTCGAATTTAGGGATAACATAACTAGACGAGGTGCGTTAATATCGTTCAGATACATTCATTGTCGAACAATTCTGCTGCCAATATAAATAAAGCTGCCGAGAAATAGAAAAAGAATCATAGCAGAATCTTTTGTAATCTGAAAACCATCTCTACAAGAAACCAACGGACCATAAGACAAAAATACCAGTTTTCAAGCTAACAAATCAGTGACATTTTATTATGGTAGCAAAAAGAAGATGCAGAAATTGTGAAAAAAAATTCATAATCGGAATGGTCTCACCAAATTTTACGGCTCATTAAAATTTAACGCCTTAGTTATTTTTTTTCTTGAGCTAAAATATCATTGAACTAGTGTAGACAAAGGTGTAAACTATGTAAAGCTGTAGAACCAGCCAGTTCTGATAATTCTCGGCTTCATGTACTCGCTTTCGGGAATTTCAATGCGCTTCTGGAACACGAAAACTCTGAGCTTAATTTAAAGAAAATTCGACAAGTTGCTTTCATACTCTCATCATTGCCTTGAAATAATGCTACCTACTTTAACCTTTTGCTAGCTACGGCCAATTTGTGGACGTAGTATTAAGTAATTCTTGTTAAGTCAGCAACAATAAAATATTGGCTCTGAAGTAAACGCCGAATTTTAGAAGTATGTCTCTGCACTGCTTACTGCATTAGTTCTCATTTTGAATTCTTCGTGTTTTAGCAGACAATTGTACTATTGCCTTTAATTTTTCAAATTAGAGTAATAGGGAAGGCGCTCTAATAGTAGGTCTATGGATCTAAATGTCAAACCTATATTTAAAATTCGAAGTAAATATTTATTCACTATTTTTACTCTGAAAATCAAAAATATACAGTAGCATTATCTCACTGACATATCAATATAAAGACAGTTAATTTTTAACGATAAGCCAAATCCTGAATCCATAGACCCACATTAGAGAACTTCCCCCTATATTCCAATTTACTAAGTGTATTTTTCAAAGGGATTGTACTCTTTGAACAGGTTGAATTATGAATCACGAGACCTCTAGTTTGCTTGTGATTAATAAAAAAAACAATTTAAATTTAAAGATGGGTAAAGGTGAAGGTTTGCCTTCACGTTGTAATGCAACTAATCTCAAAATCTATCCCTGAATCGATCATCGAAAAAGAAAACTCTGAACAGATTTGTTTGAAGGACAATGATTCTAGCAGTAACAATCGATATTTTCGAAAGTTTGTTAAGCTATCGTGAAAATCTTCTGTGGAATGTTTCCATCTTTCAGAAATTCCCATCCATCCCTTCTCATTTTTCGAAAATACCTAGATAAGCTTCTGAAGCCTTTTTGTAGGTAGGGGCGACCCGGTGTAGTGGTTAACCTCCATACCTCTCACGTCAAAGTCACGAGTTCAATCTCACCCCGGACAAGTTACGAAAATGCCCAAAGGTATTTGAGTTATTACGACAGGAGACGCACCAGCTTAGGGCTGAAAATCTCGATAATATACAAATAAAAAAAGCCTTTTGTTTGTGGTTTTAATTCTTTCAGGCAAAGACTGCTCTAAGTTCTATAAGGAAAGATGCTGAGATGATGGGATATTTATTCTAAACTTCCGGCAACTTTAGATAATGCAAGCAAAAGCTTCTCCAACATTCAGTCAGGAACCTGGCTTTCAGGAGGCTGCGTACAAAGTTTTTGAAGTATACTTTCAGGTTAAGCTTGTTAAAAAATCTGGAAACTGCTGGAAGATTGAGCATTATACAAGATTGGAAAAATCTGAAGTCTAAAAGCTTTTAATTTTAACTAAAGTTAAACAGCATATTTTTTCAAATATTTTGCTTAGAAGCTTCTCCAGCTGTCGCTTAACTCGACCTTCATTTTGAAAGAAACTAATTTACTGCTCTTACTGCTTACGAGAAAAACTTGCCAAGAACTTTTCCAATTGATTCCGGAAGAAGCTTTCTTTTACTGGAGAAATGTTGAAATTTATTTGAAGCTTTTCAAGGTTTATGAATTAGATGTCTTGGATTGTTCTGAAGATTGTTGGTTTTTCTGGAGATGCCCTCCAAGCTTCAGAGGAGATATGCTGTTCTTTAACACTCTTTGTCTATTGGCTAAAGTTTTTACGCATGTTTTTTTCTGAAGTTTCACAGAATAATTTTGCCGAAAAGTATTTCTACTTTTATGGAGATGCCTGAATACTTCTAAAAACATTTTGAAATTTGCTGAAAAAAGTTTTTAACATTCATGGTGAAAGTTTGAATTTTTTTTGTTAAAAGTTTTAATGAAAGTTTGAAATCTGAAATGTTGAGGATAGTTGGTTGATCATTCCTCCATGAGAAATTCAGTTTCCTGAAGAGTTTTCAAAGAGGCTTCCAAAAGTAGCTTTTGTAGATTCAAAAAAAAAAAAACTTCCTGTTCAAATAAAATGCCGGTGAAAGTATAGAAACGTGATGTTTGCCAAGCTTCGAATAGATTTTATGGACTAGATTTTACAGATTCCGGGAGGAGCATTCTAGGGAGTTCGAGATTTGTTTTGGTCTCTAAATTTGGCAAAAATTTATTGTTCGGCCGTAAGCATAGTTGCCTCTCATCTCAGGCTGTCCGGTATCAATTCCTGTCTGCGCCGTTTGGGATTTATCGAGACGATGAATGCTGGTCACGTTTTCTTTCAGTAGGGAATTAGAGCCGTTGGTAACAGCCCATGTTGATGGGTTCGATATGTAGAGTCGGGTCGTCTCCTTGGCGTGGAAAATCAGCCTCAGACGAAACGTCACGTAAATACAATACAACAACAGCTTCGCATGGTTTATGAATAGGATGTCCAACTTCTCCTGCTTCCGGAAGAAACTTTTCAATTGTTGTTAAAGATTTTAAATTTTTGGTAGTAACACTCCTAGCTTTAAGGGAGATATGCCAACTACTGAATCTTATATAGAAGTTAATAAAGTTGGCTCAAAAAGGTTTTTGCGTATGTTTTTTCTGATGTTTTACAGAATAATTTTGTCGAAAAGTATTTTTTACTTTTCTGGAGAAGCTTGTACAGCTTCCAGAAAAAGTTTTCACAGCTTTCGAAAAATCGCATTTTATATATACAGAAAAAAGTTTTTGAACTGTGAAAGTTTTCAATTTTTTAGGTAAAAGTTTTAAGAAAGTTTGAATTTTCAAATTTTTAGGATAATTAGATTAACATTTCAGAATCATTTCAAGGTTTCGAAGAAAACCTTTCCAGCTTACTGGAGAAATCCAGTTTCCTCAAAAGTTTTTCAGCTTTCAGCAGAAGCTTTTGTAGATTCCAGAAAAAAAGTAATAAAAATGCTGGTGAACAGATTTAATAAAAGGGTTTTTTCCAAGTTTCCAGAGTAAACTTCTCCAGTTTCCTAGAGTATAATGTACAGTTTTCGGGAGAAGCATTCGTAGAATTAAAGCGAAATTATCAAGTTTCTGGTAAGCTAACCCGTAAACTGTTTTTGAAAGTTATTTTTTTATTTCTGAGAAAAGTTTTTAAAACTTCTGATAATAAAATTATATTTTTTCTTTGTAGTTTCACGTAATAAGTTTTCAAACTTTCGGTAGACGCATTTAAAGCTTTCTGCAGATGCTAATGCAGATTTTGGAAAATGCTTGTTGGGAAAGCATTTTTTGCCTTGTCTGAAATTTAACAGATTAATTTTTCAAACATTTGGGAGAATAGTTTCCAGATTTTAGAAGAAACTTTCCCAGCTTCCAGGAAAAACTTTTCTACACATTCCCGTAATGCCTTTTCTGCTTCCAAATCATTTTTTTTTTCAGCCTCAAAAGAAGCTTTTCCAGCTTTTAGTAATAGCTTTCTTTACGTGCAATGTCTGAAGTTTCGCAGGTTTTAAATTTTCAATCTATCTGGAGAAACATTTCCAACTTTCAGGAAAAGTTCCTGGGAAAGTTGTTCAGGCATTCCGGAGAAACAATGCTAGTTTTTTAAAGGAGAGGCCATTTTTAGGAGAAGCATTTACATAGTTTTTATTAATTCAGGAAATATTTTAAGTATTTAAAGGTATTTCATGCGGAAGATATGTAACCTGCTGGAGATTTTTTTTAAGTTTCTTGGGGCGTTTCTCAAACTTCTGTGGAATGTTCTTTAATGTCTGATACGTCACAACAAAATATGTCTATTTTTTTAGGCAAGTTACAGCTTTCGGCAGAAACACCTCCAATTTCCAAGAACAGCTTCTACTGCTTTTGGGAGATAGTTTCGGAAAAAACTTTTCATTAAATTAAGTAAAAAAAGATTTTTTTTAAGAGCCTCGAAGTAAATTTTAAACTTTGATTATTGTATTTTGAGGAGAAGAACCAAAAGCAAAGTAGTCGGAGGAAGCTTTTAATCTTAGCTGAAAAGTTTTTGATGGCATTTTTCAAAGATTATAATTTTTTCTGAAGCTTTAACGTATAATTTCTAAATCAAGTTGTTCTCGAAAAAGACCTGAAAGAAGCTTTTCAAAACTGCTAATAGTTTGTCTTCCTGGAGCGCTTCCATTTAATAGTTTCAGAAGTTTTATAGGACAACTTTTCAAACTTTCGACTGAAGAATTTTAAAAATCTCACGAAAAAATCCTAGCTTTCAAGAGAAGCTTTGTGAGATTCCTGAAGATTTTTTCCCCAGTTAATGAGAGTAATTTCTCTAGCGTTTGGGGAGTTTTGCCAGCCATAGATGAAATTTAAACCGATTTTTTTCAACTTATCTGGAGTATATTCCGTTTCTTCTTTTGGGAACATATATATAAGCTTTAATGAGGGTTCGCAAAGCAAAAATAAATGTATTCAAAATTTTAAGATAATAATTCTCATGATCATGGAGGCGGATTTTTTTTGCATCCAGGAAGTTTTTTTTCAGCTTTTGGGGAATACTTTTTAAAACTTTTATTAAAAACATTAAAATTTTTGCTGGATAATTCTTAAAGCTTTTGAGAAAAGCGTTTTTAGATTTTGGATGAACATTTTTAATAATTTAAATAATTTTCTCTAGCTTCTAAAGGAAGACAAGTATACTGCTGGAAGCATCGAAGCTGATTTAAGAAGCTTTCAAGCATATTTGTGTGCATGTTTGATACATTTCAATCATGTATTTGTGTTTTGAACTGTCTTACAGTTTTGCATGATATTAATTCTGCATTTCAGGTTTGAATTGAACTATGTGAGAGGATTAAATAACGACTCAGTCTTATGTTCTTAGAATCGAGTCTGTCGTAGATGAAATTTTGTGAATTTGAACGATCGCCGGGCCAATTTATATGATTTCTGGATCAAGTGAATATGGAGTTGTCGGATCATTTCGATCCTCGCAGCATGGTTAATAGAACGGTGTTGGGTTTGGTGAGTTTGTTCCAATTAATAAAAAAAAATTGCATTTTTGGTCATTATGCTCATACTTGTGAAACCGAAACAGACGCAACTTGACAAAAGGTTTTGAGCTCTGCCTGGAGAACCTCTCGGCACTTTCATGAGAAGTTTAAAAACATTAATCGAAGTTCTTAAAGTTCTTTTTTCAGTTATGTTATGTCCATGCTGACGATGTCTCGACATTTTCAGATCGTTTAGTAGAAGTTTGAAATAGATTCTGTTTGAAGCACATAAGGATGCTTGAAGACCACTTAGAAGACGTTTAGATTACAATAGAATGACCTCGAATGATTGTTCATAGAGCAAAAATCAAAATAATTCTCAGGGGGGAGATTTACGATTCAGCCATACTCGCAGAATTTTTACTTAGCTTTCCAGAGGAATTTTTGGCACTTCCTGAATCCTGAATGTTCGATCCGTAATAGATCTCCTCAAACAATTTGTAGACTCTAGATTCTCAATAACATTAGATTAGATATCTTTATTATTGAGCTTTTCAGCCTCGGCTAGTTCAGCTCATTTCTCAATAACATGAGGTGTCGAAAAAACAGAGAATAAATCCACGATTAACCGCTGCCGGAGGCGTATTTGTTCACTTCTAGGCAGGGTGATGGGTTAGGGTTCAGTCTCAATCGACGTCGATAGGATTTTTCTGCGGTGAAAACATTTCTGGTCCTCCGGAAGGGAAGTAAAGTTGTTGGTCTCTTCCATGTATTTATAATGTGTTGGTAGAGGTACCTCCGGTAGTTAGTAGCCTTAGAATGAGAGCCATTCAAATTAAGTAAAATAAGAAGAAGAAGAGAATTATATTTCCATGTTTATATTCCGTCAACAAACTGGAGCTATACATGCGTATAGTTTGAGATGATCAGAAGAAGCTAAGTCAAACATTGATACGAAAGAACTTTATGTGGAGCTTAGTTGAGTTAAACATTAATTTTGTAGAATCAGCCTTATCGAAGCCTATCTTTTTTGAATTGGAAATTAATTTTAAATGTAGCTTTCTACTCGTAAATAACTCCGTTCCGAAGAGCGAAACAATAGTCTCAAATCAAGAATAACGATCGCCCCCACTCGAAAGGAGGGCAGTAACAGTCTAGCTTATTCATTCCCAACCGAAAAAAATCTTTGATTTATTCAAATTTTCAATCTAAATACCTACCACCTTGTGAGTAAACCGTTGTTTACAAGTTCGCCAGCTGCGTGTTACATTTGCATAAATACAACCGATACCGCGAAGAAGAAATCCCGAATCAAGTTCAGGGAAGCAGCGAAATTTACGAGTCGGTATAAATTACTAATCAAACAGTCCGATGAATCAAATCGATACCAGCAAGCACATTCCTCCCAAAGTGCCCTGTCTTGTTCGCAAAATGAACACCCTTCATTATCGAATTAGTTCTGCAAAAGGATATCCTTACGATCGCCCGGCTACCTGCCACCTCCTAGGGCCGCCCCATCGCTCAGTCATTGACCTCCGACCATTTGGAAACACACAACAAATATCAATTCGAAGTCCCATCCCCGCGGCCCCACCAGCATTACGAATCCCCATAGTCCAGAAACGGGACGGGAAATAGAACGGTTCGGCGCGGGCTCTCCTAATGCCCAGGTTCTCGAGATCTCGATTCTGAACCTTTCCATTAATGTAGCGGTAAAGGCACTATCGGCAGCCTCGGCCTCGGCTATTAGACCTGGCCTCGTCCGTCTAACTGTTCATTGGGTGGTTCTCGCTGGCCTTGCCTAATGACTTCTTCTGCTTCTTCGTGTTCCCATTTCTGTTGTTGGCGAAGGTTCTCCATTACAATGAAATCAGCAGCTTCTATCCACCATTCACCTATCACAGCACCGAATCGCGCCACCGCCTCCCAGATCGTCGCGACCCAAAAAATAGGCCAGATCGAATCACCAAAATCATTGTTATGTTCGCTCTCTCCCTCGACCATCATGGTCCATCCATCACTGGGACTGGAACCATCTTCTTCCTACTGGCCGTTGTGCGGCCGTTGGTCGTCGTCTTCCTGTCCATTCATCTTCGAAGGCGAACTTGTTAAGCGTACCACCATCAGTTGTGTGTGTTGTCCATTAATTGATGATATCGAAAATTAATTTACGGTGTCCAACGGAACCTCCCCTGACCAGAGATGGAAAATTATTAACATAAAAAGGTCGACGGAAGATTCATAAAAATCATTAAGTATTCTATTTTTAGTTTTCGGGGGATAGACCGGTGAAGGCATTAGCATGCGTTAGGTTCGTGATGATTATGCGTGTAGTAGGTCAACATCGGGTGATTCAGAACGATCCAGATTTGGGTGAAACTTTTCCGTTTAATCAGGGATTGAACTCAAAAAAAAAAAAAAACTCCAAGATCTCGCGATTCTTTTCGGTGGTTCAGTTTCATTTGGGTGAAATTTGATATGCAAATCGACGGCATTGTGAGTCTGGTGAATAGTTGAGCCGCTGGGAGAAATTGAAAATGAGAATCCTCAGATCGTTAAATTGATTCGAGATTTATCAATGATTCCATTTAGAAGCGCATTGAGGTTGGCGGCGATGCTTTTGATTGTTTCGAGATCATTTCCTGTTGAGGTGAAATTAATTTGATGAACCGGATTAGTTCGATAAGGGACTGGCTGATTATTTTTAATGCTTATTGCTGAGATTGCAGTTTGTCTTCTAAGCTACAAAGGAAATGAGCAGAAATGTTGAGCTTAGGAGAGGGTAAGGATCAATCACGAATTTCTTATCGGCTAATGAGGGACTTGCAGAATTAAAATGAATAATTTGTTTACGTTTATAGACCTTAATTGTTATTCAATGGATGAGAATAGGAAACCTAGCCATTAATTGAATTTGGAGCAAGATAAGAATTTAATCTTTCTAGTTTCATTGCTAATTAGATTCCCACAAAATTTCATACCGTATCACCAAAACGTAAGTCCTGATTTATTGAAAGTCAAAAATATCGATAGCTGTAAATATTTTGATCGCAATATCTGACATTGACTATTACTATGTTAACTCAGAAAAGCAAAGCTTCGTACTGATGCTTAAGATGAAAGTTCATCAAAAATCATCTCTCGATCTTGTGACTGGGCTCGACTCTTTTCTTACAAATTGAATTTTTATTTCGTTGAGCTCGAATCTCTGTCATAATCATGATATCTTAAAAGCTTTTCAATTTCGCGGCCTTTTTTATGTCTTTATTATCGTGATTGTCAAAGGTATCAATCTTTACTTAACAACTACGTCCTCTAGCAGCATGTTAACAGTTTCCTAAACCTTGACACTTGCAGTATGATTCTTCGAAATGATAAGAAATCCTTGATGTTCCGTTCATAACATGTTTTGTAATTACCTGCACACCTTTTTTTTTGTATATAAATCTCGCACATATGATTGCCATCTGGTGCTTGGTTTATGAAACATATATTTGTATACCTTGTTTGCTCATGCTGTAAAAGTTTGACATCCATAAGTAACGTTTGCATTAAAACAATTGCCGATTTTTCATGAGTTTACCTTCACCCGCACTGACGAAACTACTCATGCAGCATCAATCATAGTAACCCATGAGTCAGCAGACAAAATTTGACAGCTCTATCAGTCAATTTTAACCGTGATGGCAAAAACAGTGAAGCAACTCCGTCCAGAAGTGTGCGCGTTCAAAGAACGGCACCCGCCGCTTCGAAAACGGACATCGGCACTTTGTGGACGCCGGGTATGCCCGTGCCGGCATCTACAACATTTTGGCACTATTAGACCACAATCAGACCATCGAAAGAAAGCTCGATTTCGTATTGGCAGGCCACCAATTGATCCAAAAATCCACGATCTCATATTGGCAAGCCACCAATTGATGGTATGCAAACCAGCTGTTTAAGCACTATCCAATGGAGTTTTTGCGTCGTTTTATGACCATCGACGAAACATGGGTCCCTGGTACACTCCATATACAACTGAACAGTCGACACAGTGGACTTTACCTGGTGAATGTGCTCTGAAGAATGCGAAAATTGTCCTATCGACCGGAAGGGTGATTACCATCGTTTTCTGCAATTCACAAGTTGTGATCTGAACTATCTGGAGAAGGACCGTTACTATGCCGAATTGCAGAAAAAAGGGCCCCATGTGACGAAGAAAAAAGTGCTCTTCCAACATGACAACGTACGTCTCATACCTTCGCCGTCTCACAGACAAATTGGTCGAATTGGGCTTCAAACACTATTGCCTTCATTTATAGTTCCCACGTTGCTGCAAGAACTCATATGAAAAGGTTCCATTTCCTAGATCTTGACGAATTGATGAAATCAACACAGTGTCATGTTTACCTCTTTAATCTAGTTTAGTTTGCTTCAAAACGACATCTTCTCTGTCCAAAAAAACTTCCCTTGTAGTTTCAAATAAGCTTTCTACGTTTCTTCATCAAGATTGCTTCATTCCAAATGCTTTCCATACAACCTTGTTCCCACTAATTTTTATTGGATGCATTTCATCGGTCCATCTGACCCAGCTCCCCTGACAAGTCCAATTAAAATCAGTCACCCGTCATTGTCAACCAAACCCTTGTCCAACATTGAGTGGCGCCATCTGTTTGTCAGTAACGTTAAAAGCGACGATAGAGATCGCTTGTTCTATTCGAAAAGGAGCGACAAAACGTTAAATCAGCACATGATGTGTAACAAACCGACAATTATGACACATATTTCAGTGACACTACATGAATTGATAATATGAGAGGAAATTTGTCTCCAAACGTGTTTGGCGCTCGGCCATGATGTATTTTATCCACATAAACATTAAAACAATTTTAATACTTTGAAATACGCCAAAACCTTCTTCTCTGAATCATTCATATTCTTTTTACCTGGTTTTGTTAAGTTACACCTGAAATTTCAAGTGGCGTTTTTTTTTGCCATCTGTAAGACATTTAAGTTAACACTATTCCTTATGTTCATGTGCTATCCAAATTCGGTTGCTTAATCCGAATGATTTCTAATTAACTCTTAATTGCAACATTCAATTATTCTTAAGCATGAGCATGAACACGATTGGCTGCCAGAGGCTGCTACTCTGTTATTGCCAGATCAGGTATTATTACACATAGAACCAATAGATGATGCTTGGGACTAGCATACATCCTCAATGTGTAAAAACTGGTGATCCCAAACTAAAGCTATATTCGGTGCTGGCCCCGCCCGAATGCAGGTTTGGTTTCAAATTATTATCCATCTAGTTGGTTTTAAGAAGATGCACAAATATGGGAATACGCATTTAAAAATAATATTTAAGAACCGCTTTAAACCACCACTAAGGATGCCATCACAAAGTGCGATGGTGACTTGACTTGAGAAGACGAACTTTCAATAACGCTTGAAAGTCGATTTATACCAACAATAAGAATGTTATTGCAGCTTCTCATGAAGTATAATGGTGGTAATTTTTTAGTGGGAAAACAAAATATTTTTTTAATGACGCTAATGAGTCGATTTGGACCGATTTTTGTTAACAGTAAGGGTGCCTCTAACAACAATGCATTGTTGCAATGTGATGGAATTAATTCATTAGCAAGTTTCATAAAAATCGTTTAACGGCTGATTTGGACCGATTGGTCCTAAAAAAGCTGTTGAGGCTACTCATAAAATGTGATGGTGGTTTTGGATATGGAATACAAGAAAATAACAAGAAAAGTTTGAAGGCCGATTTGGACAGATTTCTATCAATAGTTGGGATGGATTCTACGACTAAGTGTGTGATATTCATTTGGAAGACAATATATTTTAGTAACGCATAAAAGCCAATTTGGACCGATTTATACTAACCGTCAGGAAAGTTTTTTTTGTAGTGGTTTTTGTTTGGGAAGGCAACGTAAATGAAAAACGATTCTTGACAGATTTGTTCCGCTTTAAATCAACAGTTTAGATACTGAAGACAATTATTAATATAAATATAGATGCTTTAGCAACGCGTAAAAGCCAATTTGGACAGATCTACACCAACAACCAGGATGGCGTAGGGGTCACTGACATAGAAGGCACCTTCAAGATCGATCCTGATGAGCAAGTTTCTCTTATAGCATAGCTTAGCATAAAACAGGTTGCACAATTTCGTAGGTGGTACAAGCTTTGAACTGCTATTAACAGGGAAACACGCCTTCATCGGTTGATATTAGATGGGGATTTGTAAGCAACCTTTTAGATAAAGGGTGTGTCGCCTTCTAACAGATCAGAGCTAGCCTGGCCACGTCCTTGCAACTGGATATGCGGAGAACTCCACGACTCCTCATAAGTGTCACGGGGAAGCTGGAATTATGTTAGTAGGGAGGGTAAGCTCAACAAACGCTGTTGGCAATCGTCATATTTAAATATTTAAGAAATTAAGTTGGTGATTAGTTAGTTGTCGGTTGCCGCCACCTAGCTATTAGTATTAGAGAATACAAACGCGGAAAATTTCATTTCATTTTTATTTTCATTTTGCAGCGTTTGGTGGGTTAATGAGAGCGCAAGTCAATCGCAAGCAGAGAGTTAGGAAGGGGCAATGGTGAACTGGTCTATGCGGACTACTTGAACGCCATGGGAGAGGACAAATATTAGGTTGGGGTAAGGGGTTTGTAGAGTTCTTGGAATGAGAAGATCGCGTTGCTACAAAATGACCTTAAATGTTTAATGTGTTTATGTTAAATTATGTAAGTTCTCTTCAAAAACATGTATGTTGTTAAAATAAAATCAGTGTTATTTGATTTCTGTTTGATTTCTTATATACTGACCGATGTAGGTCTGATGATACTTCTCTTTGTGTGCAGTCTTTGCATGCTTTCTTTACCAAAACTGCATGCAGGATATAGTTGGGAAGGTCATTTGTTCTTTCATCGATCCATTTCACCGCAATTCTCGGCTATCTAGACGGCACCTGGGGCTGGCTGATTTGGTGCTTGAACTTCGTGACCACTCGAGGCCATAGGGGATTCAAAGCCGCCTGCATAGAGTTAGAAACATTAAATACAGAATAGAAAGGAGATTTTAGTATTTGATGGCATGCAGGGAGTATTTGAGATTATTGGTGATATTCTCACAACGACTTTTCGTTTCTTTGACCAAAAACTTCAAATCACTGTAGTAACCCAACCAAACCCAATTGGAACCCAATTTGAACAACTCTACACCTAAAAAATTTGACACAATTGTTTCCATGTGGAACGCACGTAATTTTCGTCCACTCCAAAAACCAGTAATAAACACGTGGAATTCACGTAAGAGCTACGTGATTTCCACGTAAATTCACATTCTTCATGAAATTCACATAAATGATACGTGGCTCGTAGTGTTTACCCGATTTTACTGAAGAAGATTTGGTAACGTGTTCAGGTGGAAGTTACGTGAAATATCACGTGAAAACAACGTGTCGATTTTTTCAGTGTAGCACATTTACTGCCTTAAATTGTTGTCCGAACCCTAAATTCCTAGCATACTCTTCACCTTAGGATCTGTAGCCATTCCAAATCTAAAAATATTTCAAATATGAAACCTAGGCATTGAGGATTCTGTTTCCTATCTAGCGAGTTCATCTTTAATTTGTTTCTCCTTTCCGTTCATTTACTGGCTGGTTTGGAGGGTTCATGTTCCTATTCAATCCGACCGCCTTCCATTAAACACTGCTACCGATACAAATCACATGAAAGGACCACTCTACTGTTTCAAACGATGTTTCAATATACATGCTTGTCAGCGTCATTGTTAATTAACACTTTTCTGTGACCATGTGCCTCATTTTGAAATCAGATAATTACCCTGATCAAAACATTCACCCCTTCTAAAATGGTGCAATTACATTCAAATATTATACCATGAGGTATTTTGGTTATTTTATCCATAAAACAAATGGATAAACAACATCATAAATTGCCACGAAAGTGAAAAGTGTACTTTTAGTCGTTTTCCCTAGATCGAAAGTAAGAAGTCTAAGAGTGAAGAAGCATAACCCGCCAGTATCACACTTGATGTTAGTGCCTTTATATAAACGTTATACGACGTGACAGTGAAACAAATGACTAGAATATGTGATACTTTCACTACTGATCAAGTTCCTGGTCTCACATGCATGTTTATAGCATGAGATAAGTCCTCTCACCGTCGACAAGGTGAAAACTTTTGGCATAATGCCTCAATCTGCCGGTATATTTGATTTTGGTACCTCCTCGGGCACTATCTTGACTTTTTCGTGAGTACTGCGGCTTGAGTGCCGTACAACATGGTGGAAGCAATTACCATCTCGTACAGAACCGTGCATATCTCGAGTGACCTGGTAACCAATAAGCATTAGCATATGCAGTAAATTAACCCTGAAACTGCATTTCAGATGCTACGAGCATTATTTTTGTATTATATAGCCTGTAATAAGCATTTCGAAGGCGAAATAACATTGATGAAGCATTCTCGTAGCATTGCAGTCAAGCAGCAGTATGTTGGGCCAAAAGTGGCATTTATTTTGCATTTAAGATGACTGAATTGTTTGATAGGCTACCGTGAATACGCTCTGGAACTGCTTATTAGTTACCTGGTGGTGGTCTCCTCTTCTTCAGAAATTCTAAAATTATTCTAGAAGCAATAAGTGCATCGCGTGAGCGCTTGCGAATGGTAATAGTCCGGTCTAGTCGCTCGGTTATCGGTATTCCAATGTAGAATAACGAAGATGTTGTTTTGTAAACATGCCAAGCTTTAGTTATATATAGAGGAGATATTCCCATCGGCGATCTTATCATTGCTTGAAATTTTTGCTCCTTCAGTGTCAGGTTCACTTCCCAAAGTAATTTTGTAGTACTGGTAGAAGCCTGTCTAATACTTCTACTGTCTTCTGCGATTGTTATAAGTATACCATTCGATTATTATAAGTATACCATTCAGTACAAAATGATAAGACCATGATAGGATCAAACATATATAGAGCGAGGGGCATCTTTGTTTAACTCCTATATATCGTTGCTTTGGAGCTGTCTTTTGACCTTTACAGAGGACCTTTTATTTCTCTAGAAGTTAAGGCTCCCTGTAAAGACGTCTGGAAGTACTGTCGGGAAGATATTCTCAAATGCGTTGTGAATCACTATTATCTCGTCGCCAGCATGTCACTTTTTCGCAGAATCAATTAAACACAAGAAGCGTTACTTTAATCTCCTTTTTTTTATCGAAAAAGTCGGTTGAAAATCTCCACATTTGTTGGAAAAGTTATCTACAGCGAAATTCTAGCTTATGAAAATTGTCTGTCAGATTAGATTGATATGGTTAATAATTGGAGTGATGCAAACAAAAAATTTGGGTTTCTCATAGTAATTCCAATACAAACTTCCAATAAGCTGTGTAAAATTCGTTTTGAACGAAAGTTTGGATGACTTTCATAAATATGAAACTCTTTCATTTGGGGCAGAAATCAACCACTTATTTCCACCAAGGCGACTCCTCTAACCCCACGACACCTTCCGATCACAAACAGCAATCCTCACCGCTCGAAACTGGAGCAACACTTGATCGCAGATACTCCCGACGAAACATCTTGATGATCCAAGTATTGCATCTTCCTTTTCAAATTCAAATGCACATCAACCGTCCCTTGCGTAGAAAAATCCCTCTCAATCATCGTTAATAAATTCACACTTATCCAGCGCTTGAAATGTTTGCGCTAAAATCGCACCGCACTATCGACAATGTTGCTAACCAGCTCGACCACCGACCAACTGGCGAGGCTCATCCTCATCCATTCCCGATCCGCAACTTCCAAGATCCCGCCGAAAAAAAAAACAGTCAACAAAAGAACTCAAAAGTGTTATTTCTTGCTTATATTCTGCTGGGATACAAAAGCTAAAAAACCACGTTGTCGTTGTTCGTCGCCGTCGTCGTCAATCCGTCCATCCATCCGCGCTTGTTCGGGCAGAAGGGTAGAAAAAGGTAACACGAATGGTATGAAAAATAAAATAATAAAAAAAGGAATATTTTCCTTCGAGCAAACAAAATCACTAATAAATAGTTCAATAACCTAGGCCATCAGCGAAGTCGGTATGTGCGATGATGGTAGAAAAATGGCAGAATGAAGAAGATTCGCGCAAGAAGTTGCCCCTCCCGGCCTCCAGTGTGAAGTCCATGAAGCCCATCAGGCCGAGGTTGTGATGTTTGTACCTCTCTTACTTTTTTTTTGTTTTGCTGCTTCCCGCCATCCGGGATCTTGTTCCCGGGATCTCCGTACCTCAACAGTACCTACAATATATACAACACATTGCTGCTGCTGCTGCTGCTCTTCTTGACACGGGATGTTCCTTCTCGGTTCCTTCGCTGTTTGCTTTAACCTTTTGCCAGCTTTGTGTGTGAGTGGATCTTCTTCCCATTTATGCTCCAGAGGCAACCCGTTGGGGTGGTCCCTTGGCTAGAGTTATGGGCACAACACATTCGGGAGGTTACAGGTCACGGCGGTGGTTGTGTTTTCTGGCACTGTTGTTATCAGCTTTGACCTGCCAAATGGTGGTTCAACAAGTTCTGGGAATCTTCCGAGCGAAATGATCACCATTGTTCGGTGTCATGATCGGGTGATGGATGATGGGATAAATTTTTTGATTTTTTTTTAAAGAAAGCAATCGAGAGGAGGTCAGCCTGTTTTCGAACCAGCATCATCCAGTAGACAAAAGTAACCCGTCTGAAAGCTGAACAATCCCCCAGAGCATCATCGATCGGCAGGAGCAGCGAAGCAAAAAAAAAAACACAAAATCTTCTCATCACTTCACAAAGCTCTGGAGGGAGGGAGGGGGGGGGGGCGAAGTGAGACGAAACAGGGATCGTTTAGTACCCACGATCCCAAGTACACGAGCGAATTGGATTGGAGAAGTTTTCGCAGTGAGGCAAGAGTAGAAATGATAACAAACTACAGACCTTTTTGAAAGCGAAGATTCCCCAGCCCCCTCCCCCCTCCGCTTGGATCTAGCGATCATCTTTATCCACTTTGCCAACGGGGGAAGATCACTTGGAATTAATTCTCCCGTATATTTTACAAACCAGCGTCGATTCTCCACCGTCTAACTGACTGACTGACTGCAAATAGTACCACCGACTCCGACAACTCCGACAACGACGACGACGACCACCGCCATTTGGGATAATATTGGATTGGAAAGATGTACATATGTAGGTTCGAACGAGACCCTGGAGGGCAAAACAGGAAATACGCAATTATTTTTATTGATACGGCCGCATAATGATAAAGAAGGGGTTCGGCCAGGGTTCCCGGGAGTCGCAGCTATATTTTCCAACATTTTATATTTTAGCATAGTCGCCACATATGATCGCCGCCCCAACCGACAACGACGACGGTCGACGGTAATGACCTCCTGTTTCCCCTCTGCCATTCGAGCAAAAGGTTCAATCCGGCAGCTTCATCAAACTCGGCAAGGAATAAAGCAATCAGGGAGTTGAAAGATTTTCTCTCATTTTGCATGATAATTTGTTTGATATTGGAAGGCTGCGCGAACCACTGCGAGCGAAAATCATCTGATTATAAAACCGACGGGAAGAGCTGATGAAGTTCGAGTTCGAGGGCCTTGGCCTTCATTGCTCGGTGTTCGGTCGGTTGGTTCGTTGGATAGGGTTGGGTGGGTGGTTGGCAGAAGGGCCCCCTGACTATATCGATGGTGGATCAACTTTATTGACTGGGTGAAGGTGAACGGGCTCCGGCCTGCTGGCGGGTGCAGAAAGTCAGAGAACTGGCGGAGATTGCGGTGATTCAACATTGGCATAATGCATAGGAGAAGAGTTCACGATTTTGATCGAACCAGGAGGTCATTGGCCGGCGCTAGAGTTTTGGTGCCAGGGTTTGATGGGAGGGAAGTATCCAATCAGAAGGTTTCCCTTTTGGATGCGGGATATTATCAAACCGTATGTCTTGGTCAGATTGTGGAGTTGAGGTGCAACTCAACTACGTTCTACGGATATTTTTTTCATTAACCAGGAAAGGTAATTTTAAGTTTTCATCATTACTATTAGAGTAACCACAGCTTATTGGTTGCTAAAGGATGTTAATGTAATCAATCAGTCAAAAAGCGTCCAGGAAAAGCGAGAGGATGATAATTAGTCTTTAAGAAATCTAGTTTCGCAACGAGCAACATAATGTATAGGATGGCGCACTAATTTGGCAGCGAAACAGCTCTCATCTTCCATAGATAGCCTTCCACCGTATTCAAACTAAGCGACACACACAAGTGTTTTGGAATGTGACGACCTTTGTAGTTGTTTATTTGGTGAAGAAAAATAGGGGAAAGGGCAATAGCTTGAGGTAGCTCATCAAATCTCCGGTCCGTTTCTAGGCATCTTGGTGATGTACCAGGCCTGTCGATCTGGAAAATTTGGAACACGTTTGCATTGAGTTATTTCAAGTTATAATACACCGCCCACTAGATCACCAAACACTGCGACTGGTTGAGCTAAATGGAGCTAAATGGGTATAGGACCAAATCTTCCTCTATTGCTACAAAACAGATTACCGTGAACTTAGATACAAGCATAAAGCCGCCATAAGACACGACTCCAATTTCACCAATTTTAATGAGCAAATCGGCTCGTTAGCGTTGATAAAGGTACCTTGTCTTCCTAATGAGCAAACTCAACAAAATTTTGTGAGAAACCCCAGCATCTTTCTGACTGTTGATGTAGATCGGTGCAAATCCCAAGTAACATTGCCCAGCTTTATTAAGTTTTATTTAAGTTTTATGAAAGCCACTAGAAATCAGTTTGGTTTTATTATGGCACCAGAGGTGCCAATAGGTTTCGTATTTAAGTCAGGTTTATGAGAACCTACTCAGCTTGTTTACTCCGATCTTTAAACCTTGTTTTCTCAAATTCCTTTTACTCCTATCAAAGGTTTTATTTCGGCTTTATGATCGTTAAAGTATTTATCGTTAAATACTGTTTTGAAATGCCGATTTAGGACACATTCATATAATCTTATTATGGTCAGTTGAAAAGGCATTTTAAAACCATTTTGCCTCCAGTAAATACATTAAACGACAAATTGACATTGAGGAAAGGCATCATAAACAACTACTCAAGTAGGCGTTTCTAAAATAACTTCACGTTATTAGGGAACCTGTAGAGACCCTTCTGATCCATATGAAAATATGAAGGTTTAAGCAGTACTTCAGCACAAAATGATTCTCTTCGTCTTGAGAGGGTCTTGTTGCCGAATTTGTCTGAAAATCGGTTAAAAGATTCTTCATCTTAAAGCACATATTTTAGCCGAGTTTCAGACAATTTGGCCGCCAACCACCCAACAAATACATATTTTGTGTTTATGTTGCCTGGATAATTCTCATGTTTGGTTGAAATTTGTGTTTCATTTGAAGGAGAGCTACCCCTTTCATAGGGGAGAGGTGTTTCGAACAACTATACAAACACACCTTAACTTAAAAAAAACCCCACAGTTCAAATTTGGTTCCATTTGCTTGATCGATTCTCGAGCTATGCAGAAATTTGTGTTTCATTTGTATCAAAGCCCTCCCCCTTCTTCAGAAGAGGGACGGATCAAACTTTTTTTTGCCTTCAAAAACCTCTACACGTCAAATTTGGTTTCATTTGCTTAATTAGTTCTCGAGTTATGTAGAAATTTAATTTTCATTTGTATGGGAGCTCTTCCTCCCTTTCAAAAGGAGAAGGGGTCTCAAACGACCATACACACATTTCTTGACTTTGAAAACCTCTACATATCATTTTTGGTTTCATTTGATTAATTAGTTCTCAAGCTATGTAGAAATTTGTGTTTCATTTGTATGAGAGTCCCCCTTCCAAAAGTGGGGAGGGGTGGGGGTTTTCTAAAATGACTATACAAATATTTCTTGCTTTCAAAAATCTCCACATGCCAAATATGATTCCATTAGCTTTCTTTGTTCTCGAATTATGCGGAAATTTGTGTTTAAGTTGTATGAAAGCTCCCTTTTCAGAAGAAGGAGGGGTCTCATACTACCATACAAAAATTGTTTGCCTTTAAAAATGTCCACATGCCAAATTGGGTCCCCCCTCCGGCTCTTATACAAATGAAACACAAATTTCTGCATAACTCGAGGGGGGGGGTCCCATTCTGCATAACTGAGAGGGGAGTCCCATTCTTGAAAAAGGAGGGGTCTCAAACGACCATACAAACATTTCTTGCCTTCAAAAACCGCCACATGCTAAATTTAGTTCCATTTTTTAATAAGATTTCGATTTACGCAGGAATTTGTGTTTCATTCGTATGAGAGTCGTCCCCCCTTCTAGAAGAGGGAGGGGTCTCAAATTTACATTCAATTTTTTTTGCCTCCAAACATCGCTGCATTCCAAATATCACCCCATTTGCTTGATTACTTCTCGAGCTATGCAGACATTTCTGTTTCATTTGTATGAGAGCCCCCCCTTTTAGAAGAGGGGGGGGGGTGTCTCAAACTGCTATACAAACAGTTTTTCACCTTCATAAACCTCCACATGTCAAATTTAGTTCCATTTGCTTAATAAATTTCCGAGTTAAGCGGAAATTTCTGCGGAATATCTTGTTAACGTTGATATCTGACCTTGTTACTAGGAAAATTTCGCTAAGAAGTATGGACATTATTGTTATTTGGTAATTACTCTCAAAACTATGAACGTTATTCTCTTTCGAAAACGATTAGAGGTTGTTACTCGTAGTACAGATCAATGATCATGTTGAAGATAGCTGCCGCAACCGCTAATGGTTTCTTGTCCACCCTATTCGCTAGATTCTTCGAAGAAATTGATCAATTTTTCCGCACGTTGTATGCCCAAGATTTTTTGTTGTATTTTATTCAAAAATTGTCCACCTTGGACTGAAGTAATTATAAAATAAAATGAGAAGAAGAGGATGATCGCCACTCGAACAAGTCATAACAATGGAAGGATCTTCGCGATGTCGTTTTCCAAAAGTTTTGAATCAGTACAATTATTAAGATTCAGTTCCCAAGTAGCACGGTACGATCATAACTAGTTGTAGTTACTTGATTATGACTTAGCAAATCATGTTTAGGTTATTTATTTATTTATTTATTTATTATCACCGTCTTCGATAAAAACAATCGTACAGACTGAACTACTTAATGCGAGTTTTCAATAACTTAAAGTCTAAACAATTCTACTTATTCGATTTTTAAAAAGATTTTTGGATATATCAAAGTCGAATTCGTCACATACAGAATTAAAAGTGGGAAGGCACGAATCTTACGGATTATTATACCCATAGTTAGTGCGGTGATAAGGAACAGCAAGCATTGAATAATTTCGAAGTCGACGATGAGGAACGTTCAGTGAAAGCTGCTCAAGCAGCGCAGGGCAGTCAATAACGCCAATTAGGATGTCAAAAACCAGCATCTCAACCGAATGGCAACAAGTGTGCTACTAGGGTTTTTTATAATTCACAAATATTTAAAAGTTCAATACTAAGTCATTACCCAATGATGTACTTGAAAAAGTACGATTGAACATTACTTTTTGAGCTGAATTTCAATAGTCTAATATATTTTTAATTCTAGGCATTTCTTTTATAATTATTCAATTTAAATATACGGAGCTGCTAGATCAATCCATTTATAGTTAATGTTGATAAATCCATATTAGTATGAAGAAAAGTAAACAGAGTCAAAAGTGACGCGTAAAACCGTTTCCTTTGTGCTAATAAATTGATTTGAATCAACTTTTAGTCCTGCTTATTACATATGGCATCATAAGTGTGCACTTTCCATAAATGTTAAAATACAAACATGCCATGGAACCTGGTTGCAATCAAGTAATCCTCAGGGGTTTATCATTGGCCAGGGATATGGTACACTTCTTGGTGGATGATCTGACCGCTTCGTTTGAACTCACGGTTTTGATATCTCATTATTGCGATGTACAACATAACCTTCGGCTGAAGCTTGTGCTTAAACTTCTTGCTCACCTCTGCAGAGGTAGCAGATTTGTCTTTTGTGTAGAATCGGTTGTTTTCGACCATCTTGGACTTCTTTGTAAGTCTGGAAAAGTAGCCTTTGTCTTCCACTGAACGCCGTACGCCCATTCATCCATTCTGGGTCATCATAGTGGACTTCCAAGTCAGTCCGAAGGACATCCAAATCTGTTCAGAAGATTTCTTAAGTAAGTTAAGAATACTCCCAGAATTAGTCCAGTTCATTTCCTGAGTTACTACAGATTACTTTCAGAATTAGGGCAGCAGACTTACGGAGTTAATTCAGAGGGCTTTCAGAGTCAGCCCAGTGGACTTCCACAGTCAGTTTGGACGAAGCTGAGAGTCAGTCTTGACGATTTTCAGAGTCAGTCCAGAGGAGTTTCTGTGCAGTTGAGAAAACCCCCCGAATCAGAGAATCAGAGATCAGAGAACTTAGAGTCGGTGTAGTGGCCTTCCAGTGTCGGTATAGAGTACTTCCAATGTCAGTACCGAAATAGTACAGTATCTTCTCGAGTCAGTCCAGATGACTTTCATTATCATGGCCGCGGAATTAGGGATTCTCTCAGTCGTGTAGAGTTCTACAGTTAGTCCAAAGGACTTCGAAAGTAACCCTAGCAACACGCTTGTTGCACATCAGTTTGAGTTACCTGAATGCAACTCAATATAGCCACATTCAAGTAACTACAACCAATTATGTCAGTTCTGTGTTTCTTGGACAGTACAAACGACTTCCAGCAACATTTGGCGGAATTTGACAGAAAGTCAGAAGATGTTCAGAGCCAGTCTAGAGGACTCTCAGTTCAGTTGAGAGGATTATCCGAATCAAAACAGAGGACTTATTGTGTCGGATTAGTAAACTTTCAGTGTTTTCTAAGACATTTGAGAAGCATTTCAGAATATGTTAAGTTTATTTCGTGAGTCATTCCAGATTACTTCCAGAATCAGGAAAGCGGAATTGCGGTGTAATTCAGAGGACTTCCAGAATTAATCCAGGCGACTTCCTGACTCACTAGAATCAGTCCAGTGGACTTCCTGAGTCAATTCCAACGATTTTTAGACTGTCTAGTGGACTTCGACAGTTAGTCAATGGGACTTCTAATTCCACACGATTTTTGGAGTCAGCCAGTAGGACTTTAACAGGGGCCGTTAACAGGGGCCTCCCGAATCAGAACAGAGAACTGATAGAGCCGGCTTAGTGGACTATCAGTCTCCGTCTACCGGACTTTCAATATCAGTCCAGTGGTCTTCCAATGTCAGTTAACATGATTTCCTGAGTCAGTTAAGAGGACTCCCAGAAATAGTTTAGTATACTTCCTAGTTCTACCTGAGTTAGTCAAATCCCGAGTTAGTCCAGATGACTTCCAGAATCGGGGCAGTGGACTTACGGGGTTAATTCAGAGAATTCCAAAATAGTCCAGGCGACTTTATGAGTCACTAGAGAGGACTCGCAATATCAGTCCAGATGACTTTTTGATTTTCTGAGTCAATGCAGACGATTTTCTGAGTCAATCCAGTGGACGTCGACAGTTAGTCAATGCGACTTCCAATACCAGTTTTGACGGCTGCCAGTCACAGTAGACGGAGTTTAAAACTCAGTCTACAAGATTTTCGGAGTCAGCTCAGAGGACTTCCTGTTCAGTTGAGAATACTTCCCGAATCAGAACAGGGAACTTATAGATTTGGCCTAGTGGACTCCCAGTGTCAGTCTAGAGGGCAACCAATGTCAGTCCAGAGGACTTCCAATATCAGTACAGGAGATTTCCTAAGACAGTGTGTCGGATTATTAAACTTCCAGTGTCAGTCTAGAGGATTTCCAATGTTTTTTTCCGGCTGGGTACATTTACTACTGCGACCAGTTTTTTGATCTATTGTGGTGATTTCCAATTTTAGTTCAGGAGATTTCCTGAGGCATCTGAGAAGCCTTCTAGAATAAGTTAAGTTTACTTCCTGAGTCAGCCCAGATGTCTTCCAGAATCAGGACAGTGGAATTACTCCGTAACTCAGATGACTTCCAGGATCAATCCAGGCGACTTCCTGGGTCACTAGAAAGGACTCTTAGAATCTGTCAAGTGGACTTCCTGAGTCAATTCCGACGATTTTTAGAGTGTCCAGTGGATTTCGGGGTCAATGGGACTTCCAGTTCAGACAAATTCCAGCAACTGTTGACAGAGTTTAAGACTCAGTTCACGCGATGTTCGGAGTCAGCCAATAGCACTTCCTGCTCAGTTGAGGGGACTTCTCAAATCATAACAGAGGACCTATAGAGTCAGACTAGTAGACTACCAGGGTCAGTCTACCAGACTTTCAATATCAGTACAGAAGATTTCCTAAGACAGTTGAGAAGCCTACCGGAATAAGTCGCCTGGATTATTTCTCGAAGTCCTCTGAATTAACTCCGTAATTCTGCTGTCCTGATTCTGGAAGCCATCTGGACTGACTCAGGAAGTAAGAGTCAGTTCAGATGACTTCCAGGATCAGGACAGTGAAATTTCGGAGTTAATTCAGAGCACTTCCAGAATAAATTCAGGCGACTTCCTGGATCCTCAGTCCAGTGGACTTCCTGAGTCAAGTCCGACGATTTCCAGGGTATCCAGTGGACTTCTACAGTTAGTCAATGGGACTTCCAGTTCAGACGAATTCCAGCAACTGTTGACGGAGTTTAAGACTCAGTCCAGGCAATTTTCGGAGTCAGCCAATAGAACTTCTTGCTCAGTTGAGGGGACTTCCCAAATCAGTGCAGAGGACCTATAGAGTCGGACTAGTGGACTATCAGTGTCAGTCTAACAGGTTTTCAATGTCAGCCCAGAGGTCGTCCAATGTCTATACAGAAGATTTCCTAAGACAGTTGAGAAGCCTACCAGAATAAGTCGCCTGGATTGATTCTCTAATTCCTCTGAATTAACTCCGTAATTCCGCTGTCCTGATTCTGGAAGTCATCTGGACTGATTCAGGAAGTAAGAGCCAGACCAGTTGACTTCCAGAATTAGGACAGCGGAATTACGGAGTTAATTCAGAGGACTTCCAGAATCAATCCAGGCGACTTTCTGAGTTACTAAATAGGACTTTTAGAATCAGTCCAATGGACTTTCAGTACACTGGACTGAATTTTAACAGTTCTCTTTTAGAGCCAATTCCGACGATTTTCGGTGTGTCCAGTGGACTTCAACAATTACTCAATAGGACTTCCTGTTCCACACGATTTTCGGAGTCAGCCAATAGGACTTCCTGCTCAGTCAAGAGAGCTTCCAGAATCAGAACAGAGGACTTACAGAGTCGGCCTAGGGGACTACCAGTGTCAGTCTAGCGGAGCTTTTAATGCCAGTCCAGAGGTCAATGTCAATGTCAGTACCCACGATTTCCTGAGTCAATTCCGACGATTTTAAGTGACAGCTAAGAAAATTTTGGAGTCAGTCCAGCGTTTGTCTTGAGAATAGGCATCCTATTCTGTTAGTACAATTCTTGTAGAATAGGTGTCAATGTATTAAATAGTCACGACTTTTTCCACGAGAGATTTGTCGATACGTCATTCGGAAAAATAAAGTTAAATGGAAACGTATTTATTTCCACAAATATCGAAATTCGAAGTATTCTCTGCAATAAATGTTCACGATTGAAAGTTCCAAAAACGACTTTCAAAAATTTATTCGAATCTAAATGTAAAATTTTACGTTACAGGTGGAAGTTGATAAAAGCCACAAACGGTCGCTATTATGATAGTATTGCATTACCACTTTACATTTTTGATAACCTAGAAACCATATAAACTTCGTGCCATTATGGTACGAATGGCCAAATTTCGCGACAAAAATCGAATCTTGAAAACTACTTACTCCAGACATATGATGTCTTCGGAAGATTTAATCTATTGAAATGAGATCTATTAGGCAAGGGTGGTAAAAATTCTTAATTTTTCTCTTACAATTTTAGGGTTTTTTTTCCTACAAAATTGTAGATGATTGATTTTAAAGAAATTATGCTGCAGAAACTTAATTTCTATCCATCTACGTATCGTTTAGTAACAGTTTTTTTTACTTTCCTTAGGGTGGGTCCTGAAAAAAAAGTTCTTTTTCTCTTATTTTTTAATTTCAATTTGAATTTGAATTTTTTCTTTAAATGACTTTTATGGCATACAAGGACGCACATTGTTTCAAAAAAGTTATAGGGGTAGAAGTGAACAAAATACGTTTTTTCAAGACATCTGACTCCTTTATTTGCAAATATTTGCAAAAACGGGACACGTAAGCTGGAAGTTCGAACTTTCATCTACAAAATCAATGCAGAATCGTTTGCCTCCTTTTGTCCCGTTCTGGAGAAAATGCACTTTAAAATTGGTAGTTTCGCATTATTTTTTCTGCATAACTTTCGATCAACAGCATCAAAATACGTAACAACGTGAGTTTTTTATGACAGTGTTGAAATGTTTTATTTACCTATCTCCATTTATTTATTAACATTTATATCACAGACAAACAGACATAATACATTGATCATTTTCCATTACAAACATTAGCACCATCTGTTGGGCACACTGTGATAGGTGATAAAACTGATCAGATGGCGGTAGTGTGCTAGCGTCAAACTTAAGGGAATCGACTATGTCGACAGCATATTTATAATTGAATAGATTTATATATACAATAATAATTGCTCATTTGTATACCCCCATTTATGCACTAACATTAACATATTTGCCTCAATATAACGGTCAATTTAAATGTTACTTAGTTGAAAGTATCACCACTGGTTGCGCGCATTGTCGATTCTCTTAAGTTTGAAGTATGCTCAACAGATGGCGCTAGTGTTTTAGTGACGATGATTTGTAGTAAAAAATGATCAATGTGTTGTGTCCGTTTGTCTGTGATATAAATGTTAATAAATAAATGGAGATAGGTAAATATAAAAAACATAAACAGTGTCATGAAAAACAAACTTTGTATTTTATTGACAGGGGTTGATACTGCTGATCTAAAGATGTGCAGAAAAAATGCAAAAAAACCACTAAAACGACAAAAGGAAACAAAACGATTTTGCATTATTTTTTTAGATGAAAGTTCGAACATTTTGTTAAGTGTTTCGTTTTTTGCAAACACATGCAAATAAAGGAGTGTCTTGAAAAAAAAACGTATTTTTTTCACACTTCAACATCTATAACTTCTTTTCAAACAATAGCCAGCAATTATCTTGAACCTTCCAAATATCATTCTGTGCCCTAAAAGTTACTCAAACAAAGTTTTCAAATTCAAATTGAAATAAAGAATCAGAACAAAAAAGATTATATTTTCAAGACCCACCCTAAGGATAAATAAGAAATGCTATCAAACGATACGTAGATGAGAAAGAAGTTAAGTTTTTTCAGCAAAATTTCTCCTAATTAAATTATCTACAATATTGTCGGAGAAAAAATCGTCTAAATCATACGAGTAAAAGTTGGAATTTTTTTATGAGCATAAAAGGTTCACCCTAGTCACCATCCAAACCAAAAGATAGATTTCAATTTAAAAGATTCAATCTTCTCAAAATGTGACCTGTGAAATATTTCTTAGATTTGTGGGTTTTGAAAATTCTAAGTGACGATACAAATAGGCCAGGATTGTGGTTATTTAGAGATTCTATTAACAACCAGCTTGTGAGCCATCTGATCATCTCAGATTGTCGGACAGTGAACAACTATTAAGAACTACGTTCTGAAATTTCCCTGACTTCATGAAAGTTCAAATCCCCTGAAATCTCGGTGAGCGAACTGGTACTTCTCGGTCCAATCACAAAGGAATTGATCCCGGTCAAGATTCCACACGTGCTCCGTGGAGCACCACGTTCGCAGGAAATGCTCCCACAGGTTAATACCTGCCCACCGATCGCAACTCTCCGATATTGGCGCGTTCGGGGTATGACGCAAAAGCTCCCCGTCTGTTGCTTTAAAGTACGCTCGTCGAGAAGTGAGAGCAAGAATAGCAAAACAAAAGCCCTATAAATGCCAACAGCGCGAAAGCACCCCATCTAACTTCACGACGGCGACGACGGACGATGAAGACGAAGATAAAGATTTACCTACTCGCAAATTACAGACCAGATTTAAGATATGCTAGCAACCGCCAAGAAGTGCCTAATAAGTTGCCAAACTCTATTGAATGGGTCTTCTTCAGACCGAAGACCAGGCGTGGGGGAGAAGGAGGAAAGCCCAGGAAGAAGGCCGCGCTGCACCACCACACATGGATAATGCATATGGGCAGCAGCAGCATCAGCAGCATCAGAAGCGCGTGGTTCCGAGCAGAAAGAAAGAAGAGCGGTTGTTGACCTCGACCCACAGTTTACTACGCTACCTACCTACTAATAGGGAGGAAACGAGAGAGAGAGCGCGAGCGAGAGGCAGTGAAAGATCGTGAGCTCACAGAAAAGCGCTCTTTGAACTGAATCGATCATCGTTGTTCGTTCGATATTGGCTGCCGCCACCGCGCCTTGCATTCGCTCCATGACGTTGATGTTCATGATCATCAAAAAGAAAAAAAACGAACAGTGATTTGCGTATACATAACCTTTCTAAGAGCATGTTCGTTCGCGTGTCCGATATAATTAAAAAGAAAGTTCGGCTGCAAAAGGATAACGAAACAAAAGTAGAAGAAGGGTCTACATTGGGAAATTTTGGGGAAAGGCTTTTTGATGATTGACCATCTAATGGGTTGGAAGATTCTTGTACAATGAGGGCACCGTAGCAATTATGTATTCAATCGCGGTAAAACGTGACTTATCGAACCTAATTCCTCGGCGTGTGATTGACCTTTTCCTCCTCCCTCTTTCCAGGACATTCTCTCGAAGAGTACGATCGCCCTGATGATAGAGGTCCGCCCGCGATCGCTGGTACCGGATACCAACTGCTTCGTCGACTATCTGGCCGACATCGAGAGCATTGCCCGGGCTCACCCGCTCTATCAGCTGATGGTTCCTATTGTTGGTAAGTTATCGGTAAACCGCATTTCCACTTGGCGATCCCAATAATAACCCCTCCTCCCTGTAGTGATCAACGAACTGGAAGGCCTTTCCAAAGGAATTAAACCTCCCGTTGGAGGAACGTCGACTACCACGGCAGCCGGAATCATCACGTCCAAGTTAACGTCCAGTGTGGCGGTCAAGTCCACGCCGGCGTCCTCCGCCACTTCCTCCTCGTCCGATCGACGCTTCGACCCACTGCATGCCGAAAAGGTGGCCAAAGCATCCAAACAGGCCCTGGACTTTATCAGAAAGAAGATTCCCGCTCTGAAGTAAGTGTCGTCGTGTCGGTTTGCGCTGGCTTATTTGTAGATTTTGTACCCTCGGGAGGAAGAAGCGACCGGTTTCGTAATATTGCGTGTTTTTTCTCTCTCTCTCCTCCAGATGCGTAACCACGAAAGGATCGATACTCAACACGTCCACGTTCACCGCTGAGGATGACGAGGACGTGCAAATGTCCAACGATGATCGAATTCTGAAAACTGCCTTAAACCTGTGCCGTGAGCACGCGGAGGAGAAACGAGGTAGGTGTTTTGATGTTTTCGTTGCTTATGCGGGAAATGCGCTGTGATTGGGATGGTGTTTAGTCACGGGGTTTGATGTTATATTTTATTGTTATATTGCGGGTTGCATGTTTAACAAGGGATGATCAATTCGCACGGTTGGTGTAGGCAAAATGTATCAATTCTCGTTTGAATGCGTTTGAAAGGCATGGGGTTGAGGTTATATACAAATTGAAATGATATTGAAGTTCAATTTTGGAAAAAAAAATGTTTTTAAATCTAAAAATTAATAATGGAAAGAACTCACATCAACTTTAAAGATTGTGTTGCTCGTCTTTATAATATGTTGACCGAGGCACTGTACATCGGCATATGGATTCCACTTCGATCATTTAGGTAAACAAACGATGACAACAACTTACGCTTACGAGTTCAAGAATTTCAAGATTTTTTCAATCGTTCTTAGATGAAATTATTTCAAGGCAAACAAGCTGTTGTGTTTAAAAAAAACTTGATCGATTCTCTCTCCCGTTCAAAACTTTAAATCTGCTATTGACAAATGTAAGTGAAGTTAGGAGTCGCAAAATTTATGAGATTTATAATTACTGGGCTGGTAGCGGGTTTTCACCCAAGTAACAATACAAATGCTAATTTGATTTATTCCAGTTTTATTACTGACTTCGATAAGAATTACACAGACATCATGCGCTTACAGCAGTTTTTATTGACAAGTATTGGTTTTATGTAACTGGTTTTATTTCAACCTGGAAAATTTCGTGGAGGGCACAAATAAAACTTCGTTACCGTAAAACGGGGTGACTTCGATCACTTTTTGAACTATTTCTTGAAATTTTCTATGATAATTATCTTTAAAATTTTGTTTTACATTTTTAAAACCAGTACTGGTATCTGTAGTATTACACTACACAGGAATTTTAAAAATTTATTGTCAGATGAACTTTAAAAAAATTGTTCAATTCCCGCGTCCAATTTTCAATAATGGGGTGACTTCGATCAAAATCAATTTTATCCATTTAAAATGCTTAAATGAATAAAAAAAACCACCAAATTTTTATGCAAACCGTTTGATGCAGATGTCTCCTGAATAACACAGGGGCGGAGCATTCCCCAAAGGGAACGTTCATTAATTATGTCACGCAAAAAAGGACCATTTTCAAAACCCTCCCCCTTTGTCATGTTTTTTTTATGGACCTTAAATTTTGTATACAGATTATCATTAAATTGTCGAAATAAATATTTCACACCTTTTCTCCAACACAGAACGAAACAAAACAAACCCTTTGACAGATTGGAAGGTAGTGCAACACTTCGAGAGAGTTGTCGCGTTCATTCATTTCCTCTTAATTTTCGATCAAAATATTTTTTTTTATTCATTAGTTTGTTTATCTATACAAAATTAATATATTTTCGATTAGCTTAGAGAGACAAATGTTTCAGTAATCTGAAAATGTGGTTGTCGAATTTTTTTTATAAATCATTTTATTGTTTGAATATATGATTGTTGTTGGGATTGGTAAAAAGTACCATAAGGAGCATTTTTTTAAAAATATTTTTTTATAGCGAAGGGAGAAGAGAAATGCTAAAAACAAAATGCGTTTATATACCCTCATAAATGCTGAATATACATGGTTCAAAGCTTTAAAAATTCAGGCACTTGGAGAAGGATAATTTTAAATTGAATAAATATCGGACTTGGCGGTCAAAGTCACCCCGTTGATCGAAGTCACCCCGCTCTACGGTACCCTTGAGAATATTTTTATGACTGCTCTTATGGTGCACTTGAAGATATTGTCCGATATTATTATAAATAATAGGATTACACCTGCTAAAAAATGCTCCATAAAACTTCTTCAAGAATACAGTGTTTTATGCTAGTTTAATTACTCTTATTGGAGATCACGACAAAACAAAAAATTTGCTTTCAAAATGGAAAAACAATTAAAAAAAGTGGATTTTTCAAAAGAAAAGTCAGTGCCCTCTCGGACTCGAAACGAAAGTGAGCAGAAACCTAAAATTTCATCAGAAAAATTAAGCCATCATGTTGAGATTCCCAATGAAAGAATTCTAGACAAAAGGTCGAAAGTAACAATGACTTCTAGCGTATTTTCCGGCGATCTGCAAGCTCCTACAAACCAAATAGCACCATAAATAGATACAGGAAGTTATTACCTTCCCGTCGGTAGTGGATGTAGATGTTAGCAACCTGGAATTTCCAGGAAATTTACGTTGTAAGTCATTGTTTACAACTGTTACTTTCGACCTTTTGACGATTTTGTCTAAAATTCCTATACAAAAAGTATCTGCCGATCCAGCAAGGGAAACTCAAACAACTTCCAATTTGCTCAATAATCGTTCCGAAAAAGCGCAGTTATTTGATCAAGAACCGCTGGACTTAGATACGGAATTCGAAGATTAACCGTGGGATTCAGAGGAGTTCAAGGATTTTCAACAGCGTTAAAAAAAACTGATCAATTATACTCAATATAAAACAAAGTGATCTGAAAGATTTACTAAAAATTATAACCAATCGTTTGCCAAACATTTTATCTAACGATTTACGAACCCTTCTTCAAGCTTCTCAAGAAGTTTCTATTTTACCACTGGGAGATGGCCAATATTGGCATCATGGTATTGAAAAATGTCTTTCACAACTCTTTTCGAATACACTGAGATTATTTCTTGCACGGTGAATACGTTCCACTTTGACTGTGTTAGAAAAAGACTAAATAGAGCATGAGCATGAGTACTCCGTTCTTGCCAGATCAGCTGTTATTTCACAAAGAACCAACAGATGATGCTTGGGACTAGCATACATCCTCAATGTGTATAAACTGGTGATCTCAAACTAAGGCAATACCGGCACCGGCCTTGCCCGAATGCAGATCAAGTAGGGAATGGGTAGGAATTTGTTGACGTGAGACTCTCTTTATTGGAAGCCGAGAACATCTCTGCACTTCCTCGAGAATTTACTGGGATGTTGCATAAAATGGTTCGGTTTGCAGCGGGATCCGTTTTGGTAAACGGTGTGCTGAATTCAAATGTCGTCGGCAGTCAATAAGATATTTAACTATATTCCCGATTCTCTGTACAGAGATGCACATTAAAGTTATTCAAATTTTGGCACCGATTTAAACCAACAGTAAAGATGCTCTTAGGGCCACTCGCAAGTGTGAATGGTTTATTTCAGCAGAATACAAAACTATGTTAAAACATCGAGTTTGAGGACTGACTTATACCAACAGTAGGGATGCTCACAAGTGTCAATGGTTTGCACAACCTTGAAAGGCATCCCATGCATAAGAAAAATCGTATTATCAGTACATTAAATTGATTAATTACTTATTTATTACCTAATTGAAGGAAAAACTTTGGTGATGTGAAGTGAAATATGAACTAGTACGAATATAAACAAACAGTTGTCAAACTGAACGCCACGAAATTGTTCGAATGGGTTGCCAGACTTTTTGTTTAAATGTTAAAAGTCCACCCACAGGCAAAAGGAGCATCAAATAGTCTTTCTAGCACCTATGCTCCCATCGATGAAATAGAAACTATCATATTATTTAACAGTATATGGAACCGTTCGGTATGTGAGGTCCACGCTTTCTTTCCTCCCTTGATTTGAAGTAGTAGAGCGATTTCAGACATTCTTTCTGGAATCGCCCTATTTCTTGGTTTCCTCTCTGCGGCACATGCTACACATCCCAACCGGTGACAAGAAAAATGATGCATTCAAGAAGTCTTCATTTTCCAAGATGCTTTCAAGAATTGGCTGCGTTAGTGTGAGAATAGATTAGGTTTAGGTTCATCCAGAAATTTTCAATTGAACGCAGATGGGTCCTGTTGGAGGGATTTGTATTCTTGGTTTCTTCCAGCGACCATTTCGCATAATGCGCCAAGACCAGATCCGGCCACACGGGAACACGACACCACGACACAGGATTTTTTTAGGCGGTATGGAAAATCTGCAAACAGACTCCTGAGAACTCAGGGTGTGGGGATGAGGGCGCCAAATCCTTGACCCACTAAAAACCCACCCGTGCCTCGTGCTCCGGCCCTCCCCGGATTCACCTTTTGATATTACTTCAGGGAGGGGGCCACTATGTCCAACTACATAGGTCTTCAGTAGTAAGTTTCGCCGACCTGACGCTGATTCGATCGAGATGCTCCTGGATCCAAGCAGGGTTCGGGACGGCTAGTGGTTTATCCAGATCGTCCGCGATCTCCCTACCCGACCACTTACGGTACCTGCCGAGCCTCGCGTCGTATGGTCCCTCCTGCGATCGAGAAAGCTAGGGCCAGGACCGGTGTTGGAACGTCTGGGAGTGCGGCATTACCCCAGGATCGTCCCTGTTCCCCATGTCACGACCGCTTACGACCTCCTGCCGGATCCCGCGCCGGATGACGCTTCCTCCGATGTAGTTCGTTTAGCAGCTAAAGGGAGCTTAACGTTTCCAGGGTGCACCGCGGGGAGGCGAACTGCATCCACACCCCAGAGTGTTCCTTAATGAAGGTGTCTGTACACCTCCCCGTTGATCGCAAGTCCCGATGAGAAAAATAGCGGCTTTGACATCCCCTTCTCACTGATTGCTAGCCGCAAGATGACTTTCTTCTGGAACTTGTAGGGCATGTACTTCACGTCGCCGCTCACCTCCTTTCAGGGGGACGTGGAATAGCCGGTCCCCTGCCAGTCGTTGCCGTTGGGCGTTAGGTTCGTCTCGTCGTCTATGATCACAACCATGTAGCGCATCACAGGGAAGACATCCTTGACAAGCACTTTTAGCCGCTGCTTTTGGGTGGCGACTTGCGATTCGGACACGCCCGGCGTCGATTTCTGCTTCCTCAGGGCGAATTCCATGTTGGCCAAACACTTACTGCACCGATTTACGCTCGATGCTCTCGTCTATCCTTAGGGGTGCCAGGATCTTGCATTTGACCACTAGGCTGTATCCAGCCGGCTCAAAGTGCAGTATGGTGATGGACTCTTTCAGTCAGATCGTTCGCGAGATCGATGCTGATGCGTTACAAACTGCCGAATGTATTACCTCCTAGATCTATCCATGTGCAGTAGAAAGCGAATGAGAATGAAGTTATCATACTCTTCAATCTTTTCCTTCAGTTTAGCCATAGTCAATGTACCTAGCTCTTATGCATCATCTTGACTAAATGTTTTCACAACATCGAAACATTTTTGTGAACGGTAACGGACGATTTTCAATTGTTCAATGGATATCGGAGATTCGTTGATTCCTACAATGCCGTTATTAAATAGCTCAACGTTATGAGCCTTGTAATATTCAAGCAATCTCGATTCGGTTGACGCTTGATCAGATTCAAAACCTTCCTTGCCTTCACCGGATCAGCTGTCTTCGGTTTTCTGGTTCCATTCCATACAAAAGGTCTAAAAAAGTCTAAAAATGGTATTTACATAGCTCAGATATGTGTTTGCAAGTAATTTCAAATATGTTATCTCAATTGTCGTATTAGGCCACACTTTCGAGACATGGCTTCTATATGGCCTCCTGGAGTATCCGGAACATCCGATAAAACGGTAAATTCCTTAGTCTCGACTTGAAGCAATACGATTCTTTTCAAAACAATTTGTACATAAATTGTAAGAAGCAAGAGCGATCTGGAGAGAGTTCTGCGTCTTCCGGATAGTTCCAGGATACATTCGTAAGATCTGATAATCTCAGCAATTCAAAACCAAAAACATGCAAGTTGGTTATCTTAGAACTTGTGCGATACTAGGTTTGATTTACATTTTCTGAATAAGTTGTAGTTTAAATAATTTTAAGTAACTTTGATTTAATATTTTTTTCTGTACCTTTTTAAAAGACCGAATTAGGGTTTTTTCCGTATAGCTTAAAGTGTTCCTTTGTCATCATATTTCTTCTAGTTGTGGGCAAACCAGAAAAAAATTTCTCATACGCATTTGATAGGATTCTTTGTTATTCTGATGTCATATCAGAAAACTGGAGATACATAGGTTATTTTTTTTTTTAAATTTAGTAAAACACATTTGAAAACTGACTTTTAAAAGGACATCCTCGATGCTATGCAGAAAAAACTTTAATTCATTGTCATATCCTGAAAGATCACCAGCAAAAATTTCATTCATCAAAGTTCCATATGAAATTTGACTTATGTTCCATTAGCTTTATGAAAAAAAAGTTTCATTTGCATGGGAGCTCTCCTTTCCAGAAGGGGAGGAGTTTTAGACTACCATAAGAACATTCTCCGAGTCTCAAAAACCCCTGTAAGCATATTATTCACGCCGGTCGGTTCAGTAGTTTGCAAGAATCTAAGATTCAGACAGACATATAGACAGAAATTAATTTCTATATAAATAGATAGTGTTGTCAAATTTTCAGCCAAATATATATGATAATGACAAAGTTACAAAAGTAGAATATAACGTTATTTGGAAGCATAATTATGTCCAGCATTTTTGCTACTGGATAGTGAAATTCTGCAATAGGGAGGAGGCTGTCCCATGCTCCTTTCCAAATAGTTTCACTTGGGTTCCCTGATGGTCCCCCTCTTTCCCCGTTATAAGTTATGTAATGAATATTTTGTACATTTTGGCGTGATCCTTCGATTGCTAACCGTGTGTTAGAAAATGTTGCTGTTTTGCTCCCCTGGCAGCACACTCGTTGCAATACAATAGATTTTACTGCAATGTTGCTCAATTAAGTCACAATCAAGTCGCTGTAACCAATTATGCCGGTTTTGCCATGGTTGGGCCACGTTATTGAGAGCTCTTACCACCCCTCAAGTTTCTGTTACCGTTTTGCGGGA
The DNA here is from genome assembly GCA_034211315.2 of Aedes japonicus. NCBI lineage: Eukaryota > Metazoa > Arthropoda > Insecta > Diptera > Culicidae > Aedes > Aedes japonicus. The sequence continues at coordinate 291,743 of JASCZW010000242.1, forward strand.
TCTAACCGGTCCACATTCGGACTCCTTCAAGATCTCCGGATGGTTGTCACAGTGTTTCTGCCTTTGAATAGCTTATTTCAATGGTTCAGATCTATAACCACCTGCAGTTCCTGTATTGCTCGCGGTTACACGGGAAATAATGTGTTCTTTTAAACGAGAAGAACAGGTCATGATTTCATGAATACGTTGTGTACACCCATGAACAACATTCATGACATCATGAACTATTTTCCGCCGCAATAAAATCATGAATAAATCGGGTCAAAACCATGAGCTGAATTCCTGATACTACAAATTTTATCCATGAATCTGGATAATCTACTTTATCGACTCTGAATGTAAACAAAAAAATAAATCCACCGTTAGGATTCAAACCTAGTGTGGATGTGGAGAGCTGTAATAGTACTTGGTGAATGTAAAGTAAAGTACGCTAAAGTTATTCTTGAAATGACTTTTGACTAATGATAATGATTACAGAACTTTGGATGATTAAGTCGACTTATATCACTTTCTGAACCAACGGACAGGGCATATTCGAGGTCAAACTGGTATACACCAACTTGCCCAAAATTGCATGATTTTTCATTATTTCAAAGTAGCTAGGTATGGAATGTACATGAATCTGTAACTGGATATAAAATAGGAATTATTCATAACATTTCGTTGAAAGCAGAATTCTCCATTTTATTCTTTAAGTTGTATTTTTTGTGGGGAATGGCTACGAATCCGAAAAGGCGTACAACTTTTCAAACAGTTACTTGATGGAGGAATCGATTAATAGATAAGCCCGGGGCTGAGTTAGATTTAAAAATATGGTTTCGAGAAATCGCCATTTGTGCCGCCATTTTAATTTTACAATTTTTATCTCTTTGAAATTTTGAATAATAATCAAGTTGATTTGTCAAAACCGAAAAATCGTACGCCTTTTCAATCTCTCACAAAAAAAAAATACAGACTTTGCCTTATTTCTGCCCAGATCCAGGGGAGGGTCCCCTTAATAGACAGTTTCAACTAGAGGAGCGATCGATAATTGTTTCTACGTTCGATAGTGGTTCTCCGTGTCATGCAATATGGCCCTTAGGTAAATTTTTTGATGAAAATGGCCCTTTATGAAGCAATCATAGAAGAATCATAAACAATGGAGTTAATTACAATCCACAAGACAAACCTAGTTTTGTTATCACTGTAATTGCTGAAATTTAAGTTAGAGATGATAAATTGAATCTTCTCACTCATACCTGCCTTCCGACACTCTAACTGCGCTACTGGATTTGCAGCACGATCTTTTCTAATTACTCAGCTGCGACATTTTCATGGCTGTGTCACCTTCCAAATGCAGAAAACAGCTGCTACTAATATAATTGATCAGATTAATGATGAATCCAATTCAAAAGCTGCCAAAAATTATGCAAACCTCAAATTTTGTTCGAAATGAAATGTGACAGCAAAAGTAAAATCAACCTCACTCGAGCAAAGCTTACTCTGATCCAGGAGTTCAAAATAGAAACAAATGCCCTTTCAAAGCTTCTAAGCAGTGAATAAAAAAAATCTCCCCTTGAGCCCAACAGCCTCAATTCAGCTTATAAGTAAAGGGTGTTCCGGTCGAAATTTGGTCAAACAGTAATGTGTGTGAGTCGATCAAAATTTTTAAGTCAAATTCTTTTTCTTTTTCAAGTTCAGTTAATACAGAACTCAGGAAAAATATTCAGCTAATCTCCTTTTTTACCGAATGCGAATTGCCGGGTCTTTCGTTTAACACCTGCCATAAGATTTTGTACAGTCTCCTTGTCCATTTCAGTCGCCGCAGAACGCCAGTTTGCCTTGAACTGTTTCTCGCTCACAACAGCTTTTTGAGTCCTCTTAAAGTTCCGCTTGACGGTAGCCCAATATTGTTTGATTGAGCGGAGCCCTGGTGTGTTGGGAGGGTTCTTGTCCTTGGTCCTTGGTTGTCTATTGATCGTTGTTGGCAGCATACCACTCCATGGTATTTTTTCCGTAATGGCAAGATGCCAAATCCGGCCAAAACGGAACGGAACAATTGTGTCACTTCAGGAAAGGCAGTAGACGTTTTTGTAGGCACTCGCTCAGATAAATTTCCTGGTTGACAGTTCCGGTCGCAATGTGAACGTTGCTCTTCAAGCCACAGGTACAGCTGGCCTGCCACACCAGATATATCTTCCCGAACTTTGACAGTTTTATGTGCTTGAAATCATCCAGTTGCCGTATAAAATACCTGTCCAGGAAGCTGTTTAAAGTCTGCCTTGGTGTAAGTTTCATCGTCCTGTACCACGCAATCAAACTTCGTCAGCATCGTCGCAATCGTCTTTTGGCCGACGTGTTTTGTTTATGGTCGCGATTTGGGGTCACCACTTCCTTGTAAGTCGACAGTCCAGCGCGTTTTTAAGCTCTATCCACACAGCGGGCAACTCTTTTTGTCGTCGCTGTGGCCTCCGGCTTTCGATTTTCCCCTGATCCAGCTTTCCTGGCTGTCGACAAACGGTCACCGAACACTTTTAAAAAGTTGATAACAGTTGTTTTAGTCCCATTCAACCATTTCGCCAACTTGGCGTGAGAGTAGTTTGCCTTGCAAAATTTTGATGCGTTGCTTTTCTTTCTTCGACGACATTTTGATAACTGAAGTGATAATCTCAAAATCAAAACAAAAGCATGATGCTACACGTACATAAATGAGGGGTGTGCAAAAAATTTTAATGCACGATGAAAGGAAATGCGTCAAGTTTAAGTCGACCAAATTTTGATCGAAACATCCTTTAGTAACCTCTTGTGATTGTTCCTTCTAATCAGCTCAAGAGCTGAGCAGCTGAATCCAAATGATCATTTGGGAAAACTATTTCCTCAATGTTAATCGATTATTACCGCGATAAATATTTCATAAACGTCAGAAACAGAACTGAGTTACACTCTGAAAGCTTCAATTGAGGCATTAATTTAAGAGTTACCTTTAGTCGCTTGAATGTAAACTGATCTTGTTCAGCATAATTAACACAAAACGTTTGCTTTCCACTAACTCAAATAACAGTCACCCTAGGTTATCTGTCAAAATACCCCGTTTCCCTCCCCCACCAAACGCACTCTAACCACAAACATTTGTTTTGCTCTTTTCTTCCTCTGCCGTGTGTGCCCCGTTGGTCCTCTCAACGTACTTCGCCATGACGACCACCACCACCACCATCACCACCAGGAGAGGTCCGTTACATCATCCGGGAGGTGGTCCTGCTGACGACGGACCGCAATCTGCGGGTGAAAGCCCTGACCAACGATCTGCCCGTGCGCGAGTTGCCGGACTTCATCAAATGGGCCGGACTGGGTTCAACCTAGAACTGCAATGCCTCCACCCTCCTCCTCCTCCTTCTCCTCCGCCTGTTCTCCGCCTTCTCCACTCTAGACCGACCGACACACCCACAATACCACACAAACAAAACACATCATCGTCAAACACGGCAAATTAACAAAAAAAAAATAAGTACTACAATTAAATTACAAACTTTAACTAGAAGCTCTAGGGAAAAAAACGAAAGTTATCTCGTTCGTTTAGTCGTTTTAGGTTCATGTTTTTTTTTCTCTTTACCTTAAATAATTATTGTGTTATACCTTTATTGCAATAATGAGACTCTGATAGTGTGAAGAACTTATCCCCAATTCTGTTTTTACAAATCTGACTGTACATTGCTTGAGCGGGCCGTGACCTTTGTTGCGTGTTTTGAATTATGGTTTCTGTTTAATCAACAACCGACTAGTTTCATTTAACTGTGTAACTGCTTTGATTTTACTCTCAGCTAGAAAGTATAACTTATTATATTGTAATATTTTTTTTTAAACATGAAAACGCAAATTTTTGTTCGTTCGTTGATTCTTGAGTAAACCGATATTGAGGAGAAGAAGAAAACGAAGAAGAAGAAGAAACTAGCCCCGTTGTTCGACTGTTGTAGTTGTAAATATTTTAAAACCCTGTAGTAGAAACATTGTTTTCTTCGCCGCATTCTTCTTCCTTCTCCGATTCCGCCATCTGAGAGGTGGGCGGCTAAGACAAGTTGAATGACGATGTTAGTTGATTATGCATTAGTGAAATATGAATAAAGGCGGATACGAACTGACGTATCACTGTAATAGTTGAAAATTTCATGATGATACATTAGTTTGAAATTTTTTGTTTTGTTTTTAAATAAATATCATATATAATAAACACACAAAAAAAAAACAAAAACTAAATCGCATACAAAACAAACGAAACAAAAAAAAAATACAGAAACAATTTACACTCAGAACCGTAGATTAAATGAGAAGATTTTTTGCTCGGATAAGGAAACGAACTAGAACGATGATGGAATGCTATCAGAATTAAAAAGAAATAAAAACAAAGGATATTTTTCAAAAACAGAAGAAGATTAGTGGCCCGTTTAGTTCATTTTTTCTAGGCAACATATCCGAATTCCGTGCGTCGCGGCATGTGTTTTGATTGGTTCATCAGAGCGAAGACTCGGCCCGCGAAGAGCTGCTTCTTATTTCCTGTCAAGCTGTGTGCTGAAAAATTGATCGAAAAAAAAACTCGAGCTCCAGCTGCGGTCGCTTACCTCTCGGTGCCGGTGCGGTGGGAAATAATGAAAAGATCTCCGAGCTGTTGTTGTCATCGCCATCGAACTTCGTTGTTTCATTCGCCATTTAATAAGAATGTGTCAAAAATTTAATTCATTTTCGTTCGTTTGGTGAACCCTTTGTGAAGGCCGCTGCTCAGCGGTCGTGATTGAAAATGGTATTTTTTTTTCGTTTTGGATTGTTGTCTTCAGTTCTTTCTTCTTTTTGCTGTTGGTTTTATTTGTTTTCGTTTTCGGTGTGAGCAGATACGGACGTCGGAAGCAAGCCGGAACGGAGGTGATGATGCTACCTTGACCGACCTTGGTTTGAGTAACTTTTGGCTTTGATTACCGTTTGATGAATATGTGTGTTTTGAATGCGAATAAGGAAGGTTCCGATTAAAAACGCGAGTTTATCGAAGGCAGTTTAGGATTATTAATTTTTAATTTCAATACTTAGCTTGGTTAGGAGGAAGTGGAGTCTGATGGACGGTGACGCAATAGAGCCATTCGGCGATCCAGCGGTGCTCTCATAGCTCTTAATGAAGATACTCTAATATCGAATTTGGCAGTTTTCTATGCTTTTTGTTTAGTCTATTCTTGTCCATCGTCTCCTTTAGAACGACACCTGTGTTAGAATGTTCCACCTCACTGAAAATTATTTTCCGTAAACTCGCTTACGCTTGTTTCCGCATAGTTTTCGTAAATAATACACTCGATGCATACATTATATGAAACATTCGTACAATATTGCTTGTCATCTCGCAACATGCCATCATAACACAATATTCATGCAATATACAAAACTCCAAGTTCGTGAAAGTCCTCTTCATAACAAAAACCGGACTGAAAAAGCGGTCGCCAGCTCAACTAGGTCTCAGGCTATTGGGAAGAGACATTACCTTATCTTTGACCTTCAAATACCCTGGAGTCATGTTTAATTCAAAATGCTTTTCGAGCATTCACATTGCGTATTTGAATCATAAATGTCAACAAAGGATCAATTTTCTAAGATCAATTTCCGGGACATGGTGGGGTGCTCACCGGGAAGACCTCAATTAACTTTATAATACAAATATTTTTTCAGTTCTAGACTATGGCTCTTTTCGCTTCCTCTCGGCAAGAAACAACCACCTCATTAAATTGGAATCTTTGTTTATGTATTGCCTTTGGCTTCTGGGAGCTCTCATCTAGCATACTGATCAAGTGTGGAATCGGTAACAGCCTTGTGATTGAAATCTTCGAAGAAATGCTCAAATTGAGTTTCCAGTCTAGATTTTTTCGAATCTAACTTCGACGCGGCTGTGTAGCTCAGGGGTTACCCGTTCTGCTTACTGAGCAGATGGTCGAGAGTTCAATATCAGACCCACCCCCATCCTTGCCATTTGTTACTTGGCTCTTTCTATTAACACTAAATTTAAAAAATGAAAGCAGCTTTCTTTTATTGATCGCATCCCGACCCGGAGCGTATAACATAAACGTTACAAAATTATAACAAACCTTGTTACAACTAACTGCTTGAAACATTTTCATCTGGATAATTGTAAAACATACTTATAACAAATTATGATACAATGCCATGGGAGGCACAAACTGCGTAAAGAAGTAAATTAATTTTAACACTAGCTAATATGATTTTGCTAAATTGTAACACAATTGTTACAAAGTTTGTTTTATTTATGTTATCTGTATATCATAGTTTGCTATAATTTTGTTACCTCTAGAGGATCTTTTGTTAGAATTTCAGTTATTTTAACAACATCCGCGATCTAAATTCTAACAACCTCTGTTATAAAAACAGCGTAACTGAATAACAAAACTTGAAATAATTTTGTTGTTCCCTTTTGGTCGGGATCACTTACCACAGTGAATCCATGTTCTAAAAATAACTTGCCTCACTATGATGATAATGATGATGATGAAATACTACCATAGCAAGGTAACTTTCCATAGCAGTGGAATAATCTGAAAAACGATTTGATCAGGATTCTATTGTTGTTTGTGATCATCACGCTCTTGTATGCAAGGCCAAAAACGTTTGGGCGGGCCCGTAAGCAGACACTTAAGCGACACTGCGAAAATAGAGAAAAGAATCTCCTCCCAAAAGCAAGTTCACACCCACAGAACTAGAATCAAGCCCTCGGTTGACAAAATAAACCCAAAAGATGGGGTCGAAGAGCCCGCCCTCGTTCTGCGAAAGTGTTAACAATAGGGAGGAGGCAATCCCATGCTCCCTATCTAAATTGTTTCATTTGGGTGCCCTGTTGGTCCCTTCCTTTCCCCGTTACATATTATATCATGGATATTTAGTATATTTTATAGTGGTCATATGATAACTGACCTTGTTTCAGAAAATTTGGCTGAAAATAAAATTGGTTAGGGTTGCCGTTCTTTACTTATGGCTCTGTGTCGTCTCGATGTGTCTGCTTTTGAAGAGCTGACCTTAGGCAAAGGCCGATGTTGGTCTATGGCCTATGCACGATGTAATATGGTATTGCTCGCGGTCATAGTATAGTGAAAGAACGGGAGTAAGGAGGGAAAGTATTAATTATTGGAAACATGCTATGCGCATGTTAGATTTTCATTGTGATATTCTTAAACCGGCCGTTTAGAATGGTTCGACGGTGCATATGAGAGATCATTTCCGATGAGTTTCCACTCGTTTACTAAGAAGACAAGAAACATTTTACTACTTGCTGCATTTGGGAATATCAGGACAATGAACCCCCATCGTATCTTGAAGTGATCATTACAAGGTGTCCATTTGGTTCAGGCACTTTAAAACGTTGATGTGGCAGCCTCTTCACACATGAAGTCTGACGCGATCAACTCGGCAGAACGCGCCCATACTGAACCGAAGGGCAGGGCTAAAAATAAACTGACTACCCCCCTAAAACAAAAACTATCTTTCCCTTCACAATTGTGGAGACGCAGAGGTAAACCCGGTCCCTAATCAATGATTATCAAACTAATCATCCTTCCCCCATCCCCGAAGACCGTGAGGAAGTGGCCGGCGCTGTATGGATCTATAAATAGAATGAACTAGTGAACTTGTACATTGAAGATGCAAAGCTACTCCCAAGCTTCATCTATTTGGTTCTCTGTGCAATTACACTAGTTGTGTTCAGTAACGGAGTAGCAACTGCAATATTGCACGGCCTCATTAAAAAAAATGGCTTCATTTTTATAACTCGAAAAGATAAAAGTTTTGACGTATGAATCTTGCCGGTATATCTTACTGTTAGCGAGTTAATAACGATTTTAAAATAAAACTACGCCTTTTTAAAATGTGTTTTACTCAATTTAAAAAATAACCTTTCTCCAGTTTTCAGATATGATATGCAATAATAAAAATCCCTTCCAATGCGGTTGAGAAATATTTTTTTGATTTGCACCAACTAGAAAAATCAACATTTGAAAAAGCTTCGAAATACTACCTCACAACGCCCTCCGCTCAATTTCAAACTATTTATATTCAATTTTCACCGCCTGCCGTGAGCTAACGGAACTATCAATACTTTCTCTTAACAACTTTGTTCTAGCAAAAATTGCTGTCTACTCCTAGAGCCTCATGGTGATGAGAAATTATTTCCTTCTCAAAACAACATCATCATTTGAAAAAGGCCTATTTTGTTTACATAAACCATAATAACTTTTGTTTGACATACGATAGAGACAATTTCAGAACATCAAAAGTTTTAACTTTTATTGTAAGAATCAATGAGAAGACAACTTTGCTGAAAAATTTGAAATAAAAAAGTTACAGCCGTAGGGTTTCAAAAAGGCATTTCCCAGAAGTTCAGGGAACTTTCCAGAAGCTTGAAAAAACTCCCGGATGCTCAGGGGATTCAGCAATTCAGGAAATTTCTCAGTAGTCCTGCGATCTTCCAAGAATTTCAGAAAATTTCCCCCAAGATCGGGGAACTTTCCAGAATTTCAGAAAACGTCCCAGATAAACAGGAAACTGGATTTTTCGAGCATTCGAAAAGTTTAGGAAACATTCAAAGGATTTTTCCATAACTAGCTTCCTAGAACTTCAGGGATCTTTCCAGGGGATCGAGAAATTTTCCAATCGTTCCGAAAACATCCCAATAGTTCAGGGTATTTAAGTTTTAAGAAGAACTTAAACTTCTTACTACTCGATAATTTTTCGAACCCAACCAAAACGAGAATAAAGAAACCACCTTCTTTTTAATCAATTTTATAAATCACACGTTATAAACTAACAGGTCACATAGGTAAAATAACAATGATTTAACATGAAAACCATAGACCCAATGTTAGGTACATATTTTTTTCGAGATTCTCAATTATGGCCTGTCTAATGGAAAGTGTCGTAAAAATGTTGTTATTGGTAACATTTAAAATACCAATGTCAGAGTTTTGGTTGAATGTTTTTCATATGGCTCAACTTAACACAAACTAAAGTAACTAAATTTGTGTAGAGTGAATTTTAATGCTTTGATTGCTGAATGACCGCTAAATCGTATGTTAAAATCACTTAAGTGTTTCTTAGCAGTTTAAGTAAAGTTTGATTGTTAGTAAAATTATTTGTTGGGTAGAGCGAATACAGCTTGAATCAGAAAATCGGCAAAAAGCGTACATAGCCAACATTCAATAACAAATCTATCGAATGGGACGAACTTGCATGCATGAATAGACCCAATTTGATGCCCATAGACCAACATTACATCCATGTCCCTCGAAAGTTTCTGACTCCATAAATTGAGTTGTGTAAATTTTCGTGATACATACTACCAGATGGTTTATTAAACATATCTTGGCAAGTCTATAGCTAGTTAAATTTTGCTTCCAGCTGAAAAACTTTATGAGTTGTGATAAAAAATGTAATCGATTGTTGCATACTAGGCTGAGTCAAAGGACACATACCCTATGTGTGATATTCTGCTTTTTATCACAGAATGTGTCCCTGCTGGAAGTTAAAACAACTTCTGGGAAGCGAAATCTGATTTTCTAAGTTCCCGTCATTTTCAGAAAGTTGTTCCTATTCCATGGATGATCAGCCAATTTTTTGGAAGTTCATCCAAGTTTCCAGACACGTTAATAATGTTTCGGAAATTCAATGAATTTCTCTAAAGTTCGACCATTTCTCTTCTCGAAAGACAGCGAGCAAACTTCCAATCATTTTATTCAACTGCCGAGAATTTTAATCAACTTCTGGCATGTTCATTATAGATATTTCCACCCAATCTTCATAGATATTCTGAAGTTCATTAAATTTTTTTTTTATAGAGTGCGTTCAGAAATAAACTTAGAAGCTTATATAAGTTCTGAAATGATGCAAAATAGATCCGGTATAAAACAAAACTTACAAACACCAGCGATGCAGCGATGTTCTTGCGTTTGGTCTAGAAAAATAAATCCAAACCACGATTTGAACCACCGTTGAAGATGCCCTTACAAGATCTGGCTACACGGCTGTAACAGGTGAGGCCAGAAATGAACTTCTTTCATGTGGTGGCGAATGTGTTTGAAGTTGGGCGAAATGCGTTTGTTAGGGTGTTAAGACATGGTGAAAGAAGAATTTGGGCAGCTGTGCTCAATGCCGTCTGACGTTGTTTGCCGGATTCCAGAGAAAAGAATATGGTTTGGACAAATTTTTGCTAGAACCAAGAAGGAACTACAAAATTTGACAACATTAGTTGAAAATTGGCTCATCCTGTCGCACAAAAAGGCGTATTTTAAATAAATGGAAAGTGTCTGGTGGTAAATCAAACTGGAAAAATATTGGGAGCTCAGAGATTTAGCTACGAGTAATTTATATTAACTCATCTTAACAGTCGGGAAAATAAGGCAATAATGCGGGAAAATGCGGGAATTTTTATATTAAAATTGTGTGGCCATCCTGAAACAGCTGGAATCTGGCCTTCAGATGCTCGTTACATTTCCACCAAACATGGTCGATATCCTGGTAATCCCTGCCGCAAACACAAATTTTGCTGTTCGAAAGTCCAACTAGTAGTGATAGGACATCAGTCGACTCATAACACAAATGAAAACGCGCCGCACGTCCATTCCTTTAAACCAATGTTTCGATATTTGAGGAACAATGGAATGCGACCATCTACCCAGTTAACCATCTCTCCATTAACGTTGCCAGCTCATCAAGGTCTTTTGACGAGGCAATGATAAAATGTCATTGAATGCGATGTGACGTTCATAAACATCGCCTTCCATAGCACCCACCTTAGCCAGTGAGTCCGCCTTCTCATTGCCTAGAATCGAGCAATGTGAAGGGACTCAAGCCATTGTGATAGTGTAAGAGCGTTTAGACAAAGCACTCAAAATTCTACGTAAAGTTCTGTCCAGTTAGAATCCGGAATCACTTATTGTGTTGCAGTGGCACGCAAAGTGACCGCTGCCAGAATTCTTCAAACATACGACTGCAAGCTGAACCAGAAGGTGTTGAGAACCGTCAGAGCAAACCCTGGAGTATCAGATAACGAAATCGCACAAAAATACGCTGCTGCTTACAGTTTCGCTAAAAAAATCGTTTGCGAGCGGGATATCGTTCTTAGCGAGCCAGCAATCAACTAAACTAAACGTTGAAGCAAAGTTTCGTCACCAAAACTCGAGCTCGGAAAACAGGTTTTGACGAAGTACCAAGGATGCCTGCGAAGTTTAAGCTTGCTTTTATGGACAAATTTGCCAAAAAAAAAGCACTGATGATTTGACAAGGGATATGCAGCTGCGGAGCAAGAACCAAAATGTTCGTGACGAATAAGACGATTAACTCAAAGCTGCACAAGAAAGAATGCCTCAAATACCGCATACTACACTCAGTAGCAAAAAAAAAGCCGAGCAAAATTTTCTTCCAAAAAACGCGTTGTTCAACCTTCTGTAACTTTGTCAATTATCAATATATTTGGCTGAAATTTTTACAACGTTATAACTAATGTTTCGACCTTATGTGACCAAAATTTTGTGTTGATAAATTTTATAAATTTGAAGTTATCATAACATATGTGAAAAAAGTCATCATTCGAAACATTAGTTATAACGTTGTAAAAATTTCAGCCAAATATATTGATAATTGACAAAGTTACAGAAGGTTGAACAACGCGTTTTTTGGAAGAAAATTTTGCTCGGCTTTTTTTTGCTACTGAGTGTACCTTTTGTTAAAGCCCATAAAGTTCCCGTGAAGTTTTGGCCAGATGTGGCGAGTTGCCACTACAGCCGGGAAGTCATCCAGTGGTACCGCGATAATAACGTAGATTTCATCGATAAAGACATAAATCCACCCAACTGCCAGCAGTTCTGGCCCATCGAGAGATTTTGGGCAATAATGAAGCGGAAGCTTAAGAAAAGTGGAAAAACGGCTCGGGACGTGACTCAGATGACCAAAATGTGGAACAAATGTGCCAAGGAAGTTGACTCCGGAGGTGTGCAGCGTTTGATGGGAGGAATAAAGAAGAAAGTTCTGAATTTTCATTAGAAACGAAGAGAAATGAGTTATATTGATATTTTTGCCCTAAACTACAGTTAATTACCTTTGTTTTTATGTATTAAACTTATATGTACGTCAATCCGTTACCGAGATACAGATGATTTTATTATTCCGGATTCTAAATGGACTTAGCTTTACCTAATATACACAATTGTCCTGAAGCACAACACTTGCCTCAGACAGTTTTATGCGAATACCTGTTGTAATTATAGGATTTTTCAAGATGTCAAACATTGCCAGAAATTAACTTACCCAAAGGATAGCAAAGCTTCTTGCTTCTACGATTGTTTTCGGATTTTGAAAGAGAGCCATGTTTCACAAAGAGCGAATGCATCACAACCGGTATTGTGAACTAAATATTTGAAAGATTACAATTTAGGAATCAAACTTCGACAATTCTACTGTTGAACAGTGATCAAATCCCCGACCTTATTTGGAAAATTATCCATCAAAGGAAATGATTGCTGCAAGGAGGAGCCACTTAATTGTTAATTGCTTCAAAAAAGTCTTCACTGTTGGTAGCATTGCCAAAACAATGCTTTTGAGAGGGTCAGAAATTTCGAGGTACTTGAAGATACCTTCGACAATGTCATCAAATGAGAACAGTTCTGATGCAGAAGGAACTTCTGTTCTTAAAACCGGGGCGCTAGGGGTATTTGATGTCCCCGGGAGAGATGGAAAGTCCTGGGAGTAGTGAGTACTGCAGAAATCAGGAGGACTAGGATTTTCCTTTCTTCCTTGAAATGGACAGGCTGATTTCGGGCCTCTGCTCAGTAACTTTCCGTGGGCGGACGCGTCTTCGCTTCCGTGAAGCACCTTCCGGAAAGCTGACTGATGTTCTCTCTTCAGCCAAATCAAGGTCAGACTCGTCATCTGACAGTGGAGCAAAAGGATTTGTATTGGTATGGGGTGATGTTGAGGCTTTTTTTTAGCATTTCTGCGAAAGACTGCCTTGAACGTTGTTTCAGAGAACGTTCCAATTTTTCCCCGCGTTGTTTGTACGCCGGGCACGATGAGAGAACATGAGGAGGAGTTCCCTTGCAGAAAGCGCATTTTGGTGTGTTGTCTGCACAGGCGCCATCCTCGTGTTTCTCCTCGCAGATGGAGCAGCGTACCTTATTGCCGCAGTGGGAGGTCGTATGTCCCATCTGCTTGCACTTTTCGCAGATCATGACCCGAGGTACAAACGACCGCATAGGTAGTGGAAGTTTTCCCAACTCGACGTATTGAGGGAGGGCTGAGCTAGAGAAGATTACGCGAGACGAGTCTGATGGTGTAAACTTCTTTTCACCCTTCGTGATCGATACTGTGCCTAGTTTCTGCACATCGAGTATACTCCAGTGTAAAAAACTGGGAGACAGCTATCTCTTTAGCTCGTTTAACGTTGGACACAACGACCCGAAGTTTATTGGGTCTCACCTTAATTATCTCGGTCACGGCCGAGAATCGTTTTGTCAGATCATTTGAAATCTGATATATGTTCAGTGGTTTCGTTTTGGACTGAAAATAGACAACCCATGAATCAGCTGGATAAGCACGTGAGCTGGTAACTCTATGAGCTACCTCATCATTCCGCGCCATAGATGATTCATCTTGCGACAAATCATCCACGGCTCGCTTGTGGGAGCTTATGACGCTCAACCACTAACGCAATTATCTACAATCAATCACAGATAAACAAACTAAACCTAAGCACACTCTCTCACACGCTCTCACACACGCTCACACACTCTAACTCACTCTCACACACAATACAAAACAATGTATTCAGAAGAAAGAGAACAAAAACTTATTTTATATGTATAAATCACTAATCTGCTGCAGCCGGGCGACGATGCGTGGCCGCGTGTGCCGGCTAGACGATGAGCTGAACGATGATGATACTGGTCGGTGCAATTAATGAGGTTGTTGCACTGTTCAACACTCAATGTTTTCTACTTCAGAAAACCAAGACGATTTCACTCGCGATTCAGAGAAAAATTTGAGCTGAAGACTAGAAACAACTTGTGAAAAGCTTCCAAATCAACGGAGAGCTGACCAAACGAACTGTTCCGTTCGCTTGTTCAGTGGGCAATGATCATTACTTATTAAAAAATAATAATCTATGAACATGTCTTCCTAAAATCCTAAAATATCACTAAATTGAATATTTTGCCGCCGCTTCTATATTCAACATTGAATCGAGAAACGAATTCTGATCCACCTTCAGTAAAATCAAAAGGAGCTCGACTGACGCAAATCAAACTAAAGCTATAGGAAAACAAAGTACTATGAATCATATGTACGTTTGATTTCAATAGAATAAATTCGAAATTATAGTTTCCAATTAAAAAAACAAACTTAATATAATAAATGCTAAATTCACTTCATCTTTAAATTTTAAATTCAACTAGTAACTAATACTGTATAAACTCCTTAACTAGTAATGTACAAAAAAAGAACTCCTAATATAAAGCATGTAATTTAATAAGGTTTCATTCAAATTAATAGCGATAAAAATGAAGAAAAAAAAAACAAAATAAAAATCAAAAAAATATACAAGTCTGAGAGTATAACTAAAGGCTTCCTTCCAACTGCTGCCTCAAAGAAATAAAAAGCTTTATTGATCCAAGAGGCAGTAGCTGGTTACCTAGGTTTGGTCCTGTGATACCTATTCTAATCTTTGCTAGTGCATTCCAACCACCAGAGTGACGAATCTCGTGGTTCGGTTAATTGGTTCTCAAGAATTCCTAGATCGTCTCAATTGCCACTTTGTAATTGAAAACAACATTGAGCGAATTTTTTATTGTCAAATAAATCTTAATTGTTATATCCTGTGGATCCGCATAAGAAGTCTCTTTAAGGAAGTGGTGTTCCACTCGCCTTGGTTATGAATCAGAAGAAAGACAGTTTGCCGCTTCAAAGTCGACCAACGAAGGACTCTCTGCCTCCAAAACTCTGTTACTTCAACCAACTTTGCGATGGAATAAAGTCGAAACACTCATGACTATGACTACCCCTAGCTCCGATGCAGCTCGACGACCTCCAGCAGATGCAATCCTATTAAAACCGGGCCTCTCCTAAACCGCAACAAACATGAAAAATCCCTCCGCTATCAATCTCGGCGCAGCAACGCGCAAACGGAGCAAATTTATGGCTAATGAACATAATAGTTGGAAACATTAAATTTTACTATGAGCTGACTCAAATTAACATCCAACTATAAATATCCGAACATGCCCCTATAACAAAACCGCGCGCGCATGGTCTCCGATAGATAGATATATACTTGCGGCATGTTTGCGGCGAGCATCGACAGCATCATCATCGGGGAAAGAAGAGAAAGAATCACCCTCACTCGATCGCCAGCTAGGCGATCGGCCTGGTGTGGGTCGAAATGGCGATCACAAATCAGCCTGCCATCAGCTTTGGTCTTCGTCGTACGAACAACAACTATTTATAGCACAAACGAACGCACGAAGGACTGATTAAAATTTATTTAGAATTCCTTCATCCCTCACCCGCTCGCGACGACCATTTTTTTCCCTTCTTCTTCTTCTTCCAAGTTGATCGACGAGGGGTGGTGGGAAAATTAGTCTCTGCCGCGCTTCATCAAGGTAAAGCGCCATATCCCCGGCCTAAGCCATTGCGCTATTGCATCGGATCGGGATGGGGACGCCAAGAGCCAAGGGCCAAGATGAGCCAGTTTAAATGGTCGATGATTTTGCTTGTCCGCGGGCGAGATGAGTTTCTGGAATCCAATCAGGTTCAACATCGTCGAGGTGATGGCGATCATTGCCAGGGGCGTGCCAGGGGATCCGGGGTGTCGAAGGATTATCGGCCAAGCGATCTCTATCCTTATCTTGCTGGTAACGCAAGGTATACTTTCAATTAAGACAGTGTGCGTTATTTTCGAATTCAATTATATTCTATAGCATCGGATAGAAATCGTTAACAGAACTCTATCAGAGACGGTTGGTTGCATTAGCGAAATGATGAACGTCGTCATGAGCATAGCAATCAAGAAAGAAACTCAGAAGATATTTGCAGAAGATCTTTACCATCGGAGGTTGAATATTGGCAATTACCTACTGAAGAAAACAAGGACATTTGAAGAAAAAACAAATCTTTCGAGACTTGCTTATTTGTCCACAATTTCGACGTAGGACTACGTCTGTGCAATAGATCGGGACATTTTCTACGCTTTGATTCCAATACTTAAAATTTTTGATTCCTAACATGAAATATATGGTTTTGTCTTATAAAGCCGATATTTCAGAGTAAATTTACTAAATGCACAGTACTTTCCTATCACAGACTTCAAATTTAAGTAAGGAACGACTCATATGCAGCAGTGAACGATATATAACGGGAATTTTGGTTTCGGCGATCTCGAAGATGTTGTATCAGCGCTCGTTTGCGCACCGTCAAGTCGTTCGGCACACTCTACTGCCTAGGGTCTGTTCATAATCCACGTAGACTCATTTTTGAAAATCTCAGACCCACCCCCCCTCGTAGACTCCATTTTTAAATTTTTGAAAGGAGCGTAGACTTTGGTTAACCCACTTCCCTCCCTCCTACAAAAGGCTACGTGGTTTATGAATAGCCCCCTAGCAATATGAATGACCGAATCCAATTTTTCTTTACATTTCTGAAGGGCTATTTGAAAAAAGTTACGAAAAAGGTGTTTCGGTCATATTGACCCGGATTTCACATTGAGGAATGTTTATATGACCAAATTTTAATGTCTGCGCAGTTAAAATGTTGGAGTAAAACTTTCAGTTTCTGGTGAGTACTGCCCTTTTTGATCTGATTGGCTTCAAGAAATCTGTGCCAGGAGAGGGCATGTTTTGCCATGATGTGTGAATCGGCGACAGATACAAATTTTCATCGGAACATACTTTTCGACGGATCAAACTTCATAATTTTTCGTGAATAGTCTACTTCTAGCCTTGGAATGGACCAATGACCATATTCGCCATTACGGGGCAATCCGGATCCCGGGGAAACCTTTAAAAGGGGACAAATACCAATTTTCGCCAAAACATGCTTTTCGACGACTCAAAGCGTATGATTTTTATAAGCTATAGCAGGTAGCCTAGAAATGGCCCAATGACTATACTGGTCATTCCGAGACAATCCGAATGGCTTGGAAAAACCATTTAGGAGAGGCCAAATACAGGTTTTCGCTGAATCATGCCTTTCGACGGCTCAAACTTCATGATTTTGGTTGAGTAGTCTACCTTTAGTCTTGAAATGGATCAATGACCATATTGGTCATTCTGAAACAACCCGAATGCCCCAGAACAACCCTTTAGGTGGGCGGCTTTTCACCGAATCAGGCCTTTCGACGTTCCATCATTTTTTATAAGTAGTCTACTTCTAACTTAGAAAAGGCTCAATGACTATAGTGACCATTCCGAGACAATCCAGAGGGTCGGAGGGAACCTTTTAGGCGTTTAGACGGCTCGAACTTCTGATTTTTTTTGTAAACAATCTATTAACCAATCCAAGGCTACCCGGATACTCCGAGGGAACCCTTCAGGAACCATGTCAATTTCACATTTACTATCTTGTCAATGTCCAACTTGTGCTATTTTCATTATTCGCTAAATTGGTAGCAAAATTCAACAAATTCAGTTGAATATATCCATGGTGCCGGCAAAGTGAATAGGTATTAACTAACTCAACAGTCTGGAAATCAACCTGATCAGTTTTTCTTTGATTTTGAAAACTCACAAACTCTATTAGCTTGTCAGATTTCGGTAATTTCGGTAACAAGGTCGGTAATCAAGTTCGTGAGCTTCCAGAATCAGCAAAATGGCTTCAAGTGACATAGCTTTCCTTGCATAGTATATTTACTACGTTTTGACGCACGTTGGGATCAATATTTCAGTGTGTTTTGAGAACAAAAATAAAGAAGAGATCAAATTTACTAGCTATCAGCCCTATTGCCACAAAGTTCTTATCTTGGCCCTTGACTATTCATTACACTGCTGATTTTTAATCATCTGATTGAATTGCGGGACCAATTCTCATCGCCAATCATCGCTTTTATTCAGCCGTACAAGAACCAAATGACTACAAATTCTGTTCATGAATAGTTTCGTATTTAGAATCCGGAATAATAAAATCATCTGTATCTCGGTAACGGATTGACGTAGGAAAAAATATCAATACAAATCATTCCACTTCGTTTCTAATGAAAATTTACACTTTATTCTTTATTTCTCCCATCAAATGCTGCACAACTCCGGAGTCAACTTCCTTAGCACATTTGTTCCACATTTTGGTCATCTGAGTCGCGTCACGAGCCGTTTTCCACTTTTCTTAAGCTTCCGCTTCATCATTGCCCAAACACTCTCAATGGGCCAGAACTGCGGGCAGTTGGGCGTCCCACCGGTGGATTGCTAAAAGGCTTGGAATTGCAAATACAACTGTGTCTCGTTTAATAAGAACCTTCAAGGAGCGTCTGAGTGTCCAAAGGAAGGAAGGGAGTGGTCGTAAAAGTGGTCCAATGGACAGTAAAATGGCCAGGAAAGTCGTACAACAATTCAAGAACCGTCCAAACATGTCAATTCGAGATGTCGCTAAAAAGTCTAAGGTGTCAGTACACGAAGCTGCTCACCAAATCCGGTTGCATCATGATGGATGACGAAACATACGTCAAGGCCGACTTCCGTCAACTTCCTGGGCAAGAATATTTCGTTGCCAAGTCGAAGTTCGATGTTCCGGAGGATGTTCGAAAGAAGAAACTATCGAAATTTGCAAAGAAGTTTCTAATCTGGCAGGCGATTTGCGGATGTGGTGAAATAAGTGCTCCCTTCATCACTTCCGCAACAATAAACGGTGCGATTTACACGGAAGAGTGCCTTAAGAAGCGTCTCTTGCCATTCATTAAGAAGCACAAAGGATCAACTCTGTTTTGGCCTGATCTAGCATCCTGCCACTACGCTCGAAACGTATTGGAGTGGTACCGAGCCAACGGAGTCAATTTTGTGCCAAAGGATATGAACCCACCAAATTCACCGGAACTTCGTCCAATTGAAAAATTCTGGGCAATTATGAAAACGAAACTTCGCAAACATCCCAAAACTATAAAAACAGAGCTAGAATTGAAGAAAATTTGGGTAAAAACAACAAAAACACTGGGAAAATCGGTTGTACAAAATTTGATGGGTGGAGTGCAAAGGAAGGTGCGGGCATTCGGGATGGGAGACGAAATTGAATAAAACAAATGATGTAAATCAAAACTCATTAGTAGTTCTTCATTCCCTGAAAATTTCAAAAAAATCCGATAATCAGTTTAATTTTGATGAGTATATATGTGTGTGCCATTTTTATCGAATACACCCTTTAGAATCAGGCCGAATAATAGAAAATCAACGGCATTTAATTGGTTATGGAAAGTTCCAGAAAATTACATAAGAACTTCTAGGATTATATACTTTGTTATAAATCGAGAATTCAACTCGTAGGCTTAAGATCACTATTGTATAATAGTGATTGTATGATTGTATAATTAGTTCGAAGTTCCATGTTCCGGGATAGATCTGCAACCATAGAATCTTTCTGCGGAACTCTGAAGCTGGGACGAGTTAACTGCAACCATAGTCTGCTCGTTCTGGAGTGCGGAGCTCACTCCTTGATTCCTTGTGAAGCCGAGACCTCGTCGGAATCTTCGTTAGGACTCAGTCAAAAATAGAGGTTAAACTCCAGACCGTTAGAGAAGCGATCTCGAAGTTTGCACTAAAATAAGTGTTGTACGAAAAGCTTGTATTCCCCCCACAATAAGGGAAAAGTGTGGTTTTCGCTGCGTCAGAGTTTCTACAGAAGCGTCTACTTCCTCTGTTGAAGCAACACGAGGGTCCTACGATCTTCTGACTGGATCTAGCTTCGCGTCACTATTCAAATGTTGTCCAGGAGAGGTACAAAACCAACAGGGTCACTTTCGTACTCAAGGACATGAATCCCCCCAACACACCGGAACTAAGGCCCGTCGAAAAATACTGGGCTATTATGAAGCAGGCACTACGGAAACATCCCGAGGAGGTCAAATCCTAGGAAGACATGAAGTAAAAGTGGGTTTTTGTACAGAAGAAACTGTAGCGAGATGTTGAACAGAACCCTATGAGTGGACTTATGGGTTATATTTTATTTTCTGAAACTTTGAAAAGCATCGGCCAAGTAGGTAATTTTCTACAGCGTTTTCTTCGTGATGCAATTTAATGTGGGACACCCTGTACAGCATATGGTTTCGCCTGCATCGTTGTAAAACAATTACTTTCACATCTATGGCGAGAAAGAGTTCTATTCGTCTTGCAATCGCAGTAAGCTTCGCAGCGAGTCTTACAGCGAATGTAAGACGAATGGAATGCTCTCCCGTCTAAGCAGTATAAGTTAGTGCCATGTACTGTTTGTCAACGTTAGAGGTGCTACACCACCATCATATCAAAAATCAATATGCAACTAGCGATTGGAAATTGGTTCACTATTGTAGAACTCCTAGGTCCAAAGTACACCTTGTAGTCTGCACCTTACAATAATTTTTGCGCTTTTCGGTACCTTTCGGTACTAGTATCTTTGTTGGGTTTTGATTCGCTTTGTTATTTTGATACAATATTTTAGAGTATGTTGGTGTGAGTTACGCTATTAGGGGCGAATCATTAAGCTTTGGACCGAGCTTGGGACCAGTATACTAGTACTTCCTGAGCCAAAAAATGTATTCATTTTCATCATGACTATCCACCCGCTGATCATACATCAATTCGTGATACTCAGCATCTGCGTTGAGCTATTGACAAACGATTCCAATTGGGTCCAAATGAGTGGTAGCCACCCTCCCACTCATTGCTGGCTCGCGTTATCATCTGTCACCTCCTTCACCGCAGTTCTGCGCACGCTACTGCCCCACCTTGGCACGATGACGACAACGACGGCAGCAGTGCACTGATTATGATCGAGAAAATGATGACGATCATCAATCTGGAGCTCTGCTATTGCTTCCCCGATGCGGGCATTGCTGGCCGAGGGAAAACGCAAAAAGACATCAACAACTCACCGCAGTACAGCCGCAACAGAACGACAAACGGTAGAACCCAAACGACGAACTTCCTGCGGCCGGCAACGAGATAGGTTTCTCTAACGAAGAAGATGCGTAATTATACGAGCAGCATCAACAGCAGTGTCTTCCTCCCCGGTGATGATCCCCCGGTTGTTGTTTTTGTTGTTGAGCTACAAGAGCAGGCTCTAGCTATTTAGAAGAAGCAGTAGAAATAGCAAGGTCCGTGGCCAAACCCCGTTCGGATCGGATGCTGTGCCCGTGGTGCGGTCGGTTGAAGACTCATGCACACGACGAGGATGACGACCTTCCAAGGCCGCGACGGTTACGTGTATTACATAAAATTTATTTTTCATTCTTTGCCGTTTTTTTTCCCTCGAAGCTCGTCGTCTTCTTCCCGAGATTGTGCTGAAGAATCTCTCAAGAGAGGTACTGGTGGATTTGCGGCAAAAGCAACAAAAAAAAAAAACGGTGGATAGAATTTTTCCTCCCAACCAGCGCGGCGTCCTTCCCGTTGAATTCCGCAACTCTGCAAAAGAAAAACACTTCAACAGTGCTTCGGCTTCGTGCGCAGATTGGATTTTATGTTGGGAAACAAGTATTATGTTAAGCTCTGCCCGAGATGGGATGATGCTGCACGGGCAATCAACAACGGTTGCGAAATCCGCTCATCTTCCCTCACCGCGTCCAAGGTCGTTGTTCTTGGCTGGACGAGAAGAAAGAAGCGGAACATTGATGTTACCCATCCAGGCGAATGACTTTGATTTGCGCGGCACATGGCATAACGACAACCTCGGCAGACATGATCCACAATAAAACCTAACATTTAATGTTCATTACTCTGCGGTTTGACAACACAACTATGCGCGGAGGAAATTCCCACTTTCAAAGACAATAAACAACACAATTCAACGGAACCCGTGATTGCTGTGGCAACATTGAACCAATTTAACCTCCTCCTCTTTGAAAATTCAAAATGACCGGGGAAAACAGTTTGAATTTCACAACCGCAAAACAACCAAGCCAAAATAAAAAGCGCCCAGGCGAGGAAAGTCAGCACAGCACACTTCTCGAGATGGTCACAGTAGGCCGGCCGGGCGCCCATCCGAGGCTACTGGGATCGTAAAAATCAGCAGTAATTTGGTTCTTTTCAGCGCAAAACTGATGCCGCTCGTTTCAGCCCCCTATAAGTGACGAATGAGGGAGAGAGTGTCCGTCCGTTCCTGTCCGGCCGTCGTCCGCTGCTGAGCATCTTGTTAAATTTCGATTAATTCGCAGTTTATGAGTTTATTGACTTTTCTTTTCGCCGAAAAAATCAACACGCGGAGCCTCATCAGAACTCGGTTTGTGCTGTTTCTTAGCTGTTCTTGCTCTTTCTCCTCTTCCCCCCTCCCCCGGTGCTCGAGGAGGTGGTATGAGTCAAGTAGAGTACCACGGCGTGTTTAAGGTGCGCTTCTGTTCGCAGCCCTCGGCAGTGAAAGGAGACTGAAGACTGCGTACAAGAATGATTTTGGCAGCGGGCAAGTGTCTTAACAACTTTATCACACGGCTGATTTTCTTTTTTCTCTTTTCGGCGTAAGATTAATTCTCCATCGTTTTAGCGCACTTGTTCGAGAAGTAAATTGGGAAGGTAGGTACAAGTGCGTTGGGCTGCGGCGGCCATTTGACCTGAGCACACGCGCGAAATTCTTGCCGCTTGCTTGATTGCCCGGATCGTCGTTGCCATGGTACAGTTATGGGACGATGACGCCTGCCGGGGCCTTGCGTGTTTGTTCTTCGTCCGACCGACCGACCGACCGACCGTCCGTCCACCCGTCGTCCAGTCCCGGAAGATGGACTTTATTGTAGTATGTGGAGAGACAGCTCGGGAGAGATATGTTGCTTGGATGATTATGGATCTGCTTGCGAGAAGGTTATCCGGTCTAGCGATAGCGGTACCCAGCCCGGAGGTTTACGGGACATTCATGTTTGGTTATGATTAATGATGGTTTTGCAAAAAAAATGCTGTTGCATCAGCGTCAACAAGATATGTTGGTTTCGGGATGATTCGAAAGGGTTTTATGTGACAAAATCCTGTACAATGAACCGTGAAGTGACAGCGAATGATATGAAATTTGTGTGTTTTTTTTGGAATTTGATGAACAATATCTCGTCCCGAGCAGGAGAAAATGACGTATGAATACCAAATTTTGATCTTTATAACTGGCCTTGATATTTAAGAGCACAGCATAAGAGGTAAAATACCTAAACAATACAACTAAGAATTGCAAGCAAAATATCTCTCGAATAACAACCCGAGCAGGAGAGAACAGCATATGAATACCTTATTTTGATTCTAGGTAATTGGTATAAGCCTCAGATTAAGAGGTAAATATCGCATAACATTGTGCAAGCAAATATTTGTGAATAACATCACTTGGTATTTGATACCTGGGAATCACTCTTAGAGGTACTCTCTGGTATTCATCATTTGCTTCCTGCATTCGCATGTCATTTAGGAACAACTTTATGGTATTATCCTTCAGGTTTTTTACCAGTCTTAATCTCGAGCTTCCTGAAATACTCTCGCTTAGTCTATCAAGTTATTCGGTTCTGCTCGGGAAAACTGTTTTTTTCCGGATACCTGGGAATACCTGAGAGATACTATTTTGGTATTGTCTTACCTCAATTTGTTATTCGCATAACATTGTGGAACAATTTTATGGTATTATCCTCAGGTATTTTACCTCTAATCTGAGCTCCTAATTACGAAGGCCAGCTATCAAGTTATTTGTTCCTGCTCGAGTCCTTTTTAAAAAGTCTGTATAGACTCGCTTCAGTGAACTACATCAGATCATTATTTTCGACATTCGTGTGAAATATTTCTCCTAATATTCTTCTGAAGGTGAGTTTTCTTATGAACTTCTGAAAAGACGCTCTTGAATTTTTCAGAAATTTACATCTAAACTACGGAAAATTACCTTCCATGCATTCCGAGAAACTTCCCCTTGAACTCTTTGATAAGTTTTTTTTTCTTGAACTGGGGTGAGGTTTTTTCTAAACATCTGAGAATTCCCATCCTGAACTACGATAAAAAATATTTCCTACACTTCGGGAATGTTCTCTCCAGAACTTCTAGGAAGATTCCGAGGAATTTCTTAGAAGTTCTCTTCTAAACTTAAGGGAAGTTTTTACCTGAATTTCAGTGAAATTTTTTCCTGAATTTCTGAAATTTTTTGGCTTGAACCACTAGAAAGAACCCTAAATACTTCTGGAAAGTTTCCAAAAGTTCTGCGGGGAAGTTTCTTACAGAACTTTTGACTATTTCTGAACTTATGGGTGGTTCCAGCTATTTGTTTGGAAATTATCATCCGGAAAATCTGTGATGTTCTCTGCTGAAATTCAGGAACGCGCTCTCTGGTACTTTTGAGAAGTATGTTCTTGAACTTCGGGAATGTTTGTACCTGAATTTCTGAGATATTTCTACTACTAAAGCTTGCTTCAGATAGAATTGGAACAAAAACAATTGCCTGTATTTCAGTTATTTATTATTGAATTCAAGATCTTTTTTTATACAAATGTAGCGTTTTCTTCATACTTTTAAGAAAAAATACGGATAAAATTATTCGTCACGGTTTCGAAGGAATTTTCGAATTTTTCCTGTAACACGGCTCATTAGGCGACGCACACCTTCTTCGTCCATCGTTTTAGCTATCTTATTCCACCAGGTCTTCATCTGATTGATGTCTTTGACAACCTTTCCCTTTGCCTTGAGTCTCCTCTTCATGATTGCCCAGTATTTCTCAATAGGACGGAACTGGGGGCAGTTGGGTGGGTTAAGGTTTTTCGGAACAACCTGGACCCTTTTCTCTGCATACCTTTCTTGAACGACTTTGCTGTAATGACAGCTTGCCAAATCTGGCCAAAACATTACGGGGTGGTCGTGGGATCGAATGAACGGCAAAATTCGTTTTTGGAGACACTCTTTTTGGTATAGTTCCGACGTCATTGTCTTATTTGTAACGAAAACTTTCGTTTTTTTGCCCTGGCAAATCATGAATTTTCGTGCAAATTTGTCGGCAAAAACAAATTTAAATTTGGCTGGAACATCCCCCCGAGCTGTTGCCAAGTAAAATTTTTGACCTGGGATTTGCCCGAAGTCAGCCTTGACATAGGTTTCATCGTCCATCAGAAGACACCCGTCGAACTTGGTCAGCACCTGGTCGTATAGCTTCCGAGCACGGATTTTGACCACACTATTCTGTTTTATGGTCCGATTTGGCTGTTTGCTAGCTCGATACGACTTAATTCCTTCCCGGAGTCGAGTTCTCCTCACGGTACTATGGGCAGCACCGAATTTTCTGGCCAAATCACGGTCCGACAGATTGGGATTCCTCTTAATCGTCTTCAAAATCTTACCACGCAGTTTCCGGTCGACAGTTCCACTCCGACGATTGGCTTGAGGCTTCCGAATCGTCGTCAATGTTTCCTTATACCGTTTGATAACGCGCCATACGGTATTTCTGGGCAATTTCAGCTGTTTAGCTAGCCTAGATGCAGACCACAATTGATTTTCCAAATAACTGTGCACAATTTTTTCCCTTCTTTCGGCTGCCATGTTGATTGTTTACAAAGTACAGTCGATTTGCGGAATGTCAAAAATACATACGTGAAGCTAACAAAATTCCCGACACGTGGGCGCCAAGAACTTCCAAATCCGTCCACCAGGAGCGCCACAATATGAGCAAAAGTTTGTTCCAATTCTAAATGAAGCAAGCCTTAAACAGTGCCCATTAAACTTATGAAAAGTTCCTTCCTGACCTCCGAAGAAGTTTTTTTTTCAAGGAAGTCTCTTCCTAAACTTTTGTAAAGTCTCCGTTTTAACTTCGAGGAAGCTCCCCAGAACGTCTTTGAAGTGCCCCTAAACATCTGGGAAGGTTCATCTGAACTTCAAGCTAATTTATTTCTGAAGCTCTGGAAAGTCTCCGCCTGAATCTCTGGGAAGTTTTTTTCCTATACTCTCGAGTCGACACTCGACACTGAAAAAGTCTGCACATTGTAGACGAAATACGCGTATCTGTCGAGATAAGCAATAAAGGTAGTTGGAATTCAATGGAAACTACTAATCTTTCTTCTCATTTTCTAGTTACAGTAAATCCACTAAAAAGCTCACTCTCACCAGGATTCAAGGTTATATTAGTTGGGGATGTTTGAAAAATACGCACACAACTTCCGATTGCTCCTCATCAATTTGCTAAAAAAATAATAACTTCCGACAATTTACTAATTTTTCTCTTCATATTCCAAACTGTATAGAACTTACAATTTGTCCGTAAAACTTCCGAAATGCTTGCAAACCTTTTGATAAGTTCGTAGAACGTGCTTGAAGTTCTTAGTCTATGTATTCATCAATGTATTTCAATTTTTACGCCCTTTTTTCATGTAGTTAAACTTATTGAGGAGATGATGAATTTCTAAAAAAACCGAGATTTTCGGTTGCCACTCCAGGATCCCGGACAAACTTGTTTGCCTGTTGAGGATACATGGCAACAGTTGACTCCTTTTGAATTGATATTCCTTTTCACCCAAGTCGTTTTCTGCACTTTACAAACGAAGGGAAAACAAGGGCAACTCTCAACCCCTTGTTTTACCCAATCGCGCTAGCAAACTGTGACCAGTAATACACCAACAGTGGGATCGCTGCCGCAACACCGTACTTGAAGAACTTGATTACTGCACACACGCCGAATTGCTGTTCCCTGCTTTCCTTTATCCGTGGTAGATTTTTACTACTGTTTCAGATTAGCCTCCGATCGATTCAGCTTTCATGGATGGAATGAGCTATTCATATTCACTATTCATTCAGCTATGTATTCATCAATGTATTTCAACTTTTATGTCCTTTTTTCATGTAGTTAAACTTCTTGAGGAAATGATGAATTTCTAAAAAAACATGTGTTGCTTACACCTTACTGGAAAACGCCAATCGGAAGTCGTGAGCAGCATTTTAATAACAAGCACAGCCAAGCTGTAAGTCGACAGATCTATTTTGCTATTTGGGAAAGTCGAGATCGACGAAATTTTGTCAAGTTGGTTGAACCAATTGACCGCTCGGAAACTAGTGATTGAATTTTAGAAGCATATGGGCTCCGTGTTTTTGGATATTAAGGGGTCTTTGACTCAGTATGTGTCAGATAAACTCCACCAGTGTGGTCTACCTCCAATTTTGAATAATTGTTTGTTCAGTCTATAGTCTGAGAAACAAATGAGTTTTCCCATTGTGACTTGGTAACTTCTCGATTTAGTTACATAGGATTCCCCCAAGGCTCATGTATGAGCCCCCTTCTTTACAATTTTTACGTCAGAGTCATTGATAATTGTCTTGTGAACAATTGCTCACTAAAACAGCTTGCATATGAATGTGTCATTTCGGTCGGAAACTAGTGACTGATTTGTCACATTTTGTTGAGTAAACGTTTGTTGTGATACGCGTTTTTCATCGGTTAGTGGTAATTGGCTAGAAATAACAATTATTTTTTGCCGTTAAATTAACAGAAAAATAATTTATCTATAGCAAAAGTATGTCTAGTTTTATTAAAAACAAATTACCGGAAGTTCGTCACACCCTAAAAAGTTCAAAAGGAGGTTCCCAGAGCTCCAGGAACAGACTTCCTGGAAAAAAATAAAACTTCTCCGAATGTCAGGCAGAATGTCCTCAGAAGTATAGGGAGCACTTCTTAGTAGTTCAAGCAGGAATATTCAAAAAAAGAAAAAAATCAGGACCAAGCAAAGTTCGAAGTTCAAGATCATACTTCCCAGAAGTTCAAGTGCTAACTTCCTCGATAATCAGAAAGGGACTACTCAGAGCTTCAGAAAGAAGTTTAAAAAAGAGGACTTCTTAGTAGTTTGAAACTTTCCAGAGATACTGGAGTTCTTCCAAGGAATTCAAGATGCAGAAGTTTTGGAAAAAACTTCCCCGGAGTTCAGGAAGAAACGAACCAAGGAGGGCACTACCACGAAAGTTCAACACAGTGGACGCAGTGGTTCTACGCCCCAACATAAAAAAAATCAGGGAAGGCACTACCAATAATATAAATTTTCAAAAAATTAGGCACAAACTTCCGCACAGCTCAAGACGGTACATCCTAGAAGTTCAGGAGAGAACTTCTCTGAAGTTTAGGAAAAAACTTCCCAGAGATTCCGAAAAAAAAACTTCCCAAAAGATTAGTTGGAACTTCCCAGAGGTGCTGGAGAGTTTTCCCGATGTTCGGAACAGAATATTTAAGACTGAGGATTTCTCGAAGTTAAATTAGAAACCTCTCATAAAAAATAGAAAGAAATGTTCCAAAAGCAAAGGGAGTACTTCCTAGTAATGTGAGCAAAAATTTCCCAGGAAGTTCTGGAGAGCACTTTCCCAAAGTTTCGGTAAAAAGATTCCTAGATGTTCTAGATGGGACTTATCAGAAGAAAGAATACTACCTTTAAGTTCAAGAAGGAATTTCTAAACTAAAATCATGAATTCAGGAGAGGACTTCCCATAAATTCCGCAAGAAACTTCCCAATAGTTTAGTTGGAACTACCCAGAAGTGTCAGAGAGCTTCCTTAAAGTCCTGAATCGAAAACTCCAGAATTTCAGAATGAGGTTTTTTCAAAGTTCAGGAATTCTCAGAATTTCAGGTAGATACTTCTGAGAAAAACAAAAAGATATTTTCCAGAAATATAGGAGGTTCTTCCTAGTGATTCAAGCAGGAATTTCTCAGAAATTCAGAAACAAACTACGCTGAAATTCAGGAGAAAACTTCCCTTAAGTTCAGAAGAGGACTTCTTAATAGTTCAAGAAGAAACATTCAAAAAATTTAAGTAGGTTTTCTGGGGAAAACTTTCCCAAAGTTTTGGAGAATTTTTTTTCGCAGTTCAGAATGAGACTTATGAGAAGTTTAGAGAGTAACTAAGTAATAACTTCAGAAAAACAAACTTACCAAATGTTTCTGGAAGGTTAGGTTAAGTTGTTAGATGTGTATCTCCGAGAACATCACGAGTGACTGCTAAGCTGTTCATGAGGAAACTGTCCAAAAGTTCTGGAGGAAACTTCTCAGAATTTTAGCATTTTCTCATTCATTTTGATTGTTGTTTTTTGCATTGATGAAATTTGTCAGAAGCAGATAATTTCCCATCAACAAGAGAGGCTCTTGGAGTGGACAGTAATTTATTGCTAGAACGAAGAAATGAAGTATTGATAGTTCCGTTAGAGTTCGGCTGGCTGTGAAATTGAAAGATGCGAGTTGAAAACGTGTGGAAGGGCATTTGAACGGTAGTATGCAATCGAGCAGTTTTCCAGTCAGTTTTCCAGTATTCCTCCTCCCTTGCTTACCCCGCATCTGCGGTAGCTTGGTATAAGAATGTGTGCTCGATCGCATACTACCGTTCAAATGCCCTCCGCTCGAGCCTCTCATGTTGATGGGAAATGATCTGCTTGAGACGAATTTCATCATTTTTTCATTAAAACTCAATAGATACTCACTGACGAACCGAAGAAGCAGTCTAAAGGGTGTTTCGATCAAAATTTGATCGACTTAAACTTGACGCATTTCCTTTCATCGTGCATTAAAACATTTTGCACACCCCTTATTTTGAAGATGTGTGCGTGTAGCATCTCTATTTTGATTTTGAGATTAGCACTTCAGTTATCAAAATGTCGTCGGAGGAAGAGAAGCTACGCATCCAAATTTTGCACGTGCATGGTGAAAATCCAAACTATTCTCACGCCAAGTTGGCGGAATTGTTGAATGTGGCTAAATCAACTGTTATCGGTGAACGTTTGTCGACAGCCAGGAACGCTGGAATGGGGGGGAAATCGGAAGCCACAGTGGAGGCAACAGCGACGACAAAAAGAGTTGCCCGCTGTTTCGGTCGGAACCCCAACCTCTCCGCCCAAGATGTCGCAAAGAAGCTGGGAGTGGCGCCTTCAACCGTGGATAGAGCTTAAAACGAGCAGGACTTTCGACAAGAAAGTGGTGACTCCTAAGCGCGACGATAAACAAAACACGTCGGCCAAAGCAGGATCGCGAAAGTTGTACACGACGATGCTGACGTAGTTTGATTGCGTCGTACAGGACGATGAAATTTACGTCAACGCAGACTTTAAATAGCTTCCTGGACAGAAGTTTTATACGGCAACCGGACGGGGAAAGATGACAGATGTTTTCAAGCAAATTAAACTGTCAAAGTTGGCAAAGAAATATATGGTGTAGCAGGCCATCTGTACCTGGGGCTTGAAGAGCAACATTTACATTGCGACCGGAACCGTCAACCAGGAAATTTATCTGAGCGACTGCCTACAAAAACGTTTACTGCCTTTCCTGAAGTGACATAATTGTTCCGTTCTATTTTGGCCGGATTTAGCATCTTGCCATTACGGAAAAAGGACATGGAGTGGTATGCTGCCAACAACCTTCAAGTGGTGCCCAAGGACAAGAACCCTCCCAACACGCCAGAGCTCCGCCCAATCGAACAGTATTAGGCCATCGTCAAGCGGAACCTTAAAAAGACTCAAAAAGCTGTTGTGATCTGTTCTTCGACGAATAAACTGGACAAAGAGACTGTACAAAATCTTATGTCAGGTGTTAAACGAAAGTCCCGGCAATTCGCATTCGGTAAAAAGGAAGCTTAGCTGAACATTTCTCCTGTATGCTGTATTAACTGAATATTGAAAAAGAAAAAGAATTTGACTTATTAATACAAAATTTGATCGACTCACACACATTACTGTTTGAAAATTTGATCGACGTACATACATTACCATGGACTGGGACACAAACTCATGTAGGAATTAGAATTCCTTAGTTTCATCTCACCTCGTTTAAGAGATTTGAACCTCGATTCTGAAAAAAAATTCCACTTAGGATACTAGAAGCAAAGGAAAAAGTTTAAATGGCTTAACAGAAGGTGAGATCCTTCACACATCTGTCAAAATTGGTTGCAGCAACTTAATTTTGACCCAAATCAATTACATGGCAGTTTCTATAACCGAGTTGCAACAAGTGTGCAGTATTGGTGGTCCTCTTGGCAACATATACTGGTTCCAACTCTACAATAGCCACTGGCGATGCCCAAGATCATTTTCAATAGTCCAAAGAGCCACTCAAACAAATGGTTGTTTGTTTTTTTTTGTTTAGGCATTTTTCAATTCATGGCAGAAATTACTTGTTTTTCTTCTTCATCGGCAAAAAAATAATTATGGTTAGGTCTATTTCATACCTTGCTTATTTAATTTTCACTTCCCGACGAGGGGGCTTATTACGGTGCTCACTTTCCCCGTGAATTTTTTCACCGTTATTTGTTTTCACCTGTGAAGTGACACTCGTGATAAACCCAGAGGAACGCGTGCCAAAACAAACTATTTCTTGATAGAATGCGACAGATCAGTCCCTAGTTTTTGAGTAATCTAATGGTTTGACCTACTCGACAAAATATTCTCCATCGCGACACCTGTAATAGCAAAATAGACCTGTCGAGGAATGTGACGGTCGACTCGACTTCTATAATTGGCCCTCATAAATCAATGATATGCTCTTGTTGATGTGTCGTTAAACCCTTGATTTGAAACTCAAAATAATAAATGCTACATTTACCAGAGCTTCTAGAATAGTTAGGTATGGTAATCTTTAATCTAAATTGGTAAAGCGTTGATAATTAACCACTAGACTGGATATTGAATCAAGAAACGTCACGCGTCGATTATTATGTTTATTATTTATTGCTCTTTGTCTCGAAGTAAAAACAAAAAAACTTAACACACTAGTACTTAAGCTAGGTTTTTAATTCTATTCTTAAACACACATTTGTTTTGACATATTAAAATCAAAAACAGCCCTCATATTGTTAAACGAACTAAAACAGTTATCCAAAGGGTTGTTTTACCGATGCGTAGTTCTATGGCGACTGACTACAAATAAACTGGAATTCAAAAATCAGCGATAGAGATACAGCCTAAAGAGCATTTTGAACCAATTGTTCGAACGCCTTGGCCATACAGCATAAAATCAAAACGCCTCTGTTATTTTCAACAGCTTTGAAAATCGGAGTGATTGAGGCTACCTTTCACGCTTCGGGAAAAGCACCTTCACTGAGTGACCTGTTAAAATGTTAATGGTCAACGGCATCAGCAGTAAGTCAGCACATTCTCGCAAAAACAACGGCGGTATCTTGTCTGTGCCCGATCCTTTCGACACATCCAATTTTGCCAGGGCTAAAAAAAATTCATGTTGGCTCACAATTAGAACAGGACAATTCAAATTGAAAGCAGAACATGATGTTTGACTGCCAGCAGGAAAAGTAGGCGACATTTGACTGTGTACATTTTCGAAGAAATCGGCTAACTAGTGAGGTGAATTGGCCGAAGTTTCCTAAAAAGTCATGTCGGAAGGGATCCGGTTAAATTGGATTGCATTGGATCTAATATAGCAACGAATTGCAACATCCTGGCAATTTGCGTAATATGTTTCGAGTGACTGTAGATTGATCCGGTCTACAGTAGTGCGTGATCGAAAATAGCGTAGACTAGCTTTTCGCACAATGTTACGGAAAAGCTGTAACTCAGTTGTCCACCACGGTTGCTTAAACGAACAAGGCCTTCTTCTTCGACGTGGAGCATATTCCTCCATAATGTCATACAATTTCTCATGAAACATACGCACCGTTTCATCCGTATTTACGATACGTACGAAACATTTCGTACACGAAATTGGCAACGTCGAAAATCGAAATCAGCAATGATGTTTGAGTCCTGGTTGCACGCAGGAGTCATTCACGTCAATGCGTAGAACAAATGGCTTGTGATGGTTGTCAATTCAAAGGAAGGAGGGATAACGGAGGTTCGATAAGTTCAAGTTCGTTTGGTTCAATAACAATGCCAAATCAGGGGTGGCATTGCGCGTATCGATTAGAGTTACTCGATTCGAAAAATTTGAAACTCGAATCGAATTTTGTTTGGTATAACGTATTTTTTTCGAGTTCATCAATTAGCGTACTAGATTTCGAGCTTAATGGGTACTAGATCAACTCGAATAGAAGTGTCAAATTATAGCTGTTTAAAAACAAACATAACTTGCTCGGTAGTGAATTCTTTGCTGCAGAAAATTGAAATTTAAAAGAAGGTTTTCACAATGTTTTTTGACGACAGTGACAGTGATAATGAAGAAAGCACTCTGATTCCGCAGAGACGCGAGCCACTTTCTTTAAGTTGAAATGTGTGATTAAATTGTAGTATGATTTTCTATGTATGAAATAATGATGTTTCCTCTTTCATGGTGCGGGCAGTACTTTAGACTTAGCCGGGAGGCTTTTAAATTTGTATAGGATACGATTTCGTTCTCACCAAGCTCCAGATGTACTGCAATTCCAGTTCTGCTTAAGCTGAATCTCCTTGCCAGTGAGTCAAATCAAGTAAATGTAGGAGGAAGTTTTTTGCTCGATATGGCTCAACCTACAGTGTCTTTAGTTTTCCATGAGACGACAACTATTTTGGAGAACACTTGATGTGAAAGGTTCTCGCCAACGGAGTTCAATGATTTCCAATTTTGAGACCAACACAGGATGAAGATATGTATTCCACTAGGAAAGGATTCCATAGTATCATGTTATGGTAGTAAATAAAGAGGGTCTAATGTAAGAGAGGAGTGGACTGGCTGGTTTTGGGCCAAAATAACTTTCAAAACCGTTGGTTTCGGTTCGTATTATTCTGTTGCTGATTTTCCTTTGCAATTCTTTTTTACGGCTGACTCGCAGGGCCGGACACCAACCCCCTACTTTCCGGAGGACCATAGAGCACAGTTGAGCTTAGAGTCCTTTCCTGGCACTCGGACGTGGATCAGCCGCCCCTAACATGGGGGACAGACGCTGTTGTGAAACGCTCCTCCTGGAGAACGGACGCTCAGGTTTGCAGAAGCAAACCCCCACCTCTTCCCTGTCAGCCTACGACCAAAGTTCCCACCGGGGTTGATTACCCGATCTTCCCTAAGGTTGCTCGCAGCCCAGCCGGCACCGCGGGGAGGTAGGGATTGGAGTTACTGAACAAGAAGCTAACGACCACTAAATAGGGTCTATTTTAAACCTCAACCACGAGCTCGCTGCACTCTACGGCGAACCCACCATTCAGAAGGTGGCCAAAGCCGGAAGGATACGGTGGGCAGGGCATCCATGAAATTCGTTGAGCTTTCCTTGAGTTATTTGAATTTTCATTTTTTTTCATAGTTCGTTGAACTTCTCTAAAGTTTATTAAATTTCCATGAATTTCGTTGAACTTCCCAGATGTTCGTTAAATTTCCAAAAAGTTTGTTGAACTTCCCTGAAGACCATTGAATTTCCATGAAGTTCGTTGAACTCCCCTGAAGTTCAGTGAATTTCCATGAAGATTTTTGAACTTCCCTAAAGTTTGTAGAGCATCCCTGAAGTTGAACTTCCTTAAAGTTTGTTGTACACCCCAGGAGTTCATAGAATTGCAAAGAAGTTCATTGAACTTCCCTAAAGTTCTTTGAATTTCGTTGAAATTCGTTAAACTTCGCTGAAGTTCGTAGAACTTCCTTAAAGTTCGTTGAACTTCCCTTAAGTTCGTTGAAGTTCCTTAAGTTCCCATGACATTTGTTGAACTTCCCTAAACTTCATCGAATTTCTATAAAATTCTTTGAACTTTCCTGAAGTTCGGAGAACATTCCTGAAGTTCGTATAACTTCCTTAAAGTTCTTTGAACTTCCCTTAACTCCTTTGAAGTTCCTTAAGTTCCCATGACATTTGTTGAACTTCCCTAAACTTCATCGAATTTCTATAAAATTCTTTGAACTTCCCTGAAGTTCGGAGAACATTCCTGAAGTTCGGAGAACATTCCTGAAGTTTGTAGAACTTCCTTAAAGTTCTTTGAACTTCCCTGAAGTTCGTTGAAGTTCCTTAAATTTCCATGAAATTTGCTAAACTTTCCTGAAGATCGTAGAACTTCACTGAAGTTCATTGACGATCCAAGAAGATCGTAGAACTTCACTGAAGTTCATTGAAGATCCAAGAAGTTCGCTTCCCTGAAGCATATTGAATTTCCATTAAGTTTTTTTTTTCAACTTCCTTGAAGTTCGTAGAAAATCCCTGAAGGACCTCGTTCGCTGAGCGCATTTCTCTAATGATCCCACAATCGGTGGGAGTTTCTTTTGGCATCGGGACCTCACGCAAGATGTCCACACTTAGTTTTTCCGCCGAGAATCCAACAGCCGAGCATTTCGGCATTTCAATTTACTGAGAATCAGTGAATAAACTGCCGAGATTCGGCTAACAAATTATAATTTAACCGATGCTCAGCTAACAAACAAACATTAAACATTAAACGAGTTGCTCGTCTGTTGGACATTTTGACGAAGTAAATTGAGTGTGTAGGTTTTCTTCCTTGAATTCTGTAAGGAATTCCACTTGAGAGGAGTTGATGCTCAACGCATTTCCTGGCGATTCCGTAGACCTAAAATAAACTATTATTAATGATGGAATTCAAATAAAAACATGAAATTCTACTTTCATATTGGTGCATGCATACCCAGGTAACCAATAAGTTGTTCCAAAGCGTCTTTACGGCAGCCTATCAAGCATTTAAGTTGTCGTAAATGCAACATAAATGCCACTTTTGGCCCAATATACGGCTACTTTACTGCAATGCTATGATAATGCTTCGTCAATGCTATTTTGCATTCGAAATGCTTATTGCAGGCTACAAGCATTTAAACAGCATTTCAAATGCAGCTTTACAACCGATAGCTTTAAAGATGCTGATATAATGCTAATATAATGCTTTTAGTATCTGAAATGAACTAATGCTATGCTAATGCTTATTGGTTACCTGGGTAAGTTTTATCGATTATTTGTGCAATCAAATTCGTGTTTACTATTGTATTTCACGATCTTATTGAGGCTATGATTGCACTTATGAATGCGAAAACCAACTTCTACATAACGAGCTATTTGTAGACGAATCGCGCTCAAAAATGCTCCAACTGAATGCCAATTTTTACTCGAAGATCTAGTACTTCCCTACGCGTTTCAATCGTTTCGAGCTTGACTCGAAATCGGTAATGGCAAATGTGGTCGAAACGAAACAAAAAGCACTCGTGTCGAAATGCGCAATGTCACCCCAGGTGTACGACCATTCGAGTTTAGCAGGCTGTTGAGCTGATTGTAGTCCGGAGGCAATCATCAATTCGACCAAAGCGATTTCATGTTCAGTCGATGCGTCGAACGGTGGCAAGCTGAACTGCTGCGGAACGCGCTGAGTACTGTTCCGGAGACGAATTCGGTCGTAGATAGATTCCATACACAAAAATCGTCGTCTTGTCTAGTTTGATATGCATAATGCATAACAATTCGAAATTCGTAACGTAAAATATAATCCGGCT
Organism: Aedes japonicus; assembly: GCA_034211315.2. Lineage (NCBI taxonomy): Eukaryota > Metazoa > Arthropoda > Insecta > Diptera > Culicidae > Aedes > Aedes japonicus. The sequence goes on from JASCZW010000242.1 coordinate 328,244, forward strand.
TTTTCCGGACAATTAGCATTGTAATGACTGGTCTTGTTCCTGAAAAAGTAATCGTCCTTTGCCTTGCTCGTTCGACTCCTGTGGTACTGCTCAACGCTGTAAAACGATCCCTGATTCGGCTTGACGTCCTGCAGAATCTTGGAGCGTAATACTTCGGCAGTGCCATAAATAGAAACGTTGCCAACACTCGTTGCTAACAGCAAAATTCATCTCCGCCAGTTTGTGGCTTGTTGTAACCATGGCATCGACGTACGCCTCGGTTGTTCGAAAATTTTCCAGCCGAATCGAAGTGAGCCGCTGCAGCAAACTGATCCGCCTCTTTCGCGTACTTCGTGGTCTTCTCCAAACTATGACAGATGGTGGCCAAAGGCCTGAGTGTGAAATCTGGGTATTCACCGGTGGAGACAGCCATGTATGTCTGGGATTTCTCACCTTATGTCGAGACTTCCGTCCGCGGTTACAATCGGGATGTGAAAGAGAACGAGTGACGGTGTCGAGTGATGTGGTGCTCTGTGTGGGCTGCTGCCTTGGTGACTCGGACGGCTGCCCATGCTCCTACGATCTTTCCGATCATGTATGAGCATTGCCGATGCACATCTCTAATCATAGGGTGACCACGAGCCCACGTCCTATGCTTCTTTTGGCTCCACCGCCGCTTCACGTACCTTTCCGGACGAGAGGGTCATTTTCATCGAGAACGCCCACGTGACGAAATTTTCTCAAAACTTGGCGGTCCAAAACCGCATTTCTTGATCCCGATCTCCTTGTCCGGGGTTCATCTTCCGAGAAAATCTTCTTGGCTAAACGTACTGCATGAAATATCTTCGATTAAGATTAATTTCTGGTTATGTCCGTTTGGCTGAGCCCATAATCTATCGCAACTGAAAGGCGTCTTGATAGGTTGAGTAACGATAGTGGAATGACAAATTTTATTTTACATCTAATTATCATGGCATACTTCAATACATCAATACATTACTTCGATCCCAACAAAAATAACATACCTTACCTTACCTTACCAATCAGACTAAGGCCGGCGTGGCCTCTGCTGTACACAGAAGTTGTTTCCATTGTAATCGGTCCATGGCTGTACCTCGTCAGCCTCGCTGTCTGCGGAGGGTCCGCAGGTCGCCTTTTACTTGATCGATCCACCTTGCTCGTTGCACGCCTCTTCTTCTTATACCTGTCAGTTCGCATTTGAGAACCATTTTCATAGGGCTGTCGTCCGACATTCTTACAACATGCCCAGCCCATCGTAGTCGACCGATGTTTGCGATGTGTACGATGGGAGGTTCTCCCAGCAACTGGTGCAATTCGTGGTTCATTTGCTTCCTCCACGTTCCGTCTTCCATCTGCACTCCACCGTAGATCGAACGCAGCACCTTCCGTTCAAAGACTCCAAGGGCGCGTTGGTCCTCCACTAGCAATGTCCATGTTTCGTGGCCGTAGAGACAAGACAAAAACAACATCCTCCGGATGTTTCCGAACAACCTCCAAGAACTACAAATTCAGTGATTTATCGCCTGGCTGGTCTCCAAACCCTTGGCGAGAGAAAGTTATTATCCTGGAAAGAGTCAAGGAATCCTGCCTGAGGTCGCCTCATCCGATTATCAGAGAGCTTGTTAACTAAAGCCGGATTCAAAGTAAATTAGGACGCATTCAAGTGATCATAACTTCAGAATTAAGCAGCATCCACGGTTGATCAAAACGTCTAACAAAAGGGTATTTATTCAGCTTTCTAACGATATGTAACAAATTATTACATTTCACCGTTTCGAACGAATTGTCGCACTTTACTTGCGATCGATGCCATAATGATCTGCACAGTTGCTGGTGCCACTGTACCGGCGAACTTATTCCACTTTAAACGCATTTGCTGTGCATTTGTCACTTCTTCACCCCATCCTCGAAGTTTTCGCTTGACAATTGCCCAGTATTTTTCGATCGGTCTGAACTCAGGGCAATTCGGAGGATTAATCTCTTTGGCGACGAATTTAACATGTTGCCGAATGAAGGGTAAAATCCGCTTTTTCAGACACTCTTTATTGTAAACCCTCGACGTTATTGTGTGAGATGTGATGAAAACCTTGGTGTGAATGCCACAACTGCAGATTTCTTGACAATTCCGAGCAAACTTATCAGCAAAAACAAATGTATACCTGGAAGGGACATCCCCAAGACCAGTTGCAAGGTAAAATTTTCGTCCGGGGATTTGTTTAAAATCCATTTTGACATATGTTTCGTCATCCATTAAAATACGGATTCTCTAGCTGTTTGTGCACAATAAATTTTCTTTTCTCAAGTTCCATGGTCCGTAATTTCGAGAAGCATTGATCAATCGAGAAAAACTTTTCACCAAATTTTTCGTCAATGAAACATCAACAAACACCTGTCAAACGTTGTTTATTCCAACCACCAGAGGCGCGGTTGTGTATTAAACCGTGCGTCCAGATTTATTTCGAATCGAGCTTAAGGATTAAGTTATTGTAGTTAGGTAGGTAATTGTTTTTTCAAATTCTATACACTCTCAAGAAGGAAAACCATACCGCAGCTGGAACATAAGTACTAAGGATGTAGAGCCCCTCTGAATAATCAATTAAGATGTCGAATAAAATGTGAATCAAAACGAACGATAGAAAAATACATTTTAGTAGAAGTAGTAGGTTAAACGGAAGATTGAAATTTTGAAGATGTCCTGCAAAAAGTTCATACTGAGGCCAATTCCTTACCCTTCCGATTGCTACGCTAGTGTGAGAATTAAACATTTGATTGCGTCACACTCCGGGTTGATGTTATGAACCCCTTCTTTCAAGGAAGGCTCTAGGCTGGTTAACTTATTTGAGAAATATCAGGGTCCGTTCGTTAGAAAATCCACTTAAAACGCGGTTTATCCATTAAAAGCTTCGACTGAACTGGATAAAGCCTGTCCACGATAAATTTCGAACACTTTTCATTCAGAGTAGATTTTGAATTATTCCACAGATCGCTGAAACGTTTCACTTATGACAGCTGAAACTCTTCACTTTATTTCGTGGTACAACACGTTTACATTCTTGATACATTCAGTAAAATGGCTTCGAATCAAGTGGAAGTGCGCATTTGGCGAATCCGAATTTATCGGTACGCGATCTTGCTAAGAAACCAAAACTATCGAAAAGTACCGCGTTTAGTGTTTGCAAATCATTTGACCAGCGCTTGACTGTGCATCGGAAGGTTGGAAGTGGATCAAATCGAAAAGTAGGCTTCCGATAAATGGACAAGAAGGTGGTAGACATTATTGAGAAACATTCCATTGTTTCTGTGTGAAAATTGAGAAATCAAAATCACACATATAAAAAGTGAAGCAGAGGCAAGGACTGAAGGCGTACAATTTGAAAAAGGTGCCCAACCATGATGACAAGCAAATTTCACTGCAAAAAGTCGTGCTAAGGAATTTTACACCAATTTTTGCAAACGTTTTCTTGTATCATAATGGACAACGAAACATACATACTCGAAGACTTGAAACAGCTTTCGGGTGTGGCCAAAAAAGGTGTCCCAATTCCCAAAGAAGTATTTGATTCGTCAGGCCATATGTAGTTGTGGTTGAAAATCTCAAAGATACGTCTCTATCGGCACTATTAATAAGGATATGTACGAGAAAGAATGGCTGCAAAAGCGGTTGCTACCGTTCATCAGAAGCCACGACTCTCCAGCTCTGTTTTGGCCTGATTTGGCCTCTTGTCACTATGCGAAATCCTTCGTGGAATGGTATAAGGTACAAGTGTTCAAATACGTGCCAAAAACAGCCAATTCGCTAAACTGTCCAGAGCATCGCCCAAAAGAGAAATACTGGGCTTTAGTTAGGCGGAAATTCTTCGAAACTAAGAAGAAAGCAAATGGCACCGATGATTTCAAGAGAAGATGGAGAATCATCACGGTGGGATTATCTGAGGATACCGTACCGAAAGGCCGAGAATTTCAATCTGATCAAATGATAAGTGCTCCAAGTGTTCGAAACCTAAAATGCCTTTAAAAACATTCCGTGACGTTAAGGATTGCCAAACAGTCCCACCCGAAACTCAATCATGAACCTAAGAAGAAGAAGATCGAAAACGCTACTGCAAAGGCATACACGGCCCCTTCAATTTCGGCGAACATTTTCATTAGAACCGAACACGGATCTTGATCACCCTAAATGAACCTATCAAACCTGGAGTGGATGATTCATCTCAAGTCCCGTCCAGAAGAGAGCCCTGACTGGCCCAATGGGAGGGGGGGGGGGGGAGGCTAAGCGTAAACAGAAGCATTATCAAACATGACGAGCAGCATCTTGTAGCCGCATTCTTAGCAGGTTCGCAAGTTTCGAGATGATCGAGAACTTCTGGAGAGGCTCTTCTTTTCACTTCTGGACTGATGGCTCAAGTAATGTGGGGAGTTTTGAGCAAAAAATAAAAAAGCAACCAGCAACATCGTTTTTTTCCTGATTTAATGATTTGTTTTTCGCACATCACATTCGTCCAGCCCCGAACAGTCAGCGCACAAATCACGTCATCATAGCAGGCGAGGAATCCTTCTCATTAGCCAACAAGTTATAATCACGTTGGCTATTTCTTTATTTTTTGTTTACTTTACTTCGGGCAGGTAATGAAAAGTCCAAAGTAAGGAGAGGGGCGTTTAATCGAATAGCTTCCTCCACAGCCATAGGTCGTGAATTTTTCGGAGGTACTTGCCTTGCGGTCGGCCTTGGAGCTTCTTCTTTAGCTCGGTTGGTTGGTTCGTCATCGGCGGAGATCTTCGAAGGGTTGCGAGTAAAATTCCTGATCGGCGGGCAGGTATTTTCGAGCTGGCACAAAATCAACACAGTCATTCAACTGATGAGTCAACTGAAATCATCATCGATGCCAATAAATTCGCTTTGTAATGAAAGGAATTTGTAAAAATGAATTCTTCGGAGCTGGAACGAGTGGCTGCGGATTTTAATTTTTTTGCAGCCCTGACCAAGGCCGATCGAAGGCGTGAAGATGAGCAGCAATTATTTTTCACCAGACACACAGATGGGATGGTGCCTTGAGGAAGAAGATTTGACTGATTGCCTCGCATTATGGTTCCTTTATTGGATGAGCCTTTTGGAAGCATCTCGCGTGAAGATTCGCTGGAACGGAACCGTTTCTCACCTTTCAGAGCCAAATAAAATTAAAAGAAAAAAAAACACAAATCAAATAACCAAAACCCATTGTACCCCGCCACCGACCGGCATTCGGATATTTGAGGGGTTGTTCCCTAACCAACATAAATAATAGTCGATAAAGTCATTTTTCACCCGTGCGATTACAGAATGACTGGCTTTGATCAAAAGGATCTCCCAACAGTTTCTTCTTCTCAATCTTCTGAGTTGGCCGTTGGAACAAGATGAGCATCCGCGAGACTAAGCACAAATATTTGCCGTACCTCCTCCAACCGAGACACCGTCGCCGTGGCGAATTGCGTCGCTCCGAAACGCAGTCTCCATTCGCTATGGACATCCCAAAAATCATCCACATCACCCCGAATTAATTGTGGTCTTTGCTTCCGTTTCGAATTCCGTCGCACAACCTTGAAAAGTGTTGCGATTCGCTTGGGAGGTCGTCATCCATTTATTTTCCCATGCCTATTTCTACGCCGCCGAAAGCACTCGAAACGTCATCTCCTGTCTGGAACTGGATTTGTCTAACCTTCGCCCGGCAACGAGTTCCAATCTCTCACCCCAGCCCCAGCGACGGAGGAAAAAAGCACAAATCCAACCGTAAATGATACCAGCAGGTTCAGCACTGCTAAATTCCTACAATCCCACGTCTGCTGCTGGGGACACACTCACCATCGGACCGGACATTGCTTCCATACTATGTAGCCGGGGCCGGGTTCCTGATCCCCCTTAATAACCGCACCAGACATTAAATATCCAGAAAATTTATTTACTTTCTCGTTCTCCCCTCGTCGGGTCTCGGCAGGGATAACTTTTATGATGTTTCTGCTGCAGGTTCCTCCGAGAACGATAAAGGTTCACTTTTTCTGCAGCGATTTCGTCATCTCTGGAAATCCCTACCGGTTTTCGTTGGTTGGGCAGTTTGAAATTGAATTGCTGGGATTTATATTTTATTCGTTTCGTTTTTTTCCGGATGGAGAGATTCTTGCAGTTGGCGATTTGGTTTGTATTATGGTGTTTTCGAAAGCGACTGGTAGAAAACTGCCATTACAATCAGGTGGCCGAATGCTAACACTATGATTTGGTGTAAATGTTTGTGCTATTCAGCTTTTGTTTTCGATTTTCGGGAGATATCGATAATTGACGTACTAGTTAACAGGGGAGTGCATCTTGTTACGATTTGTTACGCAAAATAAGGGGGGGGGTACTTTCGATTTTGGTTACTGGATTGATTTGACACATTATTAAGTAGATGCAATTCGGAGTGTATTAGCTCTTATTGTGAGTTAATCTGTTAGTCAATGTTGTTTTGATTTTTGAAGTGTGTTTTGGTTGCGAATGTTTTGAAACTCAAAATCATTAAAGTCCGTGTTATTCTTTCGCGAAAATAGACAAAAATACATCATTTCAGCGTCTTTGCAAACTTTGCTGTGAAGGGCTCCGGATACAAAAAAAAAAAAGAACTTCAACAAACTTGCACCGAGTTCTGGAACAGCTCCAAGAATCTAAAAGATTTTCCCTAACGCCTGGAGCAGAAGGAGACCGAACTGGCACGGTTGACTACTGAGAAAAAAGCAACGTTATTTGATTTTATTCAAAAAGCTTTCAAAGAACGACCCCAGAAATGCGTGGAAACAAGTGCAGGTCCATTGCAAGAGAACTCTGATTCCAAAAAAGTTCTTGAGCAATTGCCTACGAAGTAACCATGTCGGGCGCAGCCATGCCCAAGGCGCAAATACAAAATCCACAAACAGGAGCAGTTGAATGCAAAGTTATGTGTGCTGAACGCTAATATGTTGGGCCTGTAACAGGGGTTGTAACAGGAGAAGGACATACGCTGGTCCGAAAACAGGAAGCAAAATTGGAGAAAGAGCGTAAGAATCTGGTGGATAACCAACACCGTCAGCAACAATTTCGGGACGAGAGGAAGCCGTAAGCATGACGATATGCTTGAAAATGACCCAGGTATAGCTGCAAAACTAGGCATTCATCAAACTCCACGAAGACCTCGTCGGGATGATGAGGATGACATTTTGAAGGCCAATATGGAGTTTCTACCAATGACCGGCGCCGTTTCGAGGAGTTGTGCACTGTCAAAACGCTTAACGAACTCGTCGATAAATTGAAGTAAATATTAATCCCGTTATAATCTCGTTTAAAAGTATCACTGAAATCTTCTTTTTTTTTCAAAAACTATGGACACAACCTTTCTCGAACATACGTCTATTACCGTTTACGACCCCGCCGAGAAGGTATGCACGACGCCAAGAACACATCAATACCGTGCCGGTACGGTTGATTCGAACCACCTTCACAAATTTCATGAGGATACTCGATTCTGCAAGTCAACAATTCGTAACCTGGACGAATTGGCCAACTTTCTTGGTCCTGCAGATGTTGCGAGATTAAGTCAAGTTCGTTCGGCCAAACACCTGTCGTCTAACGCCTACGCACATGTACGTTATTTTCAGCGGCTTATGGAACTACACTGCTTTCGCACCAATTATGAAAACATCATCTGGAGATGTCAAACCAGTTGTAATTATCATGGTTGATGGAGGGCCGGATGAAAACCGGCGGTATGTCAAAACGATAGGGGTTGCCATACATCACTTCAAGGTCTATAATCTTGATGCTTTCTTTGTGGCGACAAACGCACCAGGACGATCTGCATTTTACATAGTTGAAAGGCGAATGGCGCCATTGTGACAAATGGGGTAATCACTTCGACAGCCATGGAAGCACCCCTTTCATTCTTCTGAATTTTGTTTCATCCTCAACTTGCTAGGCCATGCTATTTAATGATAGTTTATAGCACGCGAGACGCAACGACGAGATTTCATAAGGGACGAATGACCAGTTTTCAGTGGCCCTAAAGGGCGATACGGTCAAAATTTGGTCAATATCAACTTGACGTATTTCTTTCAATTTTGCATTTTAAAACCTGAACACCCCTCATTTTGAAGGTGTGTGTGTGTAGAATGTTGCTCCTATTTTGATTTTGGAATTCACTCTTCAGTTGTCAAAATGCCGTCCAAGCAAGAAGAGCAGCGTATCAAAATTTTGCTCGCGCATCGCGAAAATCCGAGCTACTCGCACGCAAAGTTGGCAAAATCACTAAAAGTTGCCAAATCAACCGTTACAAATGTAATTAAAGTGTTTGGGGAACGTTTGTCGACAGCCAGGAAGTCTGGATCGGGGGAAATCGAAAACCGGAAGCCGCTGAGACGACAAAGAGAGTTGCCGGTAGTTTCAAGCGAAACCCTAACCTATCTCTCCGAGATGCCGCAAATAAGCTGGGTGTATCGTCTACAACCGTGCATCGAGCCAAAAACGAGCCGGACTATCGACTTACAAGAAGGTAGTGACTCCAAATCGCGATGATAAACAAAATACGACGGCCAAAGCGCGATCCCGGAGGCTGTACACGACGATGCTGACGAAGTTTGACTGCGTGGTAATGGACGACGAAACCTACGTCAAAGCCGACTACAAGCAGCGCTTCCGGGACAGGAGTTTTATACGGCAAAGGGAAGGGGAAAGGTAGCAGATATTTTTAAGCACACGAAACCGTCAAAGTTCGCAAAGAAATATCTGGTTTGGCAAGCCATCTGTACCTGTGGCTTGAAAAGCAGCATTTTCATAGCTTCCGGGACTAGTCAACCAAGAAATTTACGTGAAAGAGTGTTTGAATAAACGTCTGCTGCCTTTCCTGAAGAAACACGGTTGTTCCGTACTGTTTTGGCCGGATTTGGCATCTTGCCATTACGGTAAAAAGGCCATGGAGTGGTACGCCGCCAACAACGTGCAGGTGGTTCTCAAGGACAAGAACCCTCCCAACACGCCAGAGCTCCGCCCAATTGAGAAATACTGGGCTATTGTCAAGCGGAACCTAAAGAAGACCAAAAACTGCTAAGGACGAGCAGCAGTTCAAGGCAAACTGGCTTTCTGCGGCGAAGAAGGTGGACAAGGTGGCTGTAAGCAAAATCTGATGGCAGGGGTCAAGCGTAAGGCCCGGCAATTCGGATTTGGAAAAGCGGAAGCCTAACTGAATATTTTTCCTGAATTTTATACTAATTGAACTTGAAAAAGAAATTTAATTTGATTTTTTAAATAAACGATTTCACCGATTTACACGCGTTTTCCCTTGACCAAATTTTGACCGTATCACCCTTTAAATATTATCTTTGCATAGGGTAGACATTGCAACCTGTATCTGTCCGAGACTCTGCCTCCCATACCAAAACCGGACTGACTGTGGCGGGTGGACAACGCCCTGTCCAAACCACTAGCTAAGAGCTCGTGTCGAAAACTGAAATCATTTCGTTTCATCTCGCGTGCTATATACTAGCGTTGATAGAAAGAAGAGGGGTAGGAAAATGTAGTACGAAGCAAAATTCTAAAGAGGGGACGAGCCTCAGTTATAAAATCAGACACCGGCAACAAAGCAAAGTAATTTTGCAGCGGAGGGGTGTGGCTATTTCTGTATTCATCATGGAATGAAACTAAATGAAATAAAAAGAAGAAGACAAGTTGAAAAATTTGTTATTCGCTTTTGAGGAGCCGGATAGGGAAAATCATACTTTCAACCTGTTCATACGGAGATTTGTATGGGAGCAAAAGTAAGTCATTTTTAGTTGTAGTTTCAAAGAAAGTTTTCAAGTTTAATTCAAACAGCTCAGTTCAAGGTATGTCGAAAAAAAATGCATTCAAACCAAATTTTCATGCAAAATTAAAAATGCAAAAAACGTCAAGGACTACACACGTACAAAGTCCAAAAGGCGCCGAAGCACCATAACGACAGAATACGGTGGGGAAGGAACGAGCACGAAAGCTCTAGATCCACCTGTTGACCAAACCGCATTCTCTCGTTATGGATGACTAGACTTATGTAGAAGCAGACTTCCGGCATCTTCCTGTACTTAACTGCTCTTCATAGGTGTGATGTTTCTGAGGATGTTAGGAAGCAGAAGAGCACGCAATTTGTGACAATGGTTAACCGGGACCCTCAATTGGCTGACATACCTAAAGTAATGCCTCCAAGAACGTCAACTTCCACTTCTGAGGTCGCTTGATGATCCTACGCTTTTCTGACCAGATTTAGCCTCATGTCATTACTCGAAAGATGTTCTGGAGTGAAGAAAAAATCAAATGGACAACAGCTTTGCCTCCCTATGATTCACTCTTCATCAGTGTGGCAATACACTAAGGTTTTTTTAACGCGGTTTTTTTACACGGTTTGTTTTCGGCGATAACTCCAGAACGGAACAACTTATCGACCTAATTCGAAACAAATTTAACGTTTTGAGCTAAAAGTAATCATAGTTTTTCAAAAAAGTTCTCAATTTTTGGTGTAAATACTCAACATTTTAAAAACTGTATTTTGGCCATTAAATGGAAATTTAACGCATACAAACAAAATCGAAGCAATATAAAATGTTTAAGCATGTGAATTTATCAACTCTATATGGTCTTATTTTACATGGTTCCATACTAAAAGTGGAACGTATCCCCCGTGCAAAAAAAAAACCTTTGTGTATTCACTTTTTATTTCCCAAAAGATAGAATAACCTTGACAATTGATACACCCGGTGTTATCTTACTCTGCAACAATGATATGTAGTAACTTGAATGTATTACAACAAAACACGAAGGAAAACAACAAAATGTTGTATCGATGGTGGAGAGGAGACAAGTTGCTTGTTTCTGGAAGATCAACAGATATTATAACTATAAATTAGAAGAAAAATTCGTAATCTCCATTTAATTCCAACTACCGAGTCGAGTTATTAGTACGAGACACTGAAGAAGTCTGCACATTGTAGACGAAGTACGCGTATCTGTCGAAGATAAGCAAAGGTTGTTGGAATTAAATGGAGATTACTAATTTTTCTTCTAATTTATAGTTACAAGTATTCCACTAAACAGCTCAAACCCTCTAGGATAGATATTATAAGATAATCTGGGATATTCTAGTTCGTCCAAACTGTCATGGAGTTCAGAAGTTAGGATCTACAGTTGTAACTGTAGTTTTCACGGCTATACAAAGTTACGACATGTATCCAACCGTGTTCAATGAATCATTTGGAAGGTCTAAAGACATTGTGAGAAAATCTGGGATGTTCTAGGCCATCCAAAGTATTTTTGGGTACATAAATTTGGATCTACAGTTTTAACTGTAGCTTTTATCGCTATACAAATTGACCACATGGTGTACAGATGAAGAGCTCTGAAGTTTTTTTGTTTTCGTTGAACAATGATTGTGATTTTTCAAATTAAATTCAAGTTTTAAAGGCAAGTGTTTTTCGGAAGTGTTTTTTTACCTGTAATTTTCATTGTGCGCGAAGTACTAATTGCATTCAGGATGTTCCTTTCGAAAAGGATGATGTAAAAATAATTGCCCAATAGCAGAGTGCTACTTCCGTAGAGACATAAATGCATCCTTTAGCATCACAGGAAAGCTGTCCAAATGAAGACTGAAGATCAGCAACAATATCCGGTGAGATTTTTCTGAATTGGAACGATACTTCTAAATACGTGCCATCATCAAAACAATAAGATTTGGTGATGGAAGTGCATGCACAGTACCTAATCCATTTGATGTTTATACTGTGTTTATGCGGGGCTTGTTGTAAGTGAAAGTGGCCTCGGAATGGACGTGAGTAACCAGGCATTCTGAAATGGGTCACTGGAACACAACAGAGCTATCACCTTCCAATTCCCGGGCTAAAAATGTTTGTCTAGTTGACAACAGTTCGTTTAACTGCAAACATTTTTCTTCCATAAAATCACTGCCGGACGGTGGGCGTTGGATTGTATATACACACACACACAGCTTTTATAGCTATACAAATTATCGATATGAACTCAATAAGGTTCATCGAATCTTTTCGAAAGTCAACGTATACTATGGAATAATCTGGGATGTTCTAGGTCACCAAAACTGCACTTGAGTTCAGAACATAGGATCTACAATTGTAACGGTAGCTTTTTCAGCTATACTAATTTACGATATATATTCAACCATGTTTATTGAGTCTTCTGGAAGATCAACAGTTATAATGAGATAATCTGGGATGTTTTAGATCATCCAAACAACCCTGGAGCTCAGAGCTTGGGATCTACAGCTGTAACTATAGTCTTACGACTAGACAAATTTACCATATGTATTCAACCATTTTAAATGGATCTTCTGGAAAAACAACCGATATTATGATGAAATCTTGGATGTTCTGTTTTATACCGGACTATTCTATAAGGATCCACAATTGAAACTGTAGCTTTTTCAGATGTACAAATGAACAAGATGTATTCAACAATGTTCATTGGATCTATTTGAAGGGCAAATAACATTTTGAGATAATCTGGGATATTTTAAGTCAGCCAACCTGTCCTGGAGCACTGAACTTACTTACCTTATTAATCAGACTAAGGCCTGCGTGGCCTCTGCTGTACACAGAAGTTGTCTCCATTCTATTCGGTCCATGGCTGTCACTCGCCAGCCTCACTGTCTGCGGAGGATCCGCAGGTCGCCTTCTATTTGATCGATCCACCTTGCTCGTTGCGCGCCTCTTCTACTTGTATCTGTCGGTTCGTTTTCGAGAACCAACCCCAGCCCATCGTAGTCGACCGATTTTTGCGATGTGTACGATGGGAGGTTCTCCCAGCAACTGGTGCAATTCGTGGTTCATTCGCCTCCTCCACGTCTCGTCTTCCATCTGCACTCCACCGTAGATGGTACGCAGCACCTTCCGTTCAAAGACTCCAAGGGCGCGTTGGTCCTCCACTAGCAATGTCCATGTTTCGTGGCCGTAGAGAATTATCGGTCTAATTAATGTCTTGTAGATGGTCAACTTTGGAGTTCTGCGAACCTTGTTCGATCTTAGCGTCCTTAGGAGTCCAAAGTTGGCACGATTGACAGCCATAATGTGCATTTGTATCGCTCTGCTGGTGTCGTTATCGGCGGTCACCAATGAGCCTAGATACACGAATGCGTCTACTACCTCGATTGCATCACCGTCGATCTGAACTCGTGCTAGGAGGCTAATATTGTCTTCTCGTGAGCCTCTTCCCTTCATGTATTTTGTTTTCAATGCATTAATCACAAGCCCAATCCTACCAGCTTCAGCCTTAAGTCTGATGTACGTTTCCGCCATCGTCTCAAAGTTACGTGCTACGATATCAACGTCGTCCGCGAAACCAAATAGTTGGACAGACTTCCTGAAGATCGTGCCACTCGTAATCACACCCTCCGTTGCAATGTTAAACAACAAACACGACAATCCATCACCTTGCCGTAACCCTCTCCGAGATTCCAAGGGACTCGAGAGCGTCCCTGATACTCGGACGACACACATCACTCGATCCATCGTTGCTTTGATCAACCGCGTCAGTTTTTCCGGAGATCCACTGAACTTAGTATCTTTAATTGTAACTGTAGCTTTGTCGGCTGTTCAAAGTTATGATTTGTTTTCAACCATGTTTTTGAGTCTTCTGAAAGGTCAGAAAACATTATGAAATGATGCTATTCGAGAACTGCCTGCCGTAGACAAACATTGACCCCTACCTGTGGAGAAATGGATCCTGTCTACAGTATAAGACTGGATCGATGATCAACCTAGTTTAAGAACTCTCAGAAACATCCCCGTTTTGAATAAATTAAAAAATATCTAATCCGAAGTTTTTAAGAATTATATTTATCTTTGACATTGCTCAACGGTGCAAACATTATCACGCAAACGGCATATCACCATCCATCGAACTCAATCATAATCGATGGCGTCACATCTGATCCATCCCTCAACCGAATCACCCAGACCTTTCGACACCAATTCATCTCTCACCGAACCAAGATAAGGATCAGAATTCAGAGAAAAATACTAATCGACTCCCCAGATACGGAAATCGAACCTCCTAATCGAAGATCGTGAGTGGCTTCTAACGCGAAAACAATCGGAAGGACTGAAGGCCTCCTCGGGCCAGCAGCCAGAGTATCCCTGGAAGGTCACATCCGAATACCCCTCCCCACCCGAGATTCCCACTTACTAACTACCCACTTACTACCCCACAGCTGAGGGCTGCTGACTGATGCTTCTACTATAGACACCTGTCCGGTTTCTCCGACTCATCTGCTTCTCTCCGAAAACGACGACAAACGAGCATAAGGGGGAGATTCCCCGCTTCTATAGGAAATTGCCTTTGGCAGAAACTTATTGAAATTGATTAAATGTATGCTCATTAGCATCAACATTTAGCGAATCGATTGCCGAGCTTAGGCCGCCTCATGATGCGCATTATTTCTACATGGCAGCGGCGGCAGATCATCGTCATCGTCAAATGCGAATGACCAGTATTGATCGGCGTGAGGGAGGAGGTGGTAGGGAGAGGGGGGGGGGGGGATCAATAATTGGTGTGGCGGGTGCGAGCGCGCGCAGTTTTGATCGATTCGTGTAAACAAGTTCTCTGCAATCTTCGAGCATTATTTTATTGTTGCAGATTCGAACCGGCAGCAAGGGAACAATGGCTCAGGTTTGAACCGGGTCCTAATCATAGATATTAATAAAGATGATACAATGTGAAACGACTTGTGTGTATGTTATTAGTTGGCAAGAACAATGACCACAACTCAGGTGTGCAAATGAGCCCCCGGTAAAACAGTCATCAAAAATTATTGAAGCGATGAGTCTTTAACTCCCCAGTCGAATTTTGGGGGCTGCTGCTGAATGAGGGGCACATTTTGGCCACATCTCGGGGTAGTGCGAATTTTAACGTCGATGGCTGCAATTGACCCCGAGATGCCATTTCCCTTGACGGTGATTGTTTTGATGGGTATTAATTACATATTTACGATATTATAAAATAAATCAAACAAAAACCGGAGACTGGTTCGAGAACGACTTGTTCGTGGAGGATTCCAATCGTCTCTCGCGATGTGGGGGATGCACTTTATAGTATGCATCCACCGCCATTTATGCATATCTTAAAGAGATACGAGAGCATCTAGGTAGCGATTTGGCTGATAATTGGCTATTAAAGGCAATAAATCGATCGATAATTGAATTTCCGGATTTGACAAACAACTACTACGCCTCCACTTAAATTGCCACTAATGAGGATATAAGTTGGATATTTACATTGGATTTTCTGCCGCTAGTGAATATTTTTGAATTTACGAAGGCAAATGCATAAAACAAAATATTATCTTTCGTTTGGCGGGTGCATTAAAATGATTTGGTTTAGCAATGACGCACGGGAAGATGTTAGTTCATGGCAAGAGAAAATATCCCAAGAATTCCCCTTGTTTACAGTGGTATTGAACGGTTTCAAATCAGTATGGAGCATCTAAGATAGATATCTTGAAATTGAATACTTTTACAAAATATAATGTGAAATATAGTGCAAACTGAAGTCGTATCCAACTCACACGGCCCATTGCTGCATTTCGCCAGCCTTACAGACTGCTAATGGATCGAGGACACTTTCCACTTGATCGATCGACCTTGCCCGTGTTGCCAGTGAATCAGTCGGGTCGTTCTCAAGAACCATCTTCACCGGGCGGTCGTCTGCCATCCTTACGACTTGACCGGACCACGGAAGTCAATCGATTTTCGCAATCTGGACAATGGGAAGTTCTCCCAGAAACTCATGCAATTCGTAGTTCATTTGCCTTCTACACGTTCCGTCGTTTAACAATTGCTTTTGCACAGCATCTTCCGTTGGACCTCCGGGAGCATAATCCATCTTTCGAAGCCGTTGAAAAGTACCGGTTGAACCAATGTCTTGCATATGGTCAACTTTGTAGAGTCGCGAAATCTGTTTGATTGATTGATTCTTCGGTGATCAAAGTAGGCCAGCAATACTGCGTCGTTGCATCTCTCTGCTTGTGCCGTTGTCGTCGGTCACCTATGACCCCAGCTACATGAATTCGTCTATAATCACCGCCTCGAATCACCGTCGATCTGAATTCGGGATGGAAGGATGAATACAGTATCTTCTCGTGAAGCTAGTGAAGTTTTGTCGATTTTGGAGGCAATGGCGAGAAGCTCACTGTAGCCAGAAAATGCAGGAGAAGGGGCCTTTAGTATCAATATTTTATCTCGATTACTCTAAAAAAATTCCGCAAACTCTCCGAGCTGTGTTTTGACCCTAACTGCGCACTTTCGCAGAAGAATATTCTTGCCCGAAATATATGTGTGTCACCTCCATCTGAAGAACAAGTATCTGATTATTCGGCTGGGCAAATTGGTTTTCCAACTTGAACGGCTTTTGGAGACTTCGACATTTCTGCATAAGTCTGTCTAAGAGCGTCCGGTGGTGGAGACGCTGCCACTTTTACAAATACCATTTGTACCTTGCGGGATCCTTGCGAAGGTTAAGGATTCTTACCACAGTAGAATTCATTTTGCACAGCCTGTGTGTAATTAATATCCCACAGTCCTCAACAAAGTTTGTTGCCGCAATGGCTGGACGACTGAATGCCATTTTGTTGAAAGTCATTAGGCCGAAAGACATTTGGCCGTATCGGTCATTAGGGCTTATTTGGGACAGTAGAGGGTTGAACTTAATTTTTCCGCGAGATCTTCGTTAATGAACATGAGAGGATTAAACATTGAGCAGATCTTTCGGATATCCAAGATTTTCAAGCTGCTAACAGGATTTTTTTGGACATAAAATTTTCATTTTTTCTTTCAAACATGCAACGTCGTACAAAAAGTGCAATAGATAGGAACGGCGTTGCCGAGCATTTCCGGACAAAGAAAGTGTCCAAATTCCGAAGCAGGTATTTGATTCGTCAGGCCATATGTAGTTGTGGTCGAGAACCTAGAAGTTTCTTGTCTTTACCGACACTATCACTAGAGGATGCAAATGTACGAAAGAATGTCTGTAAAAGCGGGTACTACCGTTCATCAGAAGCCAAAATTCTCCAGCTCTGTTTTGGCTATTTTTCACTATGCGAAATCCGTCCTGAGATGGTATAAGGTATAGAAGGTCAAATACGTGCCAAAAACAGCCAATCCACCAAGTTATCCAGAACTTCAGCCAATAGAGAAGAACTAGGCTCTAGTTAAGCGAAAACTCTTCGAAACTAAGAAGAAAGATAAAAAGGCAACCCGCACAGAAAGTTCGAGAATTTTATATATCTAAATCCACTATTTCTAATGTAGATATAACTAAGAAATAATCAATCGGTTCTGTTGTATTATGTGAATTTTTAAATTGTAATTAAAAAATATAAATTATTAATAATATAAATATTATTTTTTTGCTGCTATTGTTTTGGTGTCCGAAATTCGAACAGTTCTTACGATGTGATAATTCCTGTTAACACTTCTTAAAGTCTAAATGTGCTAGAAAACAATTCCCAAATTAAAGGTTTTGAAAACACTACTACTAAATTCACCGATAATACTTGACGACGACGAGGCAAACAATTTCAGTTTTATGTCAACCGAGTATTCCTCCCGGTTTTGTTGATAAAACTACAGTCAAAACTGTTTCATCTACCAACACCTCCTCTATTCATCTCTAAAGTCGAAATGTATACAAAGCACAAATCTATGGACGGTTGTGAATACAAGTTAATAAAACCGTTATAAGACCATAAAGATTTTGAAAATATTCTCGAGAAAGATGTTATGACCAATTGAGAACCTTCAAAAAACCTATTGGCTGCCATGCTTACTAGCATCCGGCCAAATGGCCACAGCCAGAGCTGGTAAATCTCACGGCCATCATGTGACGACGACTAAACAGGCCCTCTCACTGTCACGAGAAGAAACGAACTATAATGAGCTTTCTTGTCATTCTCACACCATTATTCGGTCCTGAGATTTTTTCCCATACGATTTTATTTCAGAAATATATTACTAATTTACATAAAATTAGCCAAGCAATAATATGTTATCGACAAAGTGGAAATTGTTGTGGAGAGTGGAGAGTGATAAATCTCACAATTATACCAATAAATGTGCTTGTAGGAACGATGACCAAAACACTGTCACGTGCTGTCATGACGAAAAAATCGATGAGAATTTGAAGAAAATCTCCATCATCGTTTTCTCGCCGTGTGAGATTTTCAGACGTATTTCGGTAAAAATCGTGAGTCATTTTTCATCGAAAATTACATTTGCCAGGGAAGCGGAAAATATTGTTTCATAGTAGGTTGTGCCAAACAAATTGAGTGTTTTACAGCGCGTCGTGCTGCAAATCACGTGCGCATGAAATGTGACTGTAACTGTTGGCACGAAACGAGCAATTTTCGGGCTTGAAATCAAGCGAGTTAACAACAACGAAAAGAAAGTGAAGAATTTGTTGAGAGGCAAAGAGAAACACAGAAAGATAGAGATAGAGAGACACAGAAAGATAGCGATAGAGAGACACAGAGAGGTAGACATAGTGAGTCACACGAAGATAAAAGTAGAGAGTGCCAAAAAGAAAGAGAAAAAGGAACACCGAAAGATAGAGAAAGAGGCACATAGAAACATGGTGAAAGAAGCACATAGAAAGATAGAGAAAGAGGCACATAGAAAGATAGAGAAATAGGCATCGAAAGATGGAGAAAGAAGCACATCGAAAGATGGAAAAAGAAGCACATAGAAAGATAGAGAAATAGGCATGTTGAAAGATGTATATAGAGGCACATTGAAAGATGTATAAAGAGGCACATAGAAAGATATAGAAAGGAAGAAGAAAGAAAAAAGAAATAAAGAAGTAAGAAAGAAGAAAGATAGAAGAAAGAAAAAGAAAGAAAAAAGCAAGAAAGAAAGATGAAAGAAAGAAGGAAGGAAGAAGAAAGAAAGAAGAAACAAAGAAAAAAGAACTAATAAAGAAAGAAGAAAGAGAGAAGAAAGAAAGAAGAAATAAAGAATAAAGAAAGAAGAAAGAGAGAAGAAATAAACAAAGAATATAGACAGAGCCCGAGACAGAGACAGAGACAGAGCCAGAGAGGTTGTATTTTCTACGATGGTTGAGAGGGTCCCTATCTTTAACGCGTAGAAGATTGTTATGCAACCACATCTTCTGCAGTCATGTGCCACTTAGACTTTCTCAAAATTATTTGATCTCTATCGAATAACAGGGACTCTATCCAAGGCACTGGAACACTCGAAACACTTTCAAGCACTGACTGGAATTTGAAGAGAATATTACTAGCATTGAACAACTAGTTATGAGAGAATTATGACTGTGATAGGGAAATCATCCCACGCCAGTAAACAACGGGTAGCGATTGCAAAAAAGTAAACTTCAAACAAATTATTTAGCTATTGGTTATGTTCAATACTGAATCATTTAATGAAATATTTATTATATACCGCTAGCAACTAATCCGCTATGCACAACTAGGAAGTATAACGTACCCAACATGGTTTCGCAGTTCGGCTCGAATTATCCGTTCTAGAAATTCTTTCGTTGATTGATTCAACGTTCTTTGTCATTTACTCCGGGACTCGGCGTTTAATGAATGCCATGTTCAGCGGTAATTGAAGTTTCAATTACAACCAAACAAATTCTTTAGTTGGCAAACTGATTTGGTCGCCCTGGAAAGGACGGATTTAGGTGACGTGGAAGGAACATGGTTCGTGATTGAACTTGGGTTTTCATCTTGGTCTTCTTAGACCAGCTCCTCGTCGTTGCTGGTGGCCATCTGCAGGTGACGTGCGATGATTCTTGTCTAGTTGTTCTCACGGGCGACAATCCCCACCAAGTCCTAGGCTTCAGCAGCCATGTTTATCGCAGCGAAGTAGACAGGAGCATCAGTACCAACAGCCAACAGAACAAACGCCTCTTTGGGCAACGACTGCTCGCCACTACACCACCCTCTGGAGTGCTTTCTGCCGCCAACTGCGTTCCTTCAGCCACTGCACGGCTCCACGACTGCCGAAAAGCTAAATCAAAACTCGAAGGTGAACTCCTTATACAACATTCATAACTGCCTAGGAGACATTCCTTACCTAAATATGAAGTCTGTGCTAGGAAAGTATGTGTATTTAGTAAATTTACTCTGAAAAAAATCAACATTATAGGACATCACCCTATATTTGCGTTATTTCAAATAGTTTAATTTTAAAAGCCAATAGTTTTTATTCTTGGAATCGACGCGTAGATATATTTCCGATCGATTGGTGTAAGCATTTAGAAAATGTTTGGAGAAACGACTAATGACAAAACCCGACCGCATTTCGTGCCGGTCGCAATAGATCTATTTTTTAAATTGTACCCCAGTATAGAAAACAAACGTCAGAAAAAAAAGGAAATTCGCTTCAATATTTTTTGTTGATTACGTTGGCAATTATAGTTATTTTATCAACCATCCTAACCCCGGAAGATGTTGCCTCAAGTCAACATGAAAACAAAAGCTAGTCGATAAGCATGATCAATTTATTTCTTAATAAAATAACAGTCTACGATATGTCTATGATATTATGAACTATTTTTCATTTTGAAAACCAAGACGGGTTATTTCACGTGTATGACGTCTTAACTATTACCAGCCTATTTTTCAATGGTGTAGAATTTTTAAACATCACAGGAACAGTTAATTTAAAAAACTGGGCAAAACGACAATTTTTCAACATAACCTTAAGTGCAAAGTTTGTTGAACCCAGTAATGCACGGCGACACAAAGAGATCGGCATTTTGTCTGCAGTCTCTTTAAGAGCAATCGTGATCATAATTTAAAATTCAAAACCACTTTGAATCCAAAATACCTCTAAGTATCGTCCGGAAGCGATCACTTCCGACATCTTGCGATAGCATTCAGTCTTTTGAAATTTGTCATACTTCAACCTTAGACATAAATCCAACCAGCATCTCGTGAGTTGCACCATCTTCAGTTTTATGGGGTTTGAGTAGCGGATTTTTTGTCTCCTTCTTCTTCTTTTTCATACTACATACTTCGAGCATCAACCTGCCATTCTAATTGGCAATGATCCTCTTGGCTACATTTGTACTTAGCACTGCATCATGATCATGACAAATATAGCTAGTCGTCACCAGCGGAGTCGCGTTTGAACGATGCTCGAATGCCTCTCTGGAAGATGCGCGCATTCTTCTCTGCGGAGGGCCCGGCCGAAGATGCCCGGAAGAGCGAAAGCTAAAACGTGAAATAATAAAATTAACTGACGAGGGACGCTCATGGCGGTAACCCGGAAAGAAGACCCTAGCCAGCAGCCTCATCATCGTCGCCGTCGTCGTAATTCCAAACATTGGTGCTAATGCGCCGTTCTTTTTTCCCAATCCATATACACATACACACACAGACAGACAGACAATCATCGCATACCACAAATGAGTGAGAAATATATTAAACGGGTGATGCCTATCGTGTGATTTAGTGTAGTTTTTGTACTCCGACGAACTGTCAGTTTATTGGCTGGGGATTCGTCATCGAAGTCGGCGTTGTTTTCGTCATCGTGACGATGATGCTTGTACAAACACACGCCAAAACATCAGCCACGGGAATGATTGGGAGAAGGGAGGAAAAAAATGAACAACAAATTCCATCTGAGCCACCCTGAATCTTCTTCCAGACGAGCCGCTGCTGGCTCCGCCGCCACCTCCGTGAGTGCCGGACTTAAGGTTCAAAGCTTAAAGTTTACGTAGGACGCTAAAAATAGCTGCTTATTGATGATGATCATGGGACGCGGACGTTGATTCTTCTCCCTATCAGCCCAGCTGGCGAGTCATACCTCATACCTGTGGCTGAGAGCATTTTCAAGAGGGTCACGATTCCGTACTAATTGAGAATGTTCTGTCTAATGAGCGATGGATGTCTGCCAATCTGTTCATCAGTCTATCTCCGACGATTGGCGGTTGTTGTAGAAAGTTCTCGCAAC
The DNA here is from genome assembly GCA_034211315.2 of Aedes japonicus. NCBI lineage: Eukaryota > Metazoa > Arthropoda > Insecta > Diptera > Culicidae > Aedes > Aedes japonicus. Next base: position 350,243 of record JASCZW010000242.1, read on the forward strand.
CACCGTAGGAATCTCCTCAGCATCCGAATATGATCCTTCTGATTGTGCAAGAAAAAAAAAAGATGATCGTGAGTCGAGTCACCTGTTGATAGCCTTGGAGAGTCCAGTTTCATTTACGAGAAATCACACGCCTCAATAATAATGGGAAAAAAAGAAGCACGGGAAGGTTTTTTTTATCGCTCTTGAAAGCGAATAATTTCTGCTATAACCACTACCAAAGAATGACTCATTTCTGGAGGTTTTGAACCCAGAGCATGCAAACAGCGATGTGAACCGTAAGGTCATCGTTGCATGTGCATTCTCAGGAATCAGCTTCCACCGTATTCTTTCCAAATGAGCAAGCGATAACACGAATCACGATATGAGAACTGACAGCAGGGCGCGGAGGGAGAAATGCTGATGACCACCACAACGCAGTGTGCCATGCATGACTTTCGTGGTATTTCACATTTCCGCTAGATGGATGCAATTCCGGCTGCTGTTGCACCTGACTGACTAAACCCGAGGCTGGAAACGTTAAATGGCTTGCAAACTATGTGTAGATAACAGTAAACTTCGCCAAAGAAATCCCGCTTCCCATTCATACACACGTACAATGCATTTCCCCGTTCGGAGCTCCCTTCCCTTTACACTTGCATTCACCGCTGCTGCACGGATGCAGATTCATTGAGATTTAGTCATTCATAAACAGCGTGCGGTAAAAGTACCCCCCCCCTTCTCTCGCCAAAACCGAACCGACTCGTTCTAACAACCATCCCAGCAGGTCGGGAACAATTCCCAGCTCATTGGGCTAACTAGCAACAAACGAACGATGGGCTACTTAGATGCTGATGACGACAACGACGACGACGATGAAAATTGGCAAGAAGAAGGCAACTGGCGATGCTTGGCGTCTATTACTCATTCAATTTTTCTCTGTTTTCTCCCCGAAGAACAACAACAACAACAACGAACGGCAAATAGTCAACATCACAAAGAAAGTAGCAACTGCACTAAACAAACGAGCGATCGCTCGTTTACACAATTATCATTTCAATCAGGTGTTGTTTGAAGGAAAAGAAAGAAAGAAAGAAAAAAAGGGAAGAGCATTGCTACTGTCAGTAGCGGGAAATTTCTTTTGAAAAGAAAACCGGAAAAAAAGTTCTCGCTGATTGTTGTGTGCATTGATGAGAATCTTTTCTGCGCTTTTGATGAGGTTAGGTTCTTCCGATAATGGCCTCTATTGCCGGGGCTTAGAAGTGCTGCCAGCTAGGTGATTGGCTGATTCGATGCAAGCCGAGCTGAACTTGACGGGTGCAGTGAGGATTGCGTTTCTACTTCTTTTTTGCTCAAGAGGACCTTCACAGTTTTTTAATCAGCTCGTTTATTTGTTAGGCTCAGGCGTGGGTAACACTTTGCGGAGCCGATATTCAATACTGTTAAGAACAATGTTTTATTTTTCAATTTTAGTGCAGTGGGGTGCCAATTACTCGTGGCTAGCTCGAGGTTAATGGGTCATATCATCGTTTGGAAGGAGCTAGGCAAGTAACTTTCTAAGGTCTTAGTAGTTGCTCATGATTGCGACATCTACCAAAGAGCTGATCGCCGTCAATGCTTGTTTGATTATTGCATCTGCTGATCACTCGAGTTTTTTCATGAATCAATCAGTCTTGGGCAACGGGTTTGATGTTTTGCTTGTTTGTTGACATACGTGCTTTTTAAAAAATAGTAATGTTTGAACCGAGGCATTGGTTCATCATAACGCAATACGAGCTGGAACAATGCTTGGAACAAGACAAATCTTGAAAGTTAGCAACAACGTCGTACAAATTGCTAATTGGTCAGGAAACGTTAATTGAATATTTTACAAGATGGATAACCAGAGTGGGAAAAAACTTTTGTACTATTTATACTTACAAATGTCTTCTTTCTAACCCTACAACAAGCTGCTTGGGGCGAACTAGACAGATTTCCATCCTGGGCGGCTGCTCACTTAAGCCTCGATCTTGGCCCAGGTTAGATTCCAATTAACTTACTCTATATTCTTGTTGAGGCTCCAACTCTATGAGCCCATGGGTCTGCCTCTACTGCGATGTCCTGCTGAAAATCTTCATCGGAGGGGATGTCATAACCTCGAAGTGCATGCTGAAATATCTGGGTTATGATCGACGACCGGCTAAACTTCATCAGCCACTTAGATAATGCCTGCGAGAAGCCGACGAAAACTATCAACGCGTTAGCCAGATTCTCGCCAAATAAAGCCTGTCCACGTTAAATTTCGGACACTTTTCTATCAGTGATTTTGAATTATGGATTCGCTGGAACGTTTCACTTATATGACAGCTGAAACTCTCCACTTTATTTCGTGGTACATCATGTTTACATTCTTGTTACAATTAAATGGTGACGAATCAAGTGGAAGTGCGCAAACACATTTGGTACGAACGGCAACAAAATCCAGCAATTTATAAAAAGATGTCGCTGCAGTTTATCCTTCTAGAGGGTAGCCGTTATTTCCAAAAAAATATTATCTTTTTTATCAATTCATATGCTTTAAGTGGTAGAAATTTGATGATTAGATAATATTTTGTGCTCGAGTAATGTTTGAATAACTAAAACCGCGTGTTCCAGGAATTAAAAAAAAGTACAGTTTTCAGAGTATTGTAAAGAGGCCCTTCAGTTTTCCCAACATTACTCGAGATCAACAGAAAAGCCCTTCCCAAATTTTTACCATTTGAAGCTTAGGATCTGTTACACAAAAACATTTTATCAACATTTTCCATGATCTTCATCATAATCATAGTTTTTCCGACTTTCCTTTGGGGTTTTCCTCCACTGTACAAAACTTTGAGGAAATTTTTCATTGAATAATATTATTTTATGATTTTTGATTACAATTCGGGGAAAAAACTGTGTTCTGCGACGCTTCGTTCTTGAGTTATGGATTTTTGGAACTGGTAATTTTGTAAAAAAATGAAAATTGCAGTTGAAGTTTCCCGAAAACTGGCAACCTTGAATTTTTTTTTAAATTTTTTTTTAAATTTTTTTTGTTCATAAACCCATAAACTCTACTCTTGGACAAAATTTCAAGAAAATCTGAGACCCATCGGCCCAAACCATTACAATAAATAATAAAAAGCCCATATGATGACTGCATTTTTGATACAGATAAACTTTGCCGAATACGGCAGTTCTCTAAAGCTTTATTTGGCTAAGATAGATTGCAGCGCCATCTCTGCAGCAAGGTCTGGAACCATAGAGAACAGATATCGAACTCGAATTTGAAAAGTGTGTAAGAAATTTACATAACGGTCACTTCAGAAAAACAACATAGGTAGTTAAACCATGGTGGCGCTGCTTTCACAAAATTCTTAAGTTGATGTCAGTGGTAAATGTAAATACATTAGGTTTCCGTTTTTGGCAACACGTATTTTTTACCTGCTTTGCTTCTCGGAAATCCTTCTTACGCTTATTGCAATTTCTGATTTTACTAGAATACTATTTGGAGATCCTTTTACATGGTTATCTATATAGAACTAAAATACCGCTAAGTAAATACTTGGTTTGTTGTCAAAAACAGAATCCTAATGTATTTGTATTCACCACTGGCTAACGGAACGAGGTATTAACATATTTAGATTTGAATTCGTACACAATTTTTTTAAAACAAGTTGTTCTAACTTAGATGTGTGTTCTCTGTGCTGGAACTAATCTGACAATGTCAAAAGACGAAAAATATCATAATGAATATCAACTCTCTAGAGCTTTATTTTGCAAAGATAGGCTGAAGTGGAACTTAGGTGGTTATTTAAAATGTCTTCATTCTACATTTTCACCAACTTTGTCAAAGACGGCATCTCTTTAGAGCTTCATTTAACAAATATACACTACAGCGCCATCTCTGGGGCAAAATCTGGAACTAATCTGATAATGGCAAATGACTATATTCTTTATTTCAAACGACTTTGCCGAAGACGGCAACTCTCTAGAGTTTCATTTGACAAATGTAGATTGCAGCGCCATCTCTGCAGCACGATCTAGAACTAATATGATAATATCAAAAGACGATTCGTTACACACTGAGAAATTTTGCTTGAAACGCCAATTCTCTATAATAAGCTACCGTTTATCAAAAACCACGACTTCAGCTCCTTTTTTGGCCTTATTGGGCCTCTTGTCACTATGCGAACTTCGTCCTGAAATAGTATAAGGTAAAAGAGTCCAGACTGTCCAGAACATTGCCCACGGGCGCTTCTGTAGACACTCCTTGAGGGAGATCTCCCCGTTCACAGTCCCGGTAGTCACGAACGGTGCACTCCGTTTGCCACATGAGCAGATCGCTTGCCAAAATATGTATTTCTTGGCAAATTTTGAAAGTTTCTGCTTCCTTACTTCCTCAAACTTGTGCGGGCAGTGAAGAACAGTAGCCCCCGGAAGCTGCCGGAAGTCCGCCTTGGCGTAAATCTCATCATCCATGATGAGACAATGGGGTTTTCATCTTGGTGTACAGTTTCCGGGCCCATGACTTTCGCACCGTATTTTGCCGTTCGTCACGATTTGGAATTCTTTTGGTTCATCACGATTTGGAAACCCGATTCTTGGCTCTCTGAACGAAACACTTGGACAGATTCAACTTTTTGGCCACATACCTGGCCGAAACATTGGGATTCCGCTTAAACAATTTCACGACACGCTTGTGATCCTGATCTGTTCGCATTTTGTAGTAACATTCAATCACACGTCTTATCGTTGACTCTATGATTCCGAGTTGTTTTCCGATGTCCCAATGTGAGAGTTGAGGTTTTCCAGGTGCTTGCGCAAATTCAATTCGCTACGTTGCTTTGAACTACTACTACCCAAACTTTCATGAGAAAACATCCAATAGGTAATTTTTTACAGCGTTTTTTTTCAGTGTTACAATTTGATGTTGGAAATTCCTTAGAGTTGCTTTCTAAGTTTCATCGACATTCAATAGCATTCGAAGAAACATTGTTGTCTGGGTTACTTCCAATATACTGAATCATTTGAAATGCTGCCACTTCAGAGAAATTATCGGTTTTCTATGAAATGTGCAGTCTTTTTAACGCTATGGCCTACTTTCAGGCGTACTCATACATTTTATCGAATTTTCAAACTTTCTGGAAGGAGTTTTAATTATAACAGTTTTCATTATAACAGTGTTTTTTTTTTCAAAATGTGCTTGAGGTTTTTATTAGATTGCCAAAATGGTCAAAATGCATCCAGCAAGTGTAATTGACTCTTTAGGATCAACCTAGAACTGGACGAATTCCCGGTTCAAGCATTCCCGAATTGAATTAAAAAGTCGTCGATAATATTTAGGAGAACGAGTCCGCCTCTACTTGTGATGTGGTCAAGAAATACAGGACCAACATCGAAATGATCGTGTGGAATAAGAAAAGAAATGCGAAGACCTACAGGAAGCAGAAAATACCAAAGCAATCTCCAGAGCAGAAGTGTTGTGCCAAAATGTGGGCCCAAAAGTTGTACAAACGTATTTCGGTCAATCCCTCTTAATGTTTTTCGATGTACTACTACAGAACGTACGTAAACGAGAATTCCAGAACACTGCCGGGAACTCAACTCAACACAAAATCGCTTGGGGATAGTTACGCAATTGCATTTACGGCTGTGGCGACGGACAAATTTGCTCTTTCGGGAAGGAATTTGCACATGTGACTTACGATCTTCCATTTTCTTAACAAAAGGAACAATAAATGCTGCAATTTACCGAAACGAGTGCTTGCAGAAGATATTGCTTGCAGTATATCGTAGGCATGAGATTCTGTTCTCTTCTGGCTAAATCAATTCTACAGTAGTTTTCTGATAACAACGTTGATTTCGTCGAAAAAGATATCAACCCACCGAACTGTCCTCAACTGCAACCGATCCAATGCTACAATCGTCAAGCGGAACCTCAAAAAGGCAGGACTATTGATGGACTATTTTCGGATGGATAGTAAGAAAACGCCATAAGATATTTTAACAAATCAAATTGCATTTTATTCATTAAGAAATCTAAAACATCACAAAAATACTTCTACTCACGGCCGCGTCGCCTTTCAGCAGTAAGCCGAAGATTTGGCCGTAGGTGAAAAAAGAAGCTTGTAGGCATATTCTTCAGTTCCTTGGTCGCTCTTTTGATCAAATTATCCGTCGTTTTGGCCACGAAATTATTAGAATATAATCTCCGCCTCAAATTGCCCAGAACTTTTCGATCGGGTGGAGCACATTGGGAGGGTTGGCATGCTTCCGCACGTTCCGCTTCGCCGGGAAGATCTCTTTGACCAGAATCTTCAGCCGTTGTTTTTGGGTTTCCACTTGGTTCTCCAACACGGTTGGCTTGGACTGACGCTTCCGCATGTGGATATCCATTTTGTCCAAATACTTCTTGACCGTTTGGCCCAATACACGGAAAGAAGTGGCTACCTTGCCTTTCGCCTTCCGTTTGAGCTTCTGTTGAGTCCTCCGGTCGGTTAAAACGGTCGAACGGCTGGAGCCATGCCTCGATGGACTCTCCCATCTCCAGAAGTGCCATTATCTTGAAGATGTTTTCGCGATCTCTTCCAGCCGACACGAAGTGGGACTTTTTTAGGCCCGAATGGAAATTTTATCAGAACATGCTTCTTACCCGAGAAATATACATTTTGTGTTTTATTTGCCTGGATAATTCTCATGTTTGGTTGAATTTTGTGAAGCATTTGTATGAGAGACCGCTCTTCAAGAGGGAAGAGAGGTCTCAAACCATCATAGAAACATTTCCTGCCTTCAAGAACCTCCAGATGCCGAATTTGGTTCCATTTGCTTGATTAGTTCTCGAGTTATGCCGAAATGTGTGTGCTCCCTTTCGAGAAGGGGGAAGGATCTTAAAACATCATAAGAACCCTCTCCGACCCCAAAAACGCCTGCATTCAATTTTGCCTAACAACAGGTATGATTCTCATGTTTGGTTGAAAATAGTGTCTCATTTGTATGCCTCCGAAAATTCGCATATATTTGGTTCCATTTGTTTGATTAGTTCTCGAGTTATGCAGTCATTTTTCTTTCATTTATATGGAAACACTTCCTTGCAGAGAGGAGCGGGTTCTATTAACATCATTAGAAACTTCTCTGGCCGCAAAAACCTCTGCATACAAATTTTCAAACAATACACAGTTCGAACAAAACCTGTAAAATTATGGGCACTTGAATGTAACACATTTACCTCTATTAGATTCAATAGAAATTTACGCGTGATATTAATTTTACAGCATTGAAAAACGGTAGCTGTGAATTTACTCAGTACTGTTTATATATGACCTGTAAATTTAAAATATGTTGTAATCTTCGGTTCATATTTTTTGAGGTTAGAAATAAATAAGATTGATTGATTTCTTTCATTGAGGAAAATAAATAGAATTAGTTGTTGATTTCAAAAATCGTCTATTTATTGGCATTCTTAAAAAGTGTTCATGCTAATTCCACTTGGATGCAGCAGTTAGAAGGCTTATTTTCAGGTTCGAGGTTTGGACAAGAGATCACATTTGTCAACGGGCAATTGAAATCATGGTTTCGGTGTATTCGTGTGTGATCCAATAAATCCTACATACACTCACTACGATTACTACAGCCACACACAATTTTTTCGTACGTTTGAACATATATTTTACAATTCTTCATGCTTCACTCCCGAACGTGCTTGAACACAACATGGCGGTGACCACTTGTATATTCTGACTTGAGAAACTGAGCGGTGGTACTGAATTGTGTTGATATCACGTAAATTTCAAGCGTTCAAGGCGCAAAAATAAGAGCGTGTTGTATGACTATATGTTATCGGCTGCAAATATGAATTAAAGGTGAAAGATTGTAATGAATATGATATAACTTTCCAAGAAGGCAGTGTTTATAGTTATTTACGATATTTCAAATTGAAAATTGCATCCAACCATTAATTATGTCGATATATTTTCATAGAAGTTTTAGATTACATCATAAGTAATTTTCATATTTTTTTTCTGTGTAGGGGTAATTCTCATGTTTGGTTGAAATTTATGTCTCATTTGTATGAGAGCCCCCCCTCCTTTCATAGGGGGAGAGATCTCAAACTACCGTAGAAAAATACTTGCCTTCAAAAACCTCCACATGCCAAATTTGAAAAAAAAATTGAGAAAAGTCTACGCATTTCAATTTAAAAAAAATGTATGGAGAAAAGTCTACGAGGGGGGAGGAGGAGGGTCTGAGATTTTCAAATATGAATCTACGTGGCTTATGAAAAAAAATTCGATTAAGAGAACCTATATTTATTCAAAACAAATTCTTGAAATTCACTTTTAAGGCATTCGAGGTGCAGGTCAACGATTCACTCCATATAGATTCGATGTGCTCAGATTTGATTTTTTTAAATTGATAAGAAATTTTTATCTTATGAACAGAAAACATGCAAAGCTGGTCTTCATACATCGCAAAAAAATGAATTTAAAGAGACGTGTAAAATTTCCAATCGTTCAAATGCAAGCCACAGCAAGCGTTAACAACGAATTTGTTTGCAATCTTTCATACAACAGACCTGACTTTGGAGATATTAAATGGACATGAAATATCCCATAAATTTGTATCAGATGTAGCGTTCTAGACCTGCGTATAAGCTAACGCAGTAAATTCGATTTAACATTCAAACTGGGTAGACAAAACCTTCATGAAATGTAGAAAGGATTAGTTTCACTCCGTTTTACGGTACACAGAAAAAAATAACTAATTTTAACGAGCGCGTAAAATTTCCCCTCGTTCAATTTCAAGCCAAAGGAGGCGTAAACAACGAAATTGTTTGCAATATTTCATCCGCCGTACAACAATGTTTGCAGTTTTTCATACAATAAGCTAGATTCAGGCGTTATCGGGCTAAAATTTACATGAAATATCCCATTATTTTCGGTCAAATCTAGCATTCCTTTTATGTGCATTAGATAACGCAGAAAATTTAATGTTTCTAATTATCTGTGTATTATTACATAATTATAGCTGAAGAATCTACAGTTACATCTGCAAATCTCAAAATTTGAACTCATGATTAGTTTGGAAGACCAATGGTTAGCACATGTCAAAATTTGCCATTTTTATTGCTATATTTATATCTACACAGTTTGAAAGAAATCAGTAATTTTCGTTGTTATCTAATGCTCTTAAATGGAATGCTAGATTTTGCGAAATTTCATGGGGTATTTTTCCCATATTCAAGCCAGATATCGCCTGAATCTAGTCTGTCGTATGAAGGATTGCAAGCGATTTCGTTGTTTACGCTTACATTCGCTCCAGATTACGCGTCTATTAAAATTCATTTCTGTTTCCTATGTAGGATGAAAGAAATCGTAATCGAACTAACCGTATATTAAATGCTTGAAGTAATTATTGTATCTTTTCAGCAAAATCACCAATAAACCAAATCGAAAATCTGGCAGCCCGGTCAGATTTCCCTTCTCCTGAAACTGCAACCGGCCGGAAGATGTCGTGCAAACATTCCGAGAAGAGAATTTCTATTGTACATCTAATGGTCCCTAATCATCCGATCTACCCTGGGAGCACGAAGAAAAACCTCTCGGGTGACTCTGCGACGGAATGCAACGGCGTTCAACCCACAATCGCTCACACGAGACACAATCAGTCATTTATGTTAACAAGTTGTGCCGTTCTTCTCGCATCCATCGCATCCATTGCGCTTTTCCCCCTCCCTTCTATTCTGAAGACGATCGTGAGAGACTTCAACGAGATGATTTGTGGAAAACCATTCTCATCGTTCGCAGCATATGATCTCGGGTGAGTAATCTATCCGGAAGTATCAGAACCTCCCGCACTCTGCCGGCTGCTCGCTAAGAGGTTGCCTAATCCATTTGTTTGTATCATCAGCACCTGACCATTAGGAGGTCGGTGGTAAACAGCCAGTTCATGCACCATGCGCCTCCTCCATTAATGAAATTTTGCGCTGTTTGGCACGTGCTGTGATGCAGCCGGATACCATTTAACGGTTCATCAGCGAGATATAAACATCTCGTTGGGCTGCCTGTTAATTGAGGAGGCTAAGTGAACTCGACCCTAATCCCTTTCCGACTCTGGAGCTGGAGGCGAGAGTTTCAACTCATCTTCAAATCGATCGTCCATCCGTTCGGGGTAATTGATGGCTCCGAAAGAAAAAATGCGCACTCGAATGTACATTTTTGGGGGGGTGCCTTGAACCCTTTTTAACAGACCTCCTCTAATGACGACTGGCCTGTGCGGTCGAAGATGCCACACTCGTAAGTAGGCTTTGATTTGCAGAGTGCGTTTAATGTTAGCCTGCGGTTGCTTCGATTGACTCCCCACTTGGCGAGTTGTGCAGTTTTGCTAATTTTCGCAAACACCGCAGCATGCCTTGAACTCTTCTTAATTCTTGAAATGCAGCTTAGTGTTTAAGTAATGAGCAGAGGTAATGATTCGACTATGATGATGATGCTCCTTTATTTGCTCATTTTGATGGGAAAGTGCCTTCCGTCGAAGAAGAAAAAAACAAAATTCAAACGACTTCCCGTCCGCTTAGAAATAAGATTGTCATCACATGTCGTCATAATCGCATCATTTCATCAATTACCTAAACTTAATTTTTGCCCATTACTTCTTTGGATTGGATTTGAAAATTGCAGAAGGGGGAAAAAAATATCAAAGAGAAAAACAACCGACCGAAGGTCCCTAGAAGACTTCTAAGCCTTCGGTGTGCCCCACGAGCGATCATCGAAATCATCGACCTTTCGAGGGGAGGCAGAGCCAAAGGCAGCCAGATATGAGTGCTTATGCTGCTGGCCGGGCAGTTAATTTATGGCGCTCGGCTGAGGCCAAGCGAAGATGCGCACACATCGCTCGTGTGCGGCCCAAAGTTCAATTACTATTGGAGGAAGTTACTCTCGGTGCCGGGTTTCTGATGCTGCGAGTGCGAGCGGGGCACTTTTCGAATCACATCACATTTACCTACGTTTAGCCGGGCACGATACAAAACAAAAGTGAGCACACCAAAGGTGAAGAAACTCATATACAAATCATTCATATTGATGTTATCTGGGTCTGCGCGCAAAAAGTATTTTACCTTATCTTTATGTGAAGATCGGAGTCCGGGAAAAAACGTGTGGCTTGGTGTCTGCCTATATTCGTACGTTTGGGTCGGCTGGGTTGGCTGGTTGGCTGGATGGCAGATGTGCAAAATGATAGAGAGAGGATAGACTACAAGAATCTATCACAGACACCATTGGCGAGGGGGGGGGGGGGGGGTACATAGGTGTATAGTTGGTTATCGCAATCACAGTTTATTCGAGGGAAACGGAGACCTGTTCTAAACGACCGACCACATTCCACGGGATGCCATTAGTTTCGTGGTGTTCAGGCTTTTCGATGAAACGGTGCCTTTCTGTGCCGAAACTGGTGAACCGTATGGATTTGCTTTCGGTGGATTCAACTGAATGATTTTCTGTAAGAAGGGTGGATTTCTTTTTCGGAATAAATCAGACTACTGTGTTTTAATTAAATTTCTGTTTTGTCAGGAATAGCGACGTTTGGATGAATTTCATTTAATTCTATTCAAACACAACTTGACTAATGGTTAGATGTTAAAAAAATGGAATTAGAACTTTGAATTCAAATGAATATATTTTATAATTTAATTATAAAAGCGTTTTATTTTTCAATATGATCGTACGGAAGACACATAAAAGGGAATTGGCAATGAAAAAAAATATCATGACATTTCTGTACATTTTTCTACCGGCGACGAAACATTTTTTGCAGCCGAGGCTGATAGTTTATTAGGGATAATTTAATGTCGTTTCGAATTTCGATGGTTTCTGGATGATTACCAAACGAATTCTATTTCTAAAAATGGGCACTGACCACTATAAGCTTATACCTTTTATAAGCTTGAGCTGTATTTCATTTATTGCTTGCATTAAAAAAAAGAGAGAAAGTTCATCGATTTTTCATGCGCTTATACTGCCATCTGGTGGTTCACCGGTGTGAACAACTTATCGTAGTTGGAATTCTCCAAGCAATTCGACTGAACTATATTTATCCATTAAATTCATGAATCACATTAAAGGAACATAAACTTGCAAATTGGTCTTCAATTGACTCGATCGCCGCGCATTTATTCAGTTTACCACTTCAACTAGCAAATAGCAAATATTATAACTTTATAATTCAATATAAATTCCCAAAAAATCATACTAATCAACACTGATGAACGTTTGCCAATCAGACGTCATCTTTTGCCTAACATCCCACTGCGGGGTAGGTCGATAAATCCGCCACCTCAACAGGTAAACTTGGTTCGAGTTCCACTGTACCAATGCCCTTTCGCTCAATTTTCAATCATCTGTTCTATTTCCAACCTGCCGTACACTGATGGAACTTTCAACACTTTCTCTTCATATCTTTCATTCTAGCAAGAACATTACTGTCAACTCTTGGTGCCTCATGGTGATGAGCAAACATCTCCTTCTACATCATGACATTTTGAGGTAATCCGGGATGTTCTACGTCATCCAACCTGTTCTGGAGTGCTGATTTTATGATCTATAATTGGAACTATAACTTTTCAGTTATACAAAGTTATGCTTTGTTTTCAATATGTTACATGAGTACATTTCGTAACTTTGTGTAGCCGAAAAAAATATTACAACTGTAGACCCTAAATTCTTAACTCAAAAACAGTTTGGACGACCTAAAACGTCCAAAATTATTGCATTATATCTTTCGACCGTTTAGAAGATTCAATGATAATGGTTGAATACATATCGTAATTTTGTATAGCCGAGAAACTTATACCTTTTTATAGATGAAAAAAAAAACTTCATTTACAATTATAGTTAGAACTATAGTGTCATATACTATTCGACTTAGCTTGACGAGATCATGAATCATGTGTGTGCATGTGTGGGAGTATGTATGCCTGTGTTGGTGTATGTATGTGACGAAATAAGATGTGTTTCTCAACAACAACTCATCGGACTTGAGTGCTACAATCACCAAATAAAATATATCACGGTCATATTGAATGCTATTGAATGGTTTTGACATCGGATATCTCGGTTCAGAGATATTGACGGACATGTTCCGAAAATGGACGGATTCCCAAATACATGTTTCTCAGCAACCACTTGAGCGCCAAATAAGAGGTATTATGGTCTCATTGGACGCTATAGAATTGTTATAGATACGGATATCAGGTTCTGGAGATATGGCCGAAACAATTTCCAAAAATATTCGGATTTTACGGATTTTGGGAACTAACCCCTGTTAGTTAGTTTAGCAATCACCGGCCACGACCAGAAAATGAAAAGTATTGTAGGCTCATATTACTTTTTCAAATGTTTCTGGAATTGGTTTCCTGTTTTCGGAGGTATGGCCGATAAAAAATCCAAAAAAACATGAATTTTAAGAACAAAGTCGTATATCTTGGTAACCAGTTGACAGAATTATACGCAACTACTGTCAAATGAAAGGTATTATGGTTACATAGAGCCTATTCAAAATGTCTGGAACAGGTGAACCAGTTATGTTAGGGAAACATTCCGGAAAACTTAGATTTTAGGAACTATCTTGGTAGCAGCTAGACTGAATTAGACGCAACTAACGCCTAGTAAAAAATGTAATGGTCCTATAGAATCCTATTAAGAGGTTTTGGAACAGTTCTGGAGATATGGTTGGACATAGTTTCGGAAAACATGGATTTCAAGAACTAAGAATTGGACGCAATAGCCACCAAATGAAAAGTATTATTAGTCGCTACAGTGATCCCATGGTTATCTATGCAAGCTTAAAGGAGAGCAGGGAGGTCATGCGAGAGTTGACACGGCCCTTCATTGGGAACCGTGTTCGGAGCCTGATGAGCGTAAGTCAGGTATAGGGTCATCTGAGCCTACTACCGCCCGACTGGCGAGATCCGGGGCACTTCCGCAAATGTCGGACACGCCAAAATCCACCGTTTTACGCGCTTGAGACCTCACTAAGCCACCTTTAGCGAACACATTCGCTTTCTCCTGGGGTTTCGTCGTTCCTGAGGTATTACCCTCCATTTGTTACAAATCAGTTAAAGTGACTGCTTTGTGACTCAAATAGGTCACAATCAAGTTGCTGTAACCATTTTTGACCGCTGCGTGCTGCTTGGGAGGTGCCACCAAGCTAGGCGTAGTCATGGATAGGCCAAGACTCATCCGGGCCATGGATTGGATGCGGGAAGTGATTGAGGTGATGGAGGTGTCCGAGCAGTTGGATGCGATTATTGACTTTACGTAATCACGCAACAACATTGATAAGGACCTAAGTTGAGCCTCCTTAGGCTACGCATGACAGTGCAGGCTGCATGCAAGGAGAGGGAAGAGCTGGAAGCCAAGTTTCTAGCTGAGCAAAGTGTCAAAGAATTGGCACGGCTAGCAGCCACGGAAAGGGCGAGGGAGATAGCTTAGAAGTGGACCCAGACTGAAGAGTCCGTCTCGGTCGGAGACTCCATCCTATCTATAACGAGGGTAGGGACATCTAAGCGGGTTAGGCAGTCTCCATGCGAAATGGAACCTGGCACTTCCAAGAAGTGGATAGTGTCGGACGCCCCCATAGGTAAACGAACCTACGCCTGGCGGTGGTGCAGAGGATCCATCCTCGCGACCAGCTCCGGCTGGCCGCAAAGATAGAGGCCCCGCGCTAAGCCCAGCGCCAAAGGCGCGACATCCCGCTCGCGAGTTGTCTCAACTGGCAGGGCCTCGACAACAAAACTATTGTTAGCACAGAAGCAGACGCTAGTGCTAAGAGAGGGACGAGCGACGACTCTAAGCGTGGCAGGGATAGCCACTGGACCAAAGTCCGAAAAAAGGAGAACAAAACCAAAAAAAAAAAAATTGAAAAGCGACACGTGGCCCGCAAGCGTAACCACGGAGGGGCCCTCATCGTCAAGACCGAGGCGTCAAAGTACTCGGAGGTCTTGAAAGCGATGCGCGGGGACGCTAAATTAACGAGTCTAGGCGCCGATGTGCGGAGTATACGCCGTACCCGCACCGGCGAGATGCTCCTGGAGCTAAGGAAGTCCACAGAGCTGATGTGCGCCGGGAAACCGGATGATATGCACGTCATAGGGTGGGGGCCAAGTACCCGGCCGCTAAGGGTATTCCAATAAGCCAATCGTAATTCAGGTAAACCAACTAATCCTGAACCATTGTGAGGCCGCCCCGCAGCTGCTGTGTCAGACAATTTGCGAGTCGACATCGGATATCGCCATAATTTTTTACCCATACCGCATCTCAGTCGGCAATGGCAACACAATGCAAGGCAGCGTGTGGAAGGAGGAGCATCCACTCCATTCGTCCGCAGATGGAGGACATCCTACTTTGACGTGGAGACTTTTAAAGAGGCGCTTGAGAGGGAACGAAACTTACGCAAAACCCAGGAACCTTGCGGCTAACGACTCGGTATGACGCTTTCACGAGCGTGCGATGCGACCATGCCGAGGGAACTTAAACCGAGGAATGGAAGATCGCCGGTTTATTGGTGGACGGAGTCGATCGCCGACCGCCGAAGAACATTCCTCCATGCGAGACGAAGGATGCAAAGAGCGCGGTCAGACGCCGAGAGAATCGAGGGTAGAGGAGCGCTAGTCGCCGCGAAGGCCGCACTAAAAAGGGAAATAAAGGCCAGCAATCGATCCTGCTTTGGGGGCCTGTGTCAGAAGGCCAATACAAATCCGTGGTGTGACGCCTATCGGGTAGTAATGGCCAAAACCAGAGAAACGGCGGCTCCAACCGAGCAATCACCAGAGCTGCTGTAGGTGATCGTTGAGGGACTCTTTCCGAACCACGACCCGAGTCCATGGCCCCCACCGCCGTAGATTTTCCCCATGACCAGCGTTTCAGTAACCCAGACCTTAACGCTGTCATAGCGACAGAAGGATGGGCGGCTCAGCCGAACACCCGTGATCACGTTGGCATTGACTATGGCACAACGGGGGCCGGCAACGAGGCGACGGTGACGATCGAAGAACTTAAAGCGCCGGAACCGGATGGTATTCTGAACCTGACTATCTTGCTGGATTCCGAAATGTTTAGGGTGATGATGCAGATCTGTCTGAACGATGGCGTCTTTCCAGACGCCTGGGAAATTCAGACCCTAGTGTTGCTAGAGACAGAGAAGCCACCAGGGGATCCATCGGCATATAGACCTGCCACGTCTGTTGGATACATCGGGTAAGGTGCTTGAGAAGGTAATCCTCAACAGACTGACAAAATGCACGGAGGGTATAGGCAGTCTGTCTAACAACTAGTTTGGTTTCCGTAAAGACAGTCGAAGTGGCAATCCAGCGCAAGAGGCGAGGAGTCCGCTATAGTGCAGTGCTCACCCTTGACGTGCGAAAAGCGTTCAATAGTGTCAGTTGGGTGGCTATCGCTGACTCACTCCACCGCCTTCAGGTTCCTGTGTACCTGTATATACAAGATTCTTGGAAGTTACTTCCGGAATAGCGTACTGGTGTACAATACTGAGATAGGCCAGAAACGTGTTCGGATCACTGCAGACGTCCCACAACTCTAGAAGCACACTTGTTGCAAATCGGTTGAAGTAACTTCAATGTGACTCATTTAGGTCCCAATCAAGTTGCATGCAACTAATTATGATAGTTTGGTGTTGTTTGGAATGGTTCGATCCTGGGTCCAGTGCTATGGAACACGATGTACGATGGGGTATTACGGATTGAGTTCCCGAACGGGGTGAAGATCGTCGGATTCGCAGACGACATCACCCTAGAGATGTGTGGTGAATCCGCATATCCAGCTATCGGTTAACAACCGAAAATCGGTGCAATATGCGACGATTAGTGCAGGTAACTGCGCAATTGAATTGAGGAGGTCTTTAAGGTACTTGGGAGTCATGATCGACAATATGCTGTCCTTTATCAGCCACGTCAATTACGCCTGCAAAAAAACCTCTATGGCTATATCGGCATTATACCGGATGGTCGAATAACTCGGCGGTGCAAGGGAGTAAGCGTAAACTCCTGGCCAGTGTCGCCCTGTCCATATTTACACTCTGTAGCAAAAAGAAAGCCGAGCAAAAACTTACACAGCGTAAACAAATACACATCGAACTAATTCCACCCAAAATTGCAATAGAATATACCCAACAAGTTACCAAGTTATAGCCATTTAAAAGTGGTGCAATTTGATTCCGTTCCATCCTTTAACTGGATGAACGCGTCTTCCGAGACGCCTGGAACCGCCAGGATCTAGTATTGCTGTCAAGATAAGGTACCCACTAGGCGAACCATCGGCATACCGTCCGATATACTTGTAGGAAGACGGTTTAGATTCTAAAACGGGCTGTCAAATTACGTAGAGGGTACAGATGGACTGCATAACAACTAGTTTGGCTTCAGTATGGGGTAGTCCAATGTAAGAGTCGGGGAGTTTGCTACAGTGCTGTGGACACCCTGGATGTGAGAAATGCGTTCAATAGCGCCAGTTGGGAGGATATTGCCGACTCTTTCCAACGCCTCCGGGTTCTTGGGTACGTGTACAGGATTCTGGGAAATTACTTACAGAATCGAGTACTGATGTGCAGCAATGTCGAGGTGGGTCAGGAACGTTTTCAAGGGGGTGAAGGGGTGAAGATCGTCGGTTTCGCGAACGAAGGCACTCTAGAGGTCTTTGAAACGTTCTTAGAAAAGGGAGGGTTAACGGACACATACTCCAGTGACATAGTGGAGGGATGGGTGCGCTCCAAAAACTGGAGCTAGCCCATCATGTGACGGAAATTAGTGTGGCCAACAACCGGTCCTTGAGATACTTGGGAGTTACAATCGACGACAAGCTGTCCTTTATCAGTCACGTCGACCACGCCTGCAAGATGGCCTCCATAGATATATCGGCATTATTTTGCATGATATCGAATAGCTCAGCGGTACAAGAGAGCAAACAAAAGCTCCTGGCCAGCGTTGCTATGTCCATACTAAGGTATGACGGGCCGGTGTGGGCCACCGCTGAGTACTAAGACCTTCCTCGGCAAGCTTGCGAATACGCATAGGCTAATGTGCCTAAGAGTTGTTAGCGCATACCGCGTAGTGTCACGTGACGCGAGCTGCATCTTAGTGGGGATGATGCCCATTGAAACAAAAGAGCATGTAGAGGTCTCCGAAGAACGAAGCACGAGAGGTATCCGTAAGACCACTAGAGCGGCATCAATGGTCAAGTGGCAGAGTGAATAGGATAACTCCACGAAAGATCGGTAGACCCACCAGTATCCGGATGGGTCGGTCGGCGAAATGGTGAAGTAAACTTCCACTTGAGGCAGATCGCGTATGTTGAGGAAACCGCAGACCATGTGTTATTTGCATGTTCTCGCTTCGACGACGTGAGAAACGGTTTGATGACCGTGAGCGATCGTGTCCAGAGGATGTGGCAAGACCAGGACATCTCGGATGCTGTAAGCCTCTCAGATCGTCCTAGAGCTTCAAATCAGATGGCGAGATGATCAACGGCAGATCAGAGGAATTGAACACTAAAGTCCTAAGTAGATAAGCGGGTGCTTAATATCCGCCGTCCTAAGTAATGCCGAAAGGTGGTTTCGGGAAAGCACCAATGCCAGAGGCACTGTAAAGTTTTTAGTTAGTTGAGAGGTTGGCACTCTCAACCCCATACTTCAGTTCTTCAGGAGCCTGGATGCAGATTTTCCTTCCCATACAATACAAAAAAAGTCTGCACCACGGGAAGGCGACCTACCATACAGCCCCAAGGAACGAAAGACTGCGAAGGACCAATATACTTTTGATGTCTTCCAACAGCAGATATTGCGTACGATCTACAGATCAGTGCAGATAGAAATTGGAACATGGAAAAGGCGAATGAATTGCAGACGTTACTGATCTCCCATTCTTTACACTGCTAAAATCGGAGGACTACGATGAGCTGAACACCTCCTAAGTATGTTGGACAACAGCCCGCTGAAAATAGTTCTCGATTACGAACCGACTGATACAAAGAGAAGAGACACGTTATGGACAAGGTCGATCGATGAAGTGGAAAAATAGACCTACGGACCATCCGTAGACTGCGTGGCTGACAAAGTGAATCCATCGATCGTGTACTTTAGAGACGAGTTCTGTGTTCAGCAGGTGACACCCAGGGTGTAATGTCAAAGAACTTCAATGCTGTTTTTCATTTATTTCACACTTGTCTGCTCCTGAACTGAAGTAATTAATGGACCTTCCCTCAAGCGAATTACAACGGAAAACGTCATATAAGGATCTAGTAGCCCAATTTGGCCTTTTCAGTTTGCGATAAGTTCCACAAGTATGTAGCAGGAATCGAACCCTCGCTTCGTGGCAATTACCTGAACGAGGAAAAATGCCGCTGAACACTTGACCACGAAGTCTACAATTTTCAGTTTAATTGATAATGCTGAAATTACAGATCAATTTTAGTTTATTCGGCACAATGGGCCAACAATGTAGTTCTCTACTCTGCCGAACGATTTTAATTACTTCTATTTTGGCTGTCTTCAGCCCTTGTTAGAGATTCATCCAAGCTCTTGGTAAGTTTCAATCATACCATCACCAAAAATACTCAAATCGTATTTGGAGATCTTTCATCCAATTTCCATATAATTCCAGACCTTCAGATATATTTGATTTTTTACAGGCACCAATTAAATCAACGGTACAGAAAAGACCCCTTTTTTCAAAACAATTACTTCCGGACTATTGAGGTGACCAGTGCATCCAAATGAACCAAATCCATGGATCATTTCGAAAGAGCGTTTTACCATAATTTAGATGTTCCGGTGCAAACTGCATGAGAAACTGGACCTCCCATCACTTCTGCTGCCATTGTGCAACTCCCCATCCTCTCTCGTCGAAACCAGTTAACTATATAATATGGTGGATATTTAATACTGGATTCGATCCCAATTTCCATGGCAAAAGAAAAACAAAAACAACCTCGGCCGAAACCAGCTCTCGTTCCCTAGATATTATATAAGTCAGCCCACTTCGATCGACCCTGGAAGGCAAGCAACATGTTTGAACCAAAAATAGAAACACATATCCTCTCGCTTGGCACGCACCGCCGCCTACCTCGATCCATCAGTGCCCCGCCGGTGGGTAGAAAACGGGACCTGAAGCTATTTTCTTTCGGCGAGATCCCGATTCGGTCCGGTTTGACCGATGGCGATGGCGATTCTAGTGAGTGACCGCCGGCGAGTGAAAGAAAAACAATACCCTAATGGACTCGCTCGGAGAAAGCTTCGCACTTCGACTTCTTTGTAGCAAAACAATTGCCGGTGCCGATAATTGGCTGGCTTAAAATAAGATCGATTTGTCTATTTTTAATTTCAATTCGAGTGGCGTGCTGCAGCCTCTGACGAGAGAGTGAGAGAAGAAAAAAATGACGCACAACATTGTGAAAAAAAAAACATACAAAATCCAAGCCAGCCAACTTGATCGCCGATCGCAAAGATGTTGAGTTGTTCCAGGATAGATTGTTGAAAGCAATTTGATCTTCGAATATTTTTTCGTGAAACTTTGTATGTATCGAAGCAAGTCAGGTCGGATCGATCGGTCATTCGACATGGAAATGCCCGATGGAAGAAAGCACCGAAAGAGTAAATTGCTGCGCACTGCGTGCTTTCCCTCCAGGTTCCTGGGTCTCCGGGCTTCGTGTGTATTTTTGTCTCCTCGCTCCGCGGTGCGGAAATTTGAAGCTGCACAAAAAATTGCATATTTTCGTCGGTGATGTTTATTGTGATTTAATTTTATCACGTTAAAATAATGTCCATAATAACTTGATGACTTCAAATCGGGTTCGAGGCAATCTTACATGAGCGCACCGTGTTCCTTCCATTCCATTTCGTCAAACTTTCGGTGCTTCGCTGTGCACTTTTTCCCCATTTCTTCTTCCTCCCGTGAAGTGCTTGTTCTTGCCTCTCGCTCGTCTCACCTGCTCGCAATTTGTGAAACCTTGCTCCTGCGGCGGTCCATCATCGGTCGGTCGCTTCTCGTCGTCGTCGTCGGGCAGTTACTTTCGCGACGCGAAACTAATAAAAACATAGTTAACTGTAAATTTTCTCTTCATGGAGCTCTCTTTCGCTCTGTGCGCGTTGTTCTTAAATGACCGTGCGGCTGGGCAGGAGCCCTCCTCGGGTCGGTCGTGTCTCCTGCCTAGTTGAAACCGATGCCAGTGCGTCGTCGCCTATCGTCTTAATGATCATCGTCGCTTGCCCGAAGAGCCAGTCCAGGGCAGGCCAGCACATAATCTCGATCAAAGGCTGGTAGCAAACCTTCGGAGTTTATAGACATCTTCCGGTCCGGCGATGATTGATCCGACAGATTAGAACAGCTTAAGCGTGTCAGAATCTCGGCTCGTAAACGTTCTTGTTTACGAATCATGGGAATCGTTTCCTGTTGGACCCGCTCTGTTTTGATGGTCGAGCATGAATGGTGAAATTTTCATAAAAATGACAGTTTATGGTTCACTCGGGTGAATTTGCATGCCAATGGAGCGAAACAGGAACTTTTGGTCAAAAATTATGGTGAGAAGGTTTTTTGTTTGTTGCCAAACGGGAGTTTTTACGGGATAAGCTTGCCCTAATCGAGTTGGAAGATAGTAAATGAGGTTATTAGCAGAAGCATAGGAAAGTTCAAAGAACAGAGGAAATCACACACAAATAACTCGATGCGACTACTGACTGATGACATTTCCTTTCTCATGGAATATTAAATTATTTAATATTAAATAAATAATTGGATGCTGATGCCGAGAACTGATCTTCAATAACATCCGATCGATAAATTTTTGATGGGATTAGCGCAAGCCATGGAAAACTTGCTTGGTTAATATACAAATATATACAAATCATACACAAATACACAATCATACAAAAGCAAAAATAGCACCCGGCATCGAAAGTTCTTTACTATAAACTATGAAAGTGCATATTTAGAACACTCAGTTGAGAGGAAGCAATAGGCTTGAAATGCTAAGGGCATCTTCAACGGTGGTCCAAATCGGGGTTTGGATTTATTTTTTTAGTCCAAACGCAATAACATCGCTGCACTGGTGTTGTAAATTTGGTTTTATACCGGTTCTAATTTGCATCATTTCAAATCTGGTATAGGGTTTGATCTATTCTTGCAGCTATTTAGAACAAGAAAAATACCGTTCTTAAACACTACACGCTCCTTGATGATACCAGTGAATGAGTAAAATTTTAGCATTTACTAAACAAAAATTCAACTTTGTTAGCGTATACACTCAGTAGCAAAAAAAGCCGAGCAAAATTTTGCTTCCAAAATATGCCATGTTCAACTCACTGTAACTTTGTCAATTATCAATATTTTAGCTGAAACTTCACTACATTATAAACAATGTATAGATCGTATGTGATCGAAATTTCATGTTGATCAGCTTATAAATTTGAAGTTTTCATTACATATGTGAAAAAGTCATTTTGGACATACCAATTTCAAAAATCCGTATTTCTGTGAAAAATTTAGATAACATATTTTAAATTTCACAATAGCCTAAAAATACATAGAAATAATGTGGACGAAATTTGAATTGTTTCATCAAGTGGTTTGACTACAGCTGGCGTCAAAGTTGACGCACCAACATGAGTATTTCCTTTTTCACCTGATATTGACCGTGCTGAAATATCGGTGCAAAAAAGCCGAGGTGAATTCATCTTATTAAGACACAGGATTTGTTACGCCTGAAATAGCCAAAATAACTAGTGTAACTCACGAAGTACTTCAAAATATGGCATCCAGCATCAATTGGATTGAAAAAACTACGTATACAGTGTTATACAGTATTATTAGAAGAATTCACCTCGGCTTTTTTTTTTGCACCGATATTTCAGCACGGTCAATATCGGGTGAAAAAGGGAAATACTCATGTTGGTGCGTCAACTTTGACGCCAGCTGTAGTCCAAACCACTTGATAGAAACAGTTCAAATTTCGTCCACATTATTTCCTATGTATTTTTAGGCTATTGTGAAATTTAAAATATGTTATCTAAATTTTTCACAGAAATACGGATTTTTGAAATTGGTATGTCCAAAAATGACTTTTTTCACATATGTAATGAAAACTTCAAATTTATAAGCCTGATCAACATGAAATTTCGATCACATACGGTCTATACATTGTTTATTGTGTAGTGAAAGTTTCAGCTAAAAATATTGATAATTGACAAAGTTACAGTAGCTTGACTCATGGCACATTTTTGGAAGCTCGCATTTTGCTTCGTTTGCTTTTTGCTACTTCGAGTGTATTTCTCGAGGTATATGTTATGAGCAGAAAAGAGGCCGAGTTTGGTGCAGGTGATACAAATGGTGTTGCTCGTTTCGGATGCTGAAATTACATCAAGTTGCTCACGATGCTACACCCAAAAGTTGAAAAGGTGGCGAAAAATGCAATCATATCTTGAGAAATCTGCATGATTCAGATAAGGCAATTTTGCCATCGTGATCCACAAAGCGTTTTATGGTATAAACGAAGTCATGCAAGTGTGTGCAAGTTGTTGGAAGCACACAGATTCCTCAAAACAAATTTATTGCTGTGTGCATAATGCCTCGACAGTCGAAGCAACCATTGCACAGTGGGCAAAAATGGATCCAAAATCCCATTAATTTAGACGGCGCAGGGTAGGAGTCCTGAGAAATAGCTTATCTTATGGAAAAATATGCGGGGAATCCAATGGTGTTGGTTTCATTTAGGGTTGACCACAGTAAGTGTCCTATTTTGCCCATTTCTCCCCTCCTTTTGCATGCAAACTAGAACTATTACCCAAAAACTAAACCTGGTGCTACTATAGTGAACCCAAGTGCGCTGTAAATTTGCAAAACAAGCTGAAGAACTGTAGGTAAAAAACTTTGATCGGATGCCAGGAAGTGGTCCATTTTACCCTATTCCTCACACATGCATAAACTCATATACCATGTGGTTCGGAAGATTGGCGCCAGTAATGTTGTTCTTACTTGCACTGTAGTTATGTAAAAATGTCCGGAGAATCGAGTGGTGATGGTTTCGTTTAGGGTTGACTTCAATGAATTGTCCATTTTACCCGATTTCCCCCCATAATTTAATAACCTCATATACCATGCCGTTTTGAAAATCGGCGCTAGTAATATTGCTCTCACTTGTACTGTTCATACGAAAAAATGTCCGGCAAATCGAATGGTGATAGTTTCGTTTAGGGTTTACCACAGTAATTTGTCCATTTTAGCTGAAGAACAGTTCAGCTAGTTTTGCAAATTTACAGTGCATTTGGGTTCACTATAGTAGAACCAAGTTTAGTTTTTGGGTAATAGTTCTAATTTGCATCCAAAAAAAGGGGAGAAATGGGAAAAATGGGACACTTACTGTGGTCAACCCTAAATGAAACCAACACCATTGGATTCCCCGCATTTGTTTCCATGAGATAAGCTATTTCTCAGGACTCCTACCCTGCGCAGTCTAAATTATTGGGATTTTGGATCCATTTTTGCCCACTGTGCACTGGGTCTTTGTTCAACCGTCAAAAAATTTTCAATATGGATGAGACAAATACCGCAGAATGCCACAACGCCTTTGACCACTGTTAAAATTCCGCGTTCCAGTGTTCTATTTTTATTTTCACTCGTCATCACACTCCGGTCCCCTTCCCTTCAAGTTTGCCCTGCTTTATGAAATAAACGAAGCCATGCAAGTATGTGTGAGAGACATTTGCTTAATTGCTGTATCGCCGACTGCCTCTGCGATCGAAGCAACTGTTGGGCTTTTATTCCATTCATTTCATCTTGTTAAAGTGGCTGAATGGTTACAATCTAGAGCCATGACGCAGGCGGTCTCGGTTTGTATCTCGGTTGCGTATCGTGATAGTTTTTGTTTTTGTGAGTCATTGAACTCAACACTCATACACTGCACAACCTCACTAACACATTGAATTTTTCAAAGTGGAAAAAGTGAAACGCTGACTAGCTCAAAATGAGGAGGCTCCCATAATTGTGACTGTTTTGGATTTTACGACTAATTTGGTGACAAATTCAAATGCCGAATAGTATTTCGATTGCCCGGAAATGAAAAGTAATGAAGTCTTCAAAGTAAACAATCGATTTATTGATGGATTGGTCATAATTGGCACTCGCAAAGAGCTCATCCAGATGAATTTTAGCGAAGTCTGTTATATAGACACGTTCGGCAGGTTTACACTAGATCAGGATATTCAGCCTAATCTTCTGGAATAGAGAATACATTTTATTATGGCAGTTTTGGTAAGTTTTCTAGAAGAAACCTATGGAGAAGAAAAGATAGATCTTGAAGATAGATTCAATTCGTATTTCTCGGAGTAAAAATTCGAAAAATCTTGGATTTGTCCAGGAATGGTTTTTCAATATTTTGTTATTCAATAGCCTATTCTAGAGCTTTTAGACAATCCTATGCACTTCTCGGCACTTACATGAATTGTTCAGAACTTATTTAAGCTTCCAAAATAGAACAAACTCTTCTTAAATTATACTCTGAGTTATTATGAGTTTTGGAATATCTCTGAAGATTGGGTGGAAATATGATGAACTTGGCAGAAGTTGATTAAGCTTCTCGGAAGTTGAATAAACTTATTGGAAGTTTCAAGGTAATCATGAAGTTTGTTCTCTCTCTCTTTCTCTCTCTCTCTCTCTCTCTCTCTTTCACTCTCTCTCTCTCTCTCTCTCTTTTTTTTTCTCTTTTTCTCTTTTTCGAGAAGGGAAGTGGTGGATTTTTAGAGAAGTCCATTGAATTGCTGAAAAATTCCTAAAGGTTCTGGAAACTTGGTTGAACTTCCAAAAAGTTTACTGATCATCCAAGGAATTTTCTGGAAATTACTCGAACTATGAAAAGCAGATTTAGCTTCCCCGAAGTTATTGCGACTTCCAGTTGTTATTTATTTCGTGATCAAAAGCAGGATATAACAAATAGTTTAATAATTTGCGAAATATTGAAAACAAAAAAAAAACGAGGAAGATGGTCGATTTGCAAAGCTTTTAATAGGTTGGTGGAATTTCTGTGAAATAAATAGCATTTCTAAGATGTTGTTCAACCTTAAATGAACTTTGTAGAATCTCCCAGATTGTTCTATGGCGAAAATTCCGCGAAATTGATTAAACATTAAAAAGTAGTTGATATTTTTATTCTCGTTTTGGTTCGGTACGAAAAAATTATCGAGTGATTAGAAGTTTAAGTTCTTCTTAAAACTTAAGTACCTTGAGCTTCCGGGATGTTCCTCGAACTATTGGTAATTTTCTCGAGCTTCTGGGAAGATCGCTGACCTTCAAGGAAGCTCCCGAAAGTTTTGGAAAAAAACTGCGGAATGTTTCATACTTAAAAAATCCTTAGAAGTTTCCTGAGCTTCTGGGAAGTACCTTGAACTTCAAGAAAGTTCCTTGAACTCTTACAATTTCCCTGAAATTCTTGTTACCCTTTATTTCTGGAAGTTTCGTGAACTTCTGAGAAGTTTTCTGAACCTTTAGAAAGAACCGCAAAATTTTGAAAATGCTTCATAAATTTCTGGAAAGTTCTCTGAACTTATGGGATGTCCTTTCATTTTCTGGAATGTTCTTTGAACTCTTGGGAAGTTCCCTGAGCATCTTGGGTAGTTCTATAAACTTCTAGAATCAATCTGAATTTTCGGATAGCTGCCTGCACTTTTGGGAAGAACTCTTAATTTCTTGATTTTCTACGACTACCCTGAACTTCTAAGAAGTTCACTATACTTCTGGGAAGTTTCATGAACTTCTGAGAAGTTCTCTGAACCTATAGAAAGAACCGCAAATTTTTGTAAAGCTTCATAAATTTCTGTAAAATTCTCACTGAAGCCTCTACGAGCCGATGTTCTTCTGAAATTTTCTGAACCTAGAAAGATCCCTGAACTTCTCGGGAAGTTCTAACTGATGATCTTTCTGGAAGTTCTAAACTCTTGGAAGTCCGAGCTTGTGTTCTAAAACTTCTAAGAAGTCCCCAAAAAAACTGATAAGTTTTCTGAATTTCTGGAAGCTCTTTGAATTTTCGAATAGTTGCCTGAACTTCTGGGAAGAACTCTTAATTTTTTGGAAGTTCCCTGAACTCATGTGCATTTATAGAACATTCCCTAAATTGCTGGAAAATAATAAGAATTGCATGAAAGTTGCCTGAACTTTTGGGAAACCCCCTTAGCTGCTTGGGACGTTCTCTGATTGTCTGGAAAGTACCCCTTATTTTCTGGAATGTTCCCTAAACATCAGGGAGAATTTCTGGGAAGTTCCCTGAGTTTCTGGGAAGCTCAATGAATTTATTCGATTTATTTCGAACTTTTGGGAAACATTTTCATTCATCAGTTTACTCACCTCTTTTGGTGTTCGGGTACTCAAATACTGTGGACCGTAAGTCTTCTTGATAGCTTTTCAAAAAATCCTCAGGGTCAGCAGTACGGTTGACTCTCCAAATCTCCTATTTTCGTTGAAAGAACTAGCTTTGGAGTCGTTCGCCAACATTCGCCAACTTTTGTAACGAGCTCAGGCCGCCTTTTCCAGCTGCATCGCAACTTAGCAGTAAAAAGCCATCAGATGACTCTAGATGTCATATGATGTCCAGGATGATCTTCTTGCGAAAACGACGAAGCAGGTGCTTCTCGTCGTAGGTTGGTGCGTCGCTAAAGTTGTTTTGAAACAGCTTCTGATGACCGTAACAGAAGTCACGGTCGATGTTGGGGTGTTTTCCAGGACGTGACCCGCTTCCACTCTTGTTTTTCCGCTGCCAAATTTCAAATCAGCATTATCTAATATTATTTCAATGAAATGCATGCATTCACACACTCACCTTCAGCCAAACCATAAGCCTGTCCAAAAATTGCTCTCATTCATCGCGGGGGCTAATTCAAATTCGCTTAATTCACAGCATTTCCTACAACCTAAAACAAAACATTTAAAGACCACATTCAGTCGAGCAATGAACTGCGATGAATTCGATCAATTCCCTCGGAACACCACACCGGATGCAGCGGTCAATTTGCTCTTAGCTGCAGCTTCCCGTGTAGCATTCACGGGCTGAAGCTTGAATCCGTCTTCGTTGCCGAAAATCACCCCAACAACACAATCGACAATCGAGAGAGAGAGAGAGAGAGAAAAAAAAAACAAATAAAAGCAAACCATCGTGAACTGGAAAAAAAGGAGAGCATAGTCTCCGTCCCAATCTCGCAATCTCGGAACCTCGGAATAATACTCGCAGCAGCAGTGCACACCGAGGGCCAATAATAGTAATACACCTACAACACAACAGCCAGCAGCAGCAGCGGTGGAAAAGGCATATAATAACAATCAATTTATAGCAGAAGATTAGTGACGGTTGAATGGCCTAATATTGTAATGCTGCTATCGGACGACTAACAGCGCTAGCAGTCCCAAACTCAAACCCTTCGATCGCCGGGAATCTGCAAGAAGTCTGAACCACTACAGGCTGTATTCAGAAAAATTGAGAAACTCTTTTGTTTGTAACTTTTTGACGTTCAATGTTGAATTTCATATTTGTGCTAAAAAGTACTGTATCTTTGTTTTATAAATTCATTTCTTTGTACAGGCACAATTGAATCAACATGACAGAGCATTGTTTTTAGATTCATGAACATCAGTTATCTTGAAACTAATTTTACGTTGATAGAATCGATAACTTACGGTCGTCTCGAAGTTAATAGAAATAACAATTGAACGGATGGGAAGATGGGTGGAAATTTACTGTATTGTTTACATAAGACATTAATTTTGAATTCTTTTCTTGAATAGTATTACGTCTTTGTTTTCTATACTGGGGCAAAATTTAAAAAAAGGGGTCATGTTTTGAGCGTTAATATCTCAGTTGTTTTTCAAAACATTTTCAGGTTTGCTCGATTTGTTCGAAAATATTTCCACGCGTCGATTCCAATTTTGAAAACTATTGATTTTCAACACTGAACTATAGAATATATTGCAAATATAAGGTGATGTCTTATAATTTCGTTTTGCAGAATAAATTGACTAAATTCCTAATCATGCTATTTTGTTGTTGTATGAAGTACGTATTCAATTATAATGTTTGAAAATTTGGAATATCCTTCTCATCAACATACAACCCTAGAAGAAGACAGCAAATTCGGCTAGAACCAAAGATGTGAAGAGAAAGTATTGATAGGTCCGTAGGAGCACGGCATTCAATTTCACAAACTGCCGTGCTGTTAATGACCTATCAATACTTTCTCTTCAAATCTTTGGTTCTAGCAGAAATTGCTGTCAACTCCTAGGGTTGCATGTTGATACAAAGGATTTTTAAATTTTTTTTAATTCCAAGTGTTTTCTCATCAAAGATTTCAAATGTAAGTAAGGGAATCTCATATGCAGCAGTGAAAAATATAAAAGGGGGACACCTACGCAAAATGCTTCATTTGCTCGGCAGCCTTGGAGCTGTTCAGAGCGGCAATGAGCCAATATTGAATTGGCATCTGGAGGGTGCTCTGGTGAGCAACCATTGACCAAGCAGTCTGATGGCTCTACCGCCTTTGGCTAGGCAACGATTGGTTATGCAGTCCTGTGATGCAGTCAGCTGTCAAATTGTTCCTGGGTTGTCTGCGGATACTCGTTTATCAATACTTCCTGAATCTGAATCCGATCCAGTCATTTCAATGTTTGTTATCAAAATTGACAACACAAGAGAAATCAATTTGCCAGAAAAAGCGCATGTACTAATCAACAGTCTAATCTAATTTCTTTTTGAAAATTAAATAAACTTGATCTATAGAAAATAAACGTCGATTAAATTTTATTGGCAACCATTAAGATATCACTGACTGATATGAGAGACATCTTTAAAATCTCTTTATATTGGAAGACCACTCTAACTACAAATTCTATCAAAGTAAAGCCTATAAAGCCATACACTTTGTCAAAAACAGTGTGTTGCTAAAATGATATTTACATGGTCAAAATAATTTCTTCCTCGTCCCTCAAATTATCCTTCATGATAGGTATTTAAGTAATCTTTCCATAGTTTGACCCTTGTGAAACTGAATTTCTATCAGCAAATTTATCGATAAAAACTGAACACATTGCAAATATTAGTTGTTGAATTGTTGAGTACTATGAATTTGGTTTCCAAAAGGACATACATTCATAGTAATATTCAACCCAAAATCAATCTAAATTCACCTGAGTATTTGTAAACAAAAGTGACCTCTTATCTTTACCATTCATATGCAATCATATTTGTTATATTTCATATCCACGTTTTTTCCCCTTGAAAAACAAATGTAATTTGCAAAAATCGTAATTTTTGTACTAAAATTGCGATATCTTTTGAACGGACCTAAGAAATTACGTTGTTCACCAAAATGTACATTTAAGCAAGTTCTAAAAATTTGCTGAAAACTCCGTTTTCATTAAACTTCATTTGGCCTTGTTTGGCGAAAAAATACTATTTTTTTCAGGGCCACCAAACTTATAAGCGTATAAGTGATCATAACTAATGACACAAAAGATCTACGACTATGGTTTTCACAGCAAAGTTTTTTCAAATTCAATAAGCAAAAACTTTGTAGAACAGTGTATTGCGCTATTTTAAGAAATGTGAGAGATAGAATTTTTATTTCAATATATTCAAGGACCCTAACTAAAACTGAGTCAAATTAAAGCCCTTATTATAAGCTGCAACGTTGCCGAAGACAGTTTTGTTCTAAAGTTGCATCTTCATAGTGAAAAGAATTTACTCCTGTAAATTTTTCATTCTGGCCCACTGCACAGTGGTCCATTACAAGGCGCTTCTTTTGGTGTGAATGAAAACTAGGGTAACTGGTCTTTATTTTCAGAGAAATCAAAAATCTTACTTTTTTATTTGCAGAAATAAAGGCATACATTATTCAAATAAGTTGTAGAATAAATCATTTTAAGCAACTTTGAAGGTATAATTTTTTCTCTAGCTTTTGATATGACTGATTTAAAGCATTTTTTCTTACGTAGTTTAGAGTGTCCTGCCTGAAGTTTTTTATTTCAATTTTTTCTGCCAAACTATCTTGCTATTGATTCTGGAACAATAAAAGTTACAACTTTTGGTGTGCTAAAATTGTCTCTATCGTATGTCAAATAAAAGTTATTACGGTTTTTGTTAACAATATAGGCTTTTTTTATAAATTTTGGTTTTTCTAGTTGCGGCAAACCAAAACTTTTTTTTTAATTTTTTTTTTTATTATTATTTTAAATTATTAGCATATGAAAGGATTTTTACGATTGCATATCATGTCTATGAAATGGAGAAGGGTTATTTTTTTAAATTGAGTAAAACACATTTGAAAAGGGCGTAATTTTATTTTTAAAAGAAACATTGAATTTTTTGCGTAATTTATGCACATAAAGGGAATGCTAGAATTGGCATAAAGTCATGGGATATTTTGTGTAAACATAAGACAGATATCGCTGGAATTGGTCAGTTGTATGAAAGATTGCAAACAATACCTTTTTTTACGCTCGTTCCTAAAATTTTATGCGCCTGTTAAAATTAATTATTTTTTTCTGTGTACAGTCTTATAGTGCAAAATACGGTTCAACCGCACCGTAGTTTTTCTTTGTTTTTCCAAAAAATAATTTAATTCATTAGTTATATATGGTGCTTTTGAAAACGACTTATTTCATTTGAAAAAAAAAAAGAAGTTGATTATGCCATGGGTAAAACTGCAAAGTTAATGTAGAACCGCGTTGGTGTGTACCCGCGTATGACATTTTCTACATACTGAGCCATTTCTAACGTTTGTCAGTTCGAGCTTAGTGAAAAATCTCTGTCGAATTTACCACTCTCGACTCAATGCCTCAAACAATCCAAAATATACCATTTTTGATAATATGCAATGGTTTTTTAAGATAAGTCACAAAGATTGCACCTAAACTCATACTCTTTTATCGATTTTTGCTACCCTGTTGCCACGGCAACAAGTCAAGCGGGGCAATTTGCAAATCTTTGCAGCGCTTCCTTCTGGCTTTTAAATGTTCAATCGCAGGCGATAATTTTCGAGCCAGACCCACAATCGCGAGAAAACGGACGAGATAGAAAAAAAATCCTTGTAACGAGAGAGCGAAAACACAAGCGTACGTGCCGCTCAATCGAATTTGAATATCCCAATGAAATCATTTTAGTTCGAATCGTGTGCTCGATACTGGAGTTGATAGCATTGCTTACAAAGAAGAGAGGCACGAGAATGCAGTACGAAGTAAATTTCATAATAGAGGACGGGCTTCAGTTATATAACCAGACACAGGCAACAAAGCAAAATAAATTTGCAGTTGAGAGGGGGGACTATGGCTGTATGAAACATGGAAAGAAACCTAATGAAATAAAAAGAAGAAGAAGAAGGTAATTTGCACCATTTGTCACTCGTTTTTGAGGACCCGGAAAGGGAAACCCATATTTTCAACCTGTTCATATGCAGATTTGAATGGGAGCAAAAGTAGTTCATTCTTAAGTTAAAAGTTAAACTACTTATGATAATAGCACTTGACTGAAAATTTAATTTAAAAACATGTAAGTTTTGCTGATCAAATGGTGCGTAAATAAAGTCATTCTGTTCAGTAAAACGAGAGTTATTAGCGCTCAAAAACCTTTCACTTTTGCGTAACGCTCTCATTTTTCAAAATTTTGAAATGGCACCCGGTATAGAAAACAGAAACGAAGTCTTACGTTAAAAAACATATTCCTTCATTCAGCTTATCTCTCCATGTATTTCCTCGAATTCTTAGCGGATTTCCCTATTAAACTTTGTCAGGCTCGGTTTACCATTCGATTTCGATTTCGATAATTTGCGACCAAGGCAATCAATTTTCTGATGCTTCGTGGCTTATTTGCGCCCAAGCCGCAAAAACACCTTACTTCGCCCTTGTGTGGGACGTTTTACACCATAATTAGCACCTTTTTTCAAAAAGCTCCGAATAACTTTCTTGACGATTGGCCATTTGAGTAGCCTCCTTTCTTGAATACACAATTTGAAAGAAACATCTAATTTTAACGGAATGCTAGATTTGGTATAAATCAATGGAATCTTTGATGCTAGTTTCAATTAGGTCCATTGTATGAAAGATTGCAAACAATGACATTGCTTACGGTTGCTTCGGCTTGCAATTAAACGAGCTTGCAACGTCTGTTAAAATTCATTATTTTTTTCTGTGTAGTGTAATGATAACCGTCAAACCGCCAAACCGTCAAACAAATCCCATTTGCCATTTCTATAAAATGTTCACAATCGTTAATTTGACCAACATTTAACAATGCACACATTAGCGTACCTTTTCAAATGAAAATCACGAACTAATATTCTAAAAATTTATCTTGACAACTCTGACGCCTTTCGCGCCAACTCGACCAAAGACATGTAGAATTTGTCACTAAAAGCCACCTGCATGATTATTTTTTCCCAAATTGATCTAGACTGTCTTTTGAAAAGGGCCAAACTTTATTTTACCGATATTTTTTCACATAGATATAATCGAAAAATGCCAAAAAAAAGTGTTGTGTAGGTGACTGTCACAAAATAATTCAAATTTTTCATTAAAAATATTGAAAAAAATCCAAGTTGAGTCCTACACTGTCCAAAATTGTTTTCAAATTTTTTAAGCCGATTTACAAATTTTTATAGGAGGAGGCAGTCCCATGCTCTCTATTCATATCGTTTCACTTGGGTACCCTGATGGTCCCTTCTTTTCCCCGTTATATGTTATATTTTGGTATATTCTATAGTTTTGTTTTTGTATTATTTCATTACTTACCTTGTGTTAGAAAGTTTTGCTGAAAGGCGGTACGCAGGGTGTAGAAGTATATTTGTGAGTTTTTTATTTTTTTTATGAATATAATGCAATTCGGTTTGTTAAAACATCTTTTACCATCCATCCGGATATAGTCGCTTTTTTAATGTACACACTACCATATTGTACTCTATTCCCTGAAAGTTTGACAAATGTGGGACTTCATCAGAATTTTGGTCGACCTTTTTGGTGTGGTCCCTTTTTTTCGAATACAGTCTTTAGAATGGGATAAGTTACTTTACCAACTACGAAACAAGCTAGCAAATGCCTTCAAGGACTTTGGAATGGGATGTAGCTCCTGGCGGTTTGAAACGGAACAGGAAATAGCTGATAAAGTCCTTTTGCTTCGTGCCTTCGGGGCTCTCTCTCTCTCTCTCTCTCTCTCTCTCTCTCTCTCTCTCTCTTGATGTGGTCTTCCGCATGCTCTGCATTATGATTGCGAGTTATCTCTGTCTTTGCTGGGTGCCGGCACTACCATCTGACTTGCCAAGGTTGGTATTTTCCAAAAGGACGAATCAATCCCTGTTCTTGTTGTTTGGCATGGCTGAAAGAAAACTTTATTTCTGAGACACTCAAATTCCCTATAGGTTAAAACGGTTAAAATAATTGTTATGATAGTGCATTGATTTTAGGAAGGGAATAACGTTTCGATTATTTGCCATGCCACTACTTACATTCTTAGTCTTCTTCTTGTATGCATTTTGCTTCCTTAGGTATGCCTCTGTATTAAGTATTCTAGATGCAAACGAATCGGAAATTATATCCATCGACTCCTCTTAAGTAACGACGTGCCTCTACGGACTAGGCTATTTGATACACCTCTGTGTCGCAACAACAATCTAAGTAATCCACTGACCAGTGACAGTTCAACAATAATTCAAAGAAATTCTGAAAGACAATCTGCACTTTCTTTTTTTCGGAAACAATGGCATTGGTAAATGACCTTCCGAGCCTCAGATCGGAAAAAATTGCTTGTCCTGTACTATCATACCCTTTCCGACCGTCTCGTACCAACACCACAACTAGAACAGACACCCACATCTCCCGTGCAACACTGGATTCTGGCACTCCGCTTGCTGCTCAGCCGTATTCGAGCATCGTTGTCGTCCGCCGGGAAAGGATGACCAAAATATGCTTTTAAGCTTTTCCATACCATAAATCATTTTTACAGCCATTTTGCATTTCCTTCCATGCTGCAACCCATTCCCCCTCCCATTTCGACTCCAGACCAAGTGTGCGTTGACTAGCAGCAGCAGCAACAACAACAACACCGACCGATAGGAATCCCTTTGCGCCCTCAGCCAGTCCGTCCGCCGACATGTGTGTAACCAAAGTAGGCAGCACACTGCATTCTCAACTCCGGTCGAGTTGAGCTGGGCGCAAACCGAACGACGTTAGGATAGTCCCTAAAATTGAAATCATGACATTAATAGTGATAAATTGTTTATGATCTGGCCTGTTTACTCGAGTTGCCTCGTGTTTCGCTTAGGGCCTTTTTACGGTTTGGTTGTTTTCCCTCCCCCGATCGTTAGTGTCTTCATAAAGCAAGGGGTCAATCGCCCCGCGCTGGTCGTTAAATATAATTTCCAATTAGGAACCGACCCATTAGTGTACGTTCTGAAAGCGATATCGATTAATAATGGCTCGCAGACAAGTTCATTCGGGTCGGTTCCGAAATTCCGATGGCCTTTTGCGGTTACCCATCAATCCCCCAAAAGGGGTCAGTAAGTCAAACTGGCAAATTTGGGTGTGCGATCTTGGAGCGATCGAGTGGAAAAAAAAATAGAAAGTGAACCCTGTTTGTGTCTAGCGCCCAGCATCGCGCCCCGGTCAGGGGTCCAAAGCCTTCACCTATGATGGACGTTACAGCAGCAGCCCAGCTGGGATCAACGGGCGTAATTAGGGCGCAATTATCCATTTCACTCTCCCCTGCCCGTGGTACCGAGAGAAAGAGATGTGAACCTTACCTACCTTCATATATATTCACCAGCAGGGCTCAGCCGATCCTATCGGTGACGACTTGGAAAAAAATGAAAGTCTACACCTCAATCCACACTTCGTCGTCGGCGTCGGCGGCGGCGGTCTGATCTGAATGCTACCCGTCATTAATTCTGCAGGAACCACTCTAAAACGGTTCTCACATCATTAGAGATAAATCCCCAATCCCCGAATAGTCCGCACAGATTCACCTCGAGCTAGGGGTGGCCGGGTGGAATCGCGCAGTATGGCCACCGGCCAGCACACGGGACAGCGAGGGGTCCACCACTTAAGTTAATTACGGGACATAATCGCTTGCTATGGTGCGGCGATTGGATAGCAGCGACGGACGTTGAAGCGTCGAAACGGGTGTTGCTTTGGAATTTTGTCCGACGTTTCCGGGGATGGAAAAAGGGCTTCCCTTTTTTTCTCCTCTGTTCATCGAGGGTGAGCAACAAAGGTTGGATTTTATTTTTCGACTGTGAAATGGCGTTGTTGTTATAGAAATGCTCAAGTGCTTCACCGTTTTGGGAGAGGGAAAATGGAAAATTTTCCTTCTTCCTGCTCGCAGTCCCACAGTGAATCCATTTGTTGCCATGGATGATGTGGGTGGGCGAACGGATGGTCGGCGGTGATGACCCGAGGCCAAACCGACAGCGACGTCCCACCCATGGGCAGAGGGAAATCCTTCCGGTGTGCATTTCCCGGGAAGTTAATTCAATTTCCTGTTTGGGCGGTTTTGAAAGGGACCGATGTTGATGGGCTCTGTTTTCAATGGAAGGCTGCGGTTTGGGATAGGTGCTGCGTTCTTTTTGAAAACCAAATTCGATACTTTTCCAAGGTTACGAATTTCAACAAGTGCACGCGGTGTGTTGCCCTTGATGGAGAGAGTCAGATGCTATTGTGATTTAAAAGGCATCCTCTATTTTATTAGGTGGAGAATTTGTTTTAGGACGTTGGATCAAATAACAATTTTGCGTTTTAGAAAGAGGAACATTTTCTGGAAATTTTCCAAATCTCACGATTTTCTCGGTGCTGGTTGGTTGGAGCAGGCTGAGCTTTTGAATAAAGAAGACGCTTGTTTTCACCGTCATAGTTAAAATTTTTGAAAATTTATTTATTTACTGGGAATTTATTATTATTATACTTCATCTGTCTATCTGTCTATCTGTCATCTCGTCAAGTCCTCGTCGAACAGTTTCGGAAATCTGTTATTCATCCGCCAAAAATTCCGAAAGTCTTCGCTTAAATGTTTCAACAGATGCATTGAAGTCAAACAGCAAGTACACCTGGTTTAACGTAGCTGACATAAAACGAATGGGATCGTGCTGACCATGCAGAGCATTGCGAGATTCAAGCATCAAGAAATCACGTTGGCGAAGTGTTCGTTCTGGGGGCGTATATATTCAGCTGCTCAAGGGTCCTCGGTGAGTCCATCGTAGCTCAAAAGAATCTTGGCTACAAAAACAGTTTGCGCAGTACTTCTCCTTTTTTCCAAGGTTTCTATGCCTAGCAATCTGCATCGGTCCGCAAAGTGCGGTAAACTGCGCGGATTTTGCCATGGGAGGTCCCGCAGAGCATACCTGACGAATTTCCGTTGGATTGATTCATTCCTAGCCATCCAGATCGATTGATAGGGACACCAAACCACTGCACAGTGGGTAAGAACTGATGAAAACTAAGGAAAAAACCTGTAACTTTTGTCGCTTTTAAGCACGGCTTGTGAACAAGGCCTTTCCGCTTGGAAATTGTCTGGAAAATCGAATGGAGCTGGTTTCAAGCACCGTACCGATATGGTTGTTGAATTATAGAGCCTCTTTTACCCCACTTCCCCTTATATTCTTGAATAGTTTATAGACATCTTTGCACGGAGAGGCTCAAGATCAACAAAATAGAACTAATCCCATGTGAAATTTCCTGGAAAATCAAATAGAAGCTGATAAAACTACCGCACATCTCTGTGAACGAAGATATGGCTGGATTTACCCCACTTCCCCTAGTATTCTTGAATAGTTTATAGATATCTTTGCTCGGATTTGCTCAAAATCAACAAAATAGTGCTAATCCCATGTGAAATTTCTTGAAAAATAGAATAAAAGCTATTTCGCTTACCGCACGGCTTTGTGAACAAAGATATGGCTGGTTTTACCCCACTTCCCCTTATATTATTGAATAATTTATAGATATCTTTTCTCGAAAGATAAATCAAATAGGACTAGCCCTATTTGAAATTTCTAGGAAAATCGAATACAGGTTGTTTCAACCATCGCACGGCTCTGTGAACAGAGATATGGCTGATTTTACCCCACTTCCCCTTGTATTATTCAATAATTTATAGATATCTTTTTTCCGATATGCTCAAAATCAACAAAATAGTGCTAATCCCATGTGAAATTTTTTGGAAAATCGAATGGAACTGGTTTCAACTACCGCACATCTCTGCGAACGAAGATATGGCTGGTTTTACCCCACTTCCCCTAGTATTCTTAAATAGTTTATAGATATCTTCGCTCGGAGTCGCTCAAGATCAACAAAATAGGACTAGTCCCATATGAAATTTCCTGGAAAATTGAATATAGGTTGTTTCAACCACCGCACAACTATGTGAATGAAGATATGGCTGATTTTACCACACTTCCCCTTGTATTATTCAATAATTTATAGATATCTTTTCTCCGAAATGCTCAAAATCAACTAAATAGTGCGAATCCCATGTGAAATTTCTTGATAAATAGAATAAAAGTTATCTCACCTACCGCACGGCAGAGATATGGCTGATTTTACCCCACTTCCCCTTGTATTATTCAATAATTTATAGATATCTGTTCTCCGAAATGCTCAAGATCAACAAAATAGGACTGATCCTATGCGAAATTTCATGGAAAATTGAATACAGGCTGTTTTAACCAGCGCACGGCTCTGTGATCGAAGATATGGCTGGTTTTACCCCACTTCCCCTGGTATTCTTGAATAGTTTATAGATATCTTTGCTCGAAGTCGCCAAAGACTAGTCCCATGTGAAATTTCCTGGAATACAGGTTGTTTCAACCACCGCACAACTATGTGAACGAAGATATGGCTGATTTTACCCCCTTCCCCTTATATTATTGAATAATTTATAGATATCTTTGCTTGGAGTCGCTCAAGATCAACAAAATAGGACTAAACCTATGCGAAATTTCCTGGATAATTGAATACAGGCTGTTTTCCCATCGCACAACTATGTGGACGAAGATATGGCTGATTTTACCCCACTGCCCCTAGTATTCTTGAGTAGTTTATAGATATCTTAGCTCGGAATCGCTAAAGATCAACAAAATAGGACTAGTCCTATGTGAAATTTCCTGAAAAATCGAATACAGGTTGTTTCAACCACCACACGGCTCTGTGAACAGAGATATGGCTGATTTTACCCCACTTCCCCTTGTATTATTCAATAATTTATAGATATCTTTTCTCCGAAATGCTCAAAATCAACAAAATAGTGCGGTTATTGAAACAGCTTCTATTCAATTTTTCAGGAAATTTCACATGGGATTAGCACTATTTTGTTGATCTTGAGCGACTCCGTGCAAAGATATCTATAAACTATTCATGAATATAAGGGGAAGTGGGGTAAAATAAGCTCTATAACTTCACAACCAGATCCGTGCGGTGATTGAAACCATTTGCATTCGATTTTCCAGACAATTTCCAAGCGGAAATGGCCTTGTTTACAAGCCGTGCTTAAAAGCGACAAAAGTTACAGATTTTTCCCTTAGTTTTCATCAGTTCTTGCCCACTGTGGCACTGCATTGGATTCCAGGATCGACCGCACAAGAGCACAATGAAGGGATCGAAAGCATAGGGGGTCACGAAATTCATTTGCTAAATATTTTTAAGATGAATCCCAGCTGTCGGTTTCAGCTGGAGATAATATCGTCGTAGTGTGCTCGGAAGGTCAGAGCTGGGTCAAGGATAACTCCCAAATCCCGTACTTGACGAACATGTTCTAAAGGCTGACCGTCGATGATGTAATTAAAAACAATAGGCTCATGTTTTCTGTGGAACGAAATGACGTTGCATTTGTGAATGCTTAGTGTAAGCATGTTTCTAGAACACCATTCAGCAAAACAATTCACATAATGTTGTAGTGTAAGGCAGTCTTGAACGTTTGTCACAACCATATACATTTTTTCGTCGTCAGCATAAAATAATCGGCAAGCTGGCGGCAGCACTGAAGAGAGCTCATTGATGAAAATGAAAAGCAGTAGAGGCCCCAGGTTGCTTCCTTGTGGCACACCTGATAAATTAGTAAACGGTTCAGAGGATTTATTTCCAATCCTAACAATCAGTTTCCTATCTGACTTGAAAGTAACTGATCGTGAAGCCATTATTATTAACGTTGAAGATAATAGTGGTGACAGTGATTATGTGAAATTGAAATGTTGGAAAAGTATTCGAAACAAGCTATTTCAAGACTTGTCTGAAAAAGTGTGGATTTTCAAACAAATATTGGTTCTCTAGATCAGAAATCAGCTGTTTCTAAAAACAGACGTTCTAAAAACATGTACCAATAAACTAGTCGAAAATAAATTTGTTTTAGTAGAGAACTCGAACAGCTGGTACAATTTGCATCTTTGCGTCTTAAACGTAAAAAAGACAAGCTGTACAAGAAATGGCGTATAACTAATAGAAATATCTTTGAATACAAAGTCGCGCGTAACAAAACGCGTAAAACAAACTCGTTGTGAATATATTCAGAGGAAAATCGATTTTCATCAAAACAACAGCAAAGAGTTAAGGAAATTTTTTGAAATCTTTGATAAAACCTAGTATTTGCAAACCGCGATCCATAACCTTCAATAGCACATTAGAACAGTCATAAGACAGACATCATTGCATGTAGATTCAATGCTTATTTCGTCGATAGTATTTGGTCAATCAATCAATCCATTGACATAGTAGATGAGCCAGACGAAATAAAACAGCCGATTAATGTTAACTGTAGTTTTGAAAGTTTTCACTCAATAACGTTAGAGGGAAATCTATTTGCTTTTCTTTGAACAGTGGATAACGTAATTGCAAGAGTAGTACAGGATTGCTTTAATGTCATCGGAAACAACCTGCTGGACCTAATTAATGAATCGCTGCAAACTGGGCACGTGCCATAAGTTTGGAAAGAATCTTTAGTTATTCCCATTCAAAAAGTCGTTGGAACGATTATAGCCGAATAGTTTCGTCCTATTAACATGTTGCACACTTTAGAAAAAAATTGGAACTGTTGTGAAAGGCCAGCTGTTAACG
Organism: Aedes japonicus; assembly: GCA_034211315.2. NCBI lineage: Eukaryota > Metazoa > Arthropoda > Insecta > Diptera > Culicidae > Aedes > Aedes japonicus. Next base: position 391,326 of record JASCZW010000242.1, read on the forward strand.
TATTTAAATAGTAATAATTTGATTGCACCGAACAATCGGGATATCGCGTAGGTCATTCTTGTGAAACAGCGTTAAATTTAATGTTGGCAAAATGGAAAGAAAATGTAGAGCGTAAAGATACGATTGTTGCTGTTTTTTGGGTCTGAAACGCGCTTTTGAAACGATTTCTCGGCCCTTGTTGTTAGATACAATCAAGCGCTTTAGATTTTCAGGTGCTGCATACAGATGGCTCGAAAGCTCATTTGTCTGACCGAGCTCAACGGACTGCTTCTAATGATTCTGTTTCGAGCCATGCGGAGAACAGCCTTGGCGTACCATAAGGGAGTGTATTAGGGCCCATTTTATTAATTCTATATATTAATGACATGCGACGAGTCTTGCGATTTTGTAATATTAATCTTTTGATGATGATACCGTGTTGTTCATTGCAGCTAAAAGCCTTGAGGAGGCCGTTTCACATTTGAATGCAGATTTACGTTCTCTAAGTAGATGGTTAAAGTACAAACAGTTGAAATTGAACCACAAGTAAAACTAAATTCATGGTAATTTCGCGGAATCGAGTTATCGAAGTCGTCCTGTTAAAATTGATGATGAGACAATTGATCGCGTTCGTGAGATTAAATATCTTGGCGTGATTATTGATGATAGATTAAAATTTGACTTCATTGAGGATGTTATCAAGAAAGATAGCCAAGAAGTACGGTATTCTCTGCCGATTGAAAACGATTTGATCTATTGCAAGTAAAACACAATTGTACCAAATCTATCATCTCTTACATTGAATTTTGCCCTTCCATTTTGTTTTTGGTTAATCAAACACAAATATCGAGATTACAGCGTTTGCAAAATAAGATAATGCGTTTGATCTTGAGATGTAACAGGTTCACTTCCTCTCTTTTGTTAGATGTCTGCCGCAATATCGGTGAAGCCAGATGATTGCGTATTTACGGTGTTCATTTTTAAAGTAATAAACGGTTTGCTGCTTCAATATTTGTGTAATCGAATTGAAAGAGGAAGTGATATTCATAGATATAACACTAGAAACGCGGATGATGTTAGAACACCAAATTTTTTGTACGGAGCTTCAGCAAAATTCGTTGTTTTTAAAGGTATAAATGAGCTCAATTCGATGCGTGCAGCAACACTAATAGATTTTAAGACTATAATGTATTTTCATACATCAGTGCCGCTTCTTTGAACAGCTTCTGTTAACGTTTTACTCTTGATTAATTTTGTATCTTGACGATGTTATTACACCGGATATTTTTGTATGGTTTATTGTTTTTTTTTTTAATAATCATTTATTTGTACAGGCTCAATTGAATTAACTTTACAGAGCCAAATTTTCATTCTTTTATACATCATTTATCTTAAAACTAAAGTTAGGAGGGAGGAGCCGATTACTCGCGGCCGTCTCGAGGTTAATAGGAATTACAAATTACGGATGGGAAGAGGGTGGGAATTTAAAGTATGGTTTATATACATTAAATTCAAATTCTAAACTATTGAAACACTTATAACTAACAATTTATGGTTTATCTTTGACTTGAACAATTTTTGAAAAAGAAAAAAAAACACACATACACATATAAAAAAAACTTAAAGTAAAACATACAGGTTAAACTAACTACAATCTAAGGCTAATGTTAGTCAAAAACACATAAATGAGTTTCATAGTACTCCAGATCACGCGCAGCCAAAATATCTCGAATTGGCACATTGGGTTGTCTACCTCGAGCCCGAAGGGAATCATAAAGCCTCAGATCTGAAACCACGATGCTCAGCACAAGACCAAATAACGTGATCTGCGTCCTGATTAGCCTTGTCCACACTCACAGAGATTGCTGTCGCTCAGCCCAACCCGGTATAAATGAGCGTTCAAAGAATAATGATTGGACATGAGGCGAGACATGACACGAATGAAGTCTCGACCCACATCCATCCCGCTAAACCAACGATTTCTTCGACACCTTTGGGATGATAGAATGTAGCCATCGCCCCAAATCTCCTTTACTCCATTTATACTGCCAGCTGATCGAGTGACTATGTGACGAAAAATAGTAAAAGTGTCGTTGAAGGCGATTTGTCGATCATAAATATCGCCTTCCATAGCGCCCACTCTTGCAAGCGAGTCCGCTTTCTCATTGTCCAGAATCGAACAATGAGAAGGGACCCATACAAAGGTGATGATGACAAGAACGCGAAGATAAAGCACTCAGAAGCTCCTGTATTTCCATGAGAAAATACGAGGAGTGCTCTACCGGCCTCAAGGAGCGAATAGCTTCTATAGAACTAAGACTATCCGTGAAAATGAAGTATTGATCCGGTGTTAAAGAGGCAACAGTTTCTAGAGAAAAATGAATTGCTGCCAATTCCGCGACAAAAACGGAACAAGGGTGCTTGAAGTTTACGAGCGACGCTATAATTTTCATTGTATATACCAGAAGCCAGCTGAGCTCCTCTATCAAAGACCCGTCAGTGAAAAACGTGTTAGTGGAATCAACTAGGCCAAACATTGCAGCAAATATCACCGGAGCAATCATAGGACGATGATGCTCTAGGATTCCACGAAGCTCCTGTTTCATGGATAAATCAAAATGAACCGAATTTCCGAAGTCGGAGAAGCAAACACAATTGGGAATATTAAGCGAAGGGCTGACATCCTGTGTTATGTACAAATGGTACAAGGTCATGCAGCGGGTTTGAGGATTCAACTCAAGTAGCTTCTCAAAATTTTCGATCACCCGGGGGTTCATAACTTCACACCTGGTGAGGAGCCGGAGAGATAACTCTTTAAACCGATCTGAGAGTGGCAACATGCCAGCCAGCACTTCAAGACTCATGGTGTGAGTCGAGTGCATGCAACCTAACGCGATACGAAGACACCTATACTGAATACGTTCCAGTTGAATGAAGTGCGACCGAGCTGCTGACTGAAAACAAAAACTACCGTATTCCATAACCGACAAAACCGTTGTCCGGTACAACGTTAGAAGATCTTGCGGATGCGTTCCCCACCAGGTCCCGGTAACTGAGCAGAAAAAATTGACCCTTTGCTGGCATTTTCGCTTCAGATACTCAATGTGAGATCTCCAGGTGCACTTTGAATCGAACCAGACCCCAAGATATTTAAATGACATGGAATGAGTTATCGGTGTACCCAAAATTTGAAGTTTCGGTTGTGCAGGGTTATGCTTCTTAGAAAAAACTACCAACTCAGTTTTCTCCGTATAGAATTCGATACCTAGCTCTAGAGCCCAAGCAGACAAATTGTCTAAGGTATCCTGTAAGGGTCCTTGCAGATCGACCTCATTGGGTCCCGTGACAGACACTACGCCGTCATCTGCAAGTTGTCTAGACCAGACAACCATCAATGTCTTTGACATAAAAATTATACAAAAGAGGGCTTAAACATGATCCCTGGGGGAGACCCATGTAGTTAAATCGAAAAGCTGTAGAGTTTCCATGAGAAAAGCTCATATTTTTCTCTGACAGCAAATTGTACAAAAAATTGTTCATTAATGGTGAAAAGCCACAAACGTGGAGTTTGTCTGAAAGAACTTTAACAGATACTGAATCAAAAGCCCCCTTGATATCCAAGAATACAGAAGCCATTTGCTCTTTTTTAGCAAAAGCTAACTGAATATCTGTGGAAAGCAACGCGAGGCAGTCGTTCGTTCCCTTACCTCTGCGGAAACCATTTTGAGTATCTGAAAGCAGGTTGTTCGTCTCAACCCATTTGTCCAGACGGAAAAGGATCATTTTCTCCAACAACTTTCGAATGCAGGATAACATCGCGATGGGTCGATAGGAGTTGTGGTCGGACGCGTGCTTACCAGGTTTTTGAATGGCAATAACTCTCACTCGTCTCCAATCATCCGGTACAATGTTGTGTTCCAGACACTGATTAAACAAGTTCAACATGCGCCTCTTAGCGACGTCTGGGAGGTTCTTAAGCAAGTTGAACTTGATCCTATCAGCCCCTGGAGCCGTATTGCCACACGAAAGGAGTGCGAGAGAGAGTTCTATCATTGAAAAGGGTTGGCTGATCTTATCTATCGAATTCGTTGTTTCGCGAGGAAACATCTGTGCTGGCACAGAATCTGGACAAACTTTTCGCGCGAACTTGAGGATCCATTGGTCCGAGTACTCCTCGTTTTTTTGTTCGTAATTCTGTTACGCAATCTTCGCGCCGTATTCCAAAGGGTACTCATCGACGTTTCACGCGATAACCCGTCCACGAATGTTCGCCAGTAACCGCGTTTCTTGGCCTTGATGAGGCTCTTAAATTCTCGTTCGACAGCCGTGTACCTTTCAAAGTGCTCAGGTGTTCCACGTCTATGAAAAACTTTGAACGAGTCGGACTTTTTGCGGTAAACCTCGGTGCATTGCTGATCCCACCATGGGGAAGGAGGTTTCCTGCGAAATGACGTTCCTGGAACTGGTCGAGTTTGAGCTTGAAGCGCGCTTTCCAAAATCAGGTTGGAGAGGAAGTTATATTCCTCCAGCGGTGGAAGCCCTTCTACCGTTGTTACGGCTTCATCTACTGCTGTCTTAAACCTTGTCCAATCGATATTACGAGTTAGATCATACGTGACGTTGATGGACTCCGGTGGCAACCGAAATTTTTATAGGCAAATAATCACTACCGTGGGGATCCTGGATCACATTCCACGTGCAGTCCAACGATAATGAATTCGAGCAAAGTGTGAGGTCCAATCTACTGCCAATCTAGGATGGACCAGCCAGACGTGTTACTTCTCCATTGTTGAGAACTGTCATATTGAAGTTGTCACAGAGGTCATATATCAGGGAAGATCGGTTGTCATCGTACAGTTCTCCCCAGCCTGTACCGTGAGAGTTAAAATCTGCCATGATCAACTGCGGAGCAGGAAGGTCCGAACAAATATCTGAAAGTTGTTTTCGGTTAATTGGTGCTCTAGGAGGAATGTACACAGAAGCAATGCAAAGGCTTTTATTTTTAATAACAGCCTGACATGCGACAACTTCAATACCTGGAATTGGAGGAAAATTCACTCTATAGAAGGAGTAGCACTTTTTGATCCCCAAAAGTACTCCACCTCCACGTGAATCCTCCCGATCAAGCCGAATAATATTGAAATCATGAATCGGAAGATCGATTTCGGGTGAAAGCCATGTTTCACAAAGAGCAAATGCATCACAACCGATATTGTGAGCTAAAAATTTAAATGAATCCAATTTAGGAACAAGACTTCGACAATTCCACTGCAGAACAGTGATCAAATCCACGACCTCATTTGGCAAATTATCCATCGAAGGAAATAATAGCTACAAGGAGCGGCCACTTTAGTGTTAATTTCTTCAAAAAAGTTTTCACAGTGGGAAGCATTGCCATAACAATGCTTTTTAGATGGTCAGAAATTTCGAGGTACTTGAAAATACCTTCCACAATATCATCGAACGAGAACAGCCCAGATGAAGAGGGGGCTTCTGTTCTTAAAATCGAGGCATCAGGGGTATTAGATGTCCCCGGGAGAGATGGGAAATTCTGTGTGTAGTTGACACTACGAAAACCAGGAGGATTCGGATTATCCTTCTTTGCTCTGCTCTTTGAATTGGGCATGTTAATTTGAGGTTTCTGTTCAGCTGCTTTCACTGCTCGGATGCGTCTTCGCTTCCGTGAAGCACCTTCCGTAAAACTGAAAGATGTCCCCTCCTCAACCAAGTCCGAATCTGACTTGGCATCCGACAGAGGAGCAAAACGATTTGCATTGATATCGGGTGGCGAGGCTTTCTTAAGCATTTCTGCAAAAGATTGCTTTGAACGCTGTTTTAGAGAACGTTCCAATTTTTCCCCGCGTTGCTTGTACGCCGGGCACTACGAGAGAGCATGAGGAGGAGTTCCCTTGCAGAAAACGCATTTTAGTGTGTTATCTGCACAAGGGCCAGCCTCATGTTTCTCTCCGCAAGTTGAACAGCGTGCCTTATTGCCGCAATGGAAGGCCGTATGCCCCATCTGCTGGTAATTTTGGCAGATCATTACCCGGGGTACAAACAACCGCACAGGTAGCCGAAGTCTTCCCAGTTGTATGAAGTGAGGAAGGGCAGAGCCAGAAAGGGTCACCCGAAATGAGTCTGTGGGGGTAACTTTTTTCTTACCCTCGCTGTGCGATATTTTCACCAGCTTTTGCACTTCCAGTATTTGAACTGGGGGAAGCAAAGGGTTGCAAAATCGGCCAATCGCCTGCTTTTCCAAAATTTCAGGGCACAGACTCGCCTCTGTGACCACTTCGACAATCTCCACATCACGAGCTGGAATATGAATCCGATATTCCAGTGTAAAATGCTGGGAAGCAGCAATCTCATTAGCCTGTTTCAGGTTAGAGACGACAACACGGAGTTTATTAAATTTAACTTTCGTGATCTCTGTCACGGCTGAAAATCGCTTCGTCAAATCAGTTGTAATTTGGTACACATTCAGAGGTTTCTTTTTGGGCTGAAAGTAGACAACCCAGGGACCAACCGAGTCAATTGGATACGATCGCTGTCTGAATTTTATCTGTGCCTCCCCATCATCGGGTGGCAAAGGCACTTTTTCAGCCAAACCGTCCATGTCGAAGAAACCTCTTCCACATGCACGATTTGCCTTACTCGTGGGAGCGTTGAACGCTCCCAACAATTTAAATCACACGCAAATACAAACAAAGAACACACAAATTAAAGCTAAACTCTAGTGGAATGAGGGACAAGGGAAAAAAAACTTAACTAATATTACTGATCTGTTGCTGCTGCTACTGCTGCTGACGCACCGTATGCGCGAACGTCGCACTTCTATGCAGGGAGCGGTGCGCTGATGCGATCGCCTTCGGGTGCACTCGCTCAACGCTGTCAGATGACCGTTGGCGATGTAGTAGTGTATCGCTGGTTAGCGTCACCACGCGGAGATGAAGCGAAATTAAGCGGGAAGATAATTCGAAGGCAAGCACTGCTTGATTTTCCTATTTCATTGGAAAACCACACTGCCTTCTTAGAAAAACAACTCACTTTTATTCTACTCACTGAAGTGAATATATTTTGAGAAAAAAAACTAATTATTTCCAAGGATCGCACTTGAATAAATCTTCAAAAACAACGGAGCGCTGAATCGAACGAACTTTCTTCTTTCGCTGAACGAAGTGGGGTGATAATCAAACTTAACACGTACGATTTAGGACAATTACAAGGAAAATACTATTTATGTTTTATGCGCTGCTAAACTCCCTCCATTGTACATTATATGTTGTCATTATATGTTTTGGAATCCCGTTTTTATGCCTGCTGTGAGATTTCAAAAACTAAACCACTGAATGAAACCGGATCATTTTTACGCAGCTGATAGTTTAACTATCCTCGAGAATAAATTTGAATAAAGTTGAGTATATTAATTTGAAAACTAATATTTCTTCACATACCTCTTCCAAAATCTGCATAACGACGATTTCCATTTGAGAGAAGAAGCAGGAACTAAAAGGAGGCGCCTGGTGATGGAGGTATGACATCTGCTAGCATGTCAAAACATCTAGTCGATGTACACCTCATACAACAAGACTTTGACTCGATGCTTTGCCAACTTTTGTAGTTCCTCCGCCACATCAATGGGCGCCTTAAATATGTATTTCGTAATCGGTTAACTATCGCAGAATTGCAGTGATTATTTACCAAATAATTAGTGTGAAATAGTGATTTTTTTGCCTAATTATACTTCCCATCGCGCACAGAAAGTGTTTTTTTCAACCAGATCAGTAGGAGACGATTGGTCTCCCATGCTGGTTTTCGTTCAATTTTGGAAATTTTTGCCCCAGTGACGGCTAGCGGCCGGTGAATATTATTTTTTGCACATTGTTTTTTGGTCTCTCTGTATTGTGTGTTGTTTGCATGCCGTCCGTTTGATGTGGATAGGTTGTAAGCGAAATGGCAGCGTGCAAACAGTGTGGGGATTCTATACTGCCTAGTGATATCCCTACTGCTTGCTCAAGTTGTGCTAGAGTATATCACTATAAGTGTACTCCACTGACAAAAGCGGTAGCCAAGCTAGTCAGTGAGAATTAGTGATCCTCAGAGTACAGAGATATGCGGAAATTCAATCCGACGGTTTGGCAACGATGTTCGTTTTGTTTTCAAAAGCTGCTAACACTTCCACAGAGTAAAATGTTACAGTTTTGTGCGTGACTTTGTCGTTGTTAGCTTTAAATGTTTACATTTATAACGTTCAAGTAATTTGTTAATTATATATTTAAAAAAAACTATCAACTTTAAAGTGTATTGCAAAGTTTTGCACAAACCGCGGGGGTGTTAAATCATCGAATTGCGTCAACATAAGCTACGTCTTGAATATTGTTGGTGTACACCAATGTATCACCGTATATGTACATTACAAAATCGAGACAAGACTGGAAGCGGGTTGGCCGGAAACTGTCATATGGACGATTAGTAACTTTCGGAATACTCTACCCGGAGAAAAAAACAATTCAATTACAATACAACAATATAAAATAACATTAAAATCTATTTCCGACCTTGAATCTTATTGTTCTTAAATCATATTAAGGAAAAATGCATATTGTCATCACAATAGATCTAAAATTCACTTCATATGCTTGCATCATCAACAATTGTGAAACAATACAATTAATAGTAATTGGTTCAAATTTGTTCGAAAAATAATGATTTTTTCTATAGTTAAGATACATAACAACCCCCCTTTTCTATTGTCGATGTCTTAGTTTACATTAGATTCTATTATGGCAACAATAGCTCCCATTGTCATTTCATCGTTGTGAACAATAATATTAATTGTATATACTATAGATTCTATTGTATTGTTACAATACATTCAATTGTAAATCTATGAGATTTTTTTATTCGGGTAATGATTACTATTGCAGACTTTAATGAGTATGTAGGTGATTCCTAATGTTGAATTCAGACTTGGCGATTTCATTATTGAACGGCTATGATGGAATCTGTGATCCAAACAAACAGACAGAATTAGACACTGGAGCAGAATTTTCTTCAAAATACTGACAGCACGGCACCATTGAAATGAATTGACCTAAATGGAAATTAGCCTTCTGTACAAATTCCGACAAATTTTCATTTCAGCAACACAAGCATTATCGAACACAATATTATGTTACTATTACACCACGAGTTCAGCAGGATACGATTGATTCATTTTTGATATTTGACGGGTAATAAATATAAACCATTTATTTTAACTGCATTACAATACTTAGCAATCGAAACATTTCAGCAAACAGTAAACATGCTCGTTTGCCTCAGATTTTGACAGTTCTCGCAGCTCGATTGGCTCAAGATGGCCGCTTCCGCATATATCTGTACTCTGAGGATCACCAGTGATAATGATAATGTGCTGTTCAAATGTGGTGATTGTTTATTAGGCCATGGTTGTGGCGAGCAGAATGTATTGAGTGTTTCCAGATGAAATCAGCCGGAAAAAGTCAAAATCTTGCACGACCCTCTCCGATTTGGATGAAACTTTGCACATGTCTTCGGAATTGGTGATGATGGATTTTCCGCGGGTTAAGGGCAAAGTCAGTCGCGCGCCCGTTCGGGAGGTCGCGCAATGTTTTGCAATTTTAAACATATTTGATTATCTTTTTTGAAATTTTATTTCCGTCCGTTTGTGCTAAACTAAATGAAGCACAATTCTTGAGAACAAACCATGTTGATAAATCATGTAGTTTTTACATGAATCCGTTTCTACTGAAAAAAAATGCAAAAAATATAAGACATTGTCTCCATTTTCAAGTGCTCAGCTCCGTATTGGTGTTGTTTTTGAAAATTGAAAAAGGTGCATCGATAGCAAACTTTTCAAGGAACAATTTGGCTACAAAACATTTTTATATATTATTCACAATTATTAGTGAATGTGATTGCAAGCCAAAGTCAAATTAGCATTTTATCTCATAAAATTAGCCTTCAATGTTGAAAGAAATCACGAGACGATGCATGAACCTGCGCTGGGGGACAAAAATGAACAAAATGATTTTTCTAACTAATCCACTGTGCAGGGCTTAGCCTAACTTTATAACAACCGAAAACATTCAATTTCTAGGCAAAATTTTAATACATTCGGAATTTGATAAAAAAAATATGCATACGTTTCCTACAACAAGCTAAATTTATTCAAAAGTTCTAAAGTTTAACTCGTTCGAAAGTCTCCAATGTAGTGCAGTAAACTTCATATAAGCATCATTATAGTTATTTTTGGTTTCTTCTTGCGTGTGATGTGTCATATGACTGAAATCGGTTCTTTTCAGATGCCGGTTAGATCTCCAGGGATTATCCGGAACATCCTGGACACTGCATATATGCATCATATGAACTATTTTACAACGTTTTCAATTCTCTTGAGCCTTTAGATGTCCAATTTGAGATGTCGTATGACCTATCTTGTGGTGTAATACCTGCTATTCATTGAAACAATAGAATATAATTAATTTGATTCTGCAACGATCGGGCCAAATCAAATAATTGTTGAATGTTGAAACAATATACAATGAAAAAGCGAAAAACTTTCAAACGGCAAAGACCCACTCTGAACATCGAAGTGAACTCAACTCTTTTCCTGCATTCATCGCTTGGCATCCGTTTGAATGTAGAAGTACGGATGAAAAACATGTTTCTTTCACACCGGGATTACTCGAAATTCATATGCAAAACTATATTATATTTTTACATCAAAAGATTGCTAATTAAATTTTCAATCTTATGGTACCAACAAAAGTACATAAAACAAAATTTCATAGCATACTTTTTGAATTTGCAAAACCACCTGAAACGTTCCACGCTATGGGAGCTCCGAACTGTGGGAGGTGGAGGACGAAAAAATAATAATTACCAACAGCACAAACCGTCTGTTCATTTCCAGTTTTAGTATATGTCCAGCCGTAGCTAGGATAGGATGTACGTTTCGTTTAGGAAGAATTGGATATCGAAAAGGATTATTTTGAAACGCCGACAACGTGGCATCAGTATTTTTCAGAATGAGGAAGTGCAGGGAAGATGTTTGTTCAATTGATACAATTTTTTATTCCTCTTTTTCAAATGATTAGTCTAACGGCTTACAAAATACCTGAATATATCCAAACTGGCTAACAGTCAGGTAAAATCGTTTGCACTTTATGCATCGTTCTATATTCCATAAACAACGACCCGCATAATCACAAACCATTCGTGGACCATTTCCCTTATTTTTGACGACCGTTTCCGCTATCGTTACGACATTTACCGTTATAGTTGACAACTTTAAACTAACAATCTCCTATATAGTTTTAACAATATATCAGATGGTAAAAGACCAAATAACAATATGCTGAATAGGCGGTTAAGTTAGGTTACCATAAAAAAATGGCAATTTTCACGAACAAAATTTTTGCTGTACTCTATGCCAAAAAGTTGGTATATGATCCAGACCGAGTGCAGACAATTACAAACTTTTCAATGACAATATAGCAAACATTAACAATATGTGTTAATGTAGAGGTTGTATGGTGAAAATGAGATTAAACTAATCGATAACAATAACATAAAATGTGATAATATATCTTAGATCCGAATTATAGTTTCGACTATATAGCAAATTGTTTTTCGTTATGCGGGGAGTCATTTGTTGAATTCAAATGGATATTGCATATGTTGAATTAAAACAAATCTTTGTTTTTTTTTTCCTGTGACCAAAACTTTTATTGTATTGGCCAGATGATACATACATTTTAGGAAAATTTGCAGACTATGTTCATCGACCACCTAATTAACTAACTTGAAGATAATTAATCCATATCAGAACCGTTTCGCCAATATTTGAAAGGAAAAAAAAATGTAGGCATATTATACATCAGAATGTTCAAGTGTTTTACGGAAAGTTGTATAAGTAATAAGAATATTTTGAGAAAATTGAAACCAATCATCTGACGATATTTTAATGTGCCTGGAATTTTTTTACTATAACGTTTTTTTAACCATTTGGAATGTTCTCAAAAATTTATAAAAAAAATAATAATTTGAAGACATTTTGTAGTGCCTTAAGATTTCTAAAGTACGTAAATACATTTTACAAATTTTTTAAAATATTAAAAAAAAGGTTACAGTACTCGAATGAATAATTCTCTATAATATTTCGAGAAAATTTAACAAATCCTCCGACAGCATCTGGATATGCATCACTTTTTGTTTTTAATGAATAATTAAATTATACATAATTTTGTTAAAAGCTTACTAGAATACAATACGTACATATATTTGAATCTAAAATATGCAATAATTATATTTTTGATAGTATTGTTAGGATTTTGTCAAACACTAATATGATTTTCTCAAATCATTTAGAAGCATTTTGATGAATAGAAACTGGACTAAAATACATTATGCAATCCCAAGGAACATGAATGTTTGGTGAAAATAGCAGCACAAATATTCAATTTGGAAAACACTTGGGTTAGTCATTTAAAGTTTATAAAATGTAAGTCAAAATGTCTTAATAATTGTGTGTATGATATTCGAAGCTTTTTAGAACATTTGAGAAAATTTCAAATAAAAATTAGACTGCATTCAACAGACACATAAATCCTTATGATTTTCTAATGTAATGTTTATATATTTTAATGAAAATTTTCTTATGAAAAATGATTCATCTATGTAATTCAATTATGATGTTCCTAGTGATTTTCTAAAGAAATAAAAAATGTTTTTACTATTTTACACTAACTAGTTATCTATTTCTTTTTTTGAGCGACTTTCATAGTACTCTAAATCATTCTGTAAAATAAAAGCAAATCATAAGGATGGTGAAGACATTTCGGAAAAAATGATACTCTATTCATGTATCATTTTAGCAATATTTTAAGTTTTCGAAATGTCCTGAATGATTTTTTTACAAATTCTCAAAGAGGCGTATTTTTTCGAATTTCCATCAGTAAAATTATTCTGAATATTTTGTAAATTTCTCTGAATAATAATAAAACAAATTATTATTCGCTAAACTAAATCGTTTTGATCAAACCTCACAAATTGAAATGGATAAGACAATTTTAAAAAAATATCAAAACTTTTATTATATCAGATATCTGAAGCCAAATCAAAATAAAATTAACTGCACATATCCAAAATAAATATTTATCTAAAATGACTATACTAAATCTTTTTCCAAATCGTTCAAAATGACCGTCATTATTTGAAATAAGCCCCAGCCACTATTCAATCACTTTGAATGACTTGTGTTAATATTCTACAAGTATAAGATGAATCAAGATGAAATCATTCTTGAATAAATTTGACCAACTGTAACAAAATACGATACATTAAAATAATTTAAATATGGGTTCATTTATTCAAACAATCTCGCACACACTGCTTTAGGAAAACTTTTATGAAAATCGATGGTTTCAATTTACAATATATTCACCAAACAACTTGCTATTTAAAAGAAGCTGTTCAATGAAACTAAATTATTTTAGAAAATCACCAATTTCATGAAAATGCGTCACCTGCTGATTTTTTTGAATTCCTTAGATCATTCTGTAAACTAACAATTTATCAACAGGAAATAACGAGTATAGCTTTTTAAAAATTATGTCAAATTCATCTCATTATTTTATTTCATTTATTTATTTCTATAAAATGTTGTATTTGAAAGTATTTGTATAATGTTTTTGAATATTTTCAAAAATCAATAAGCAAGTCCAAATCAGATGATCAGATGATTTTATTTTAACTGTTTTTACTTTATAAGTTTGACTTATGTATTCACAAATTTACTTGAGAAAAATAAGGCAATTTCAAAGTATTTCGTATGTATTTGTTTATTTTCGTAAATTATCAGGCGTATCAAACATGTAAGATGATTATTTAAAAATAATTTTTACATATTTCACAAGAAAATTAAAATAACTTAAACTTTCAGACTTGCAATACAATTATCTGAATTAATACAGCAACAAACAAATATATGTCAAATATTTTTAATTTGTCAAAAGATGTTGTCTTAGAATGACTTCAAAATAAGAAATTATTCATATTGATTACGTTTGTCCAAAAAATTGCATCAGTTGAAAAATACTGGTTTTATCCTTAATGCATAATGAAATCTGCCTTTTTTTTGTAAACAGTAATATTTAACATAATGGAGTTCATAAGTCTTTGAACGATTTGTTTAAACTTTGTCAAAATATTCCAAAATCAAAGCGAAGTTTTGGTTATAATGGCTAAAATCTTACTGAACCCCATATTTTTGCCTTAATTTGATTCCTTTAATTCATTAATAACTTTTCTAAAATACTTAGAAATTAATTTATGCTGTACTTATCTTTTATTCCTGATATAACAATACGAAATACACCGTGTCCAATATATTCTCACATACTTTTCCTTGCATTGGTGTCGTGCAACTTTTCATCGAAAAGGCGTTAAAGTGAATGCCGTATATTATAAAACGGAAGTTTTGGAGAAAATTGTCGCTTCATGTACAACAGGTATTTGGAGATGATCACCATGTGTTTCAGCAGGACGGAGCGCCATCGCATCTCGTTCAGGGCTGGTGCCGAGAAAATTTGACCGACTTTGGACAAGAATGAATGGCCTCTAGTTCAACAGATCTGAATCCCTTGATTATTTCGTATGGTCATACATGCTGGCGAAGGTAAATGACCACAGGGCGTCTAATATGAAGCAATTCAAAACGTAAATCCAACGAATTTAGAATGAAATGCCGAGGGAAGTCATAAAGGCCTGTGACGGTTTCGAAAACGTCTGAGCTGGTAAATAAGGTTAAAGGCGGTGTTATTATAAAACATATACTGAAGCTGATCAGTATTATATTGCAATATAATGGGTAAAGTTATAAATAAAATCTGAGTATCGATTTGAAATAAATAGAGTTTAATTTTGTTTAGAATATATTGGACACGGTGAAGAAAGGAAAGCGCTTTTTAAGATATTTAAAAAAATAGTTAGTTACAAACTGCCAGGCTCATTAAAATGATGATTCAACTAAAAAAGTTGATTGCTTAAACGTTTTTGGATATTCTTAGAGCTTAGAAAATTGTATATAAAAATACTCTAACTCTGTTTTGACTTCCAAGATATTTAACCTGAAATTAATAAGGCAGTTTATTTCCAAACTCACAGAAATGCAGTGGATTTGTTTTAGTTTTTCTCAATATTTCAAAATACCATTTTTAAAAGTTTCATTTTTGCAATATATTATATTCTCATTTGTTGCGCTTTTGAGTAAGTCTGGTATTTTTGAATTTAAAATGCCATTATATGTTTTAATTTGTCTCAAAGTATTCTTAAAAGTTTGACCATTTTTCATTAAAAAAACCTCCTTAGACATTCTGATCTGTAGTATATTTACAACATTTTCATTATTTTAAGCATTGGAGAAAATACTCTTATATTATTTTGTTGCAAAGGGTAATAGCGTTCAAGTATTCGTAGAATGATTGAACTTTTTTTATATTATTCTACATCATTCTAAGAATATCAACACAAGAGGAAATTTAAATAAATCATCTGACGATTTTAAAACTCACCTCCAGCATGGTATGCCTGTGTAGCTGCGCCTTTACTGACTGAGCTAAGGGGTAACCTAGCTATTACAAGTAACTATAATTGTTATCAAATAAACATAAACATTATTTGAATGATTTTCACAGAGGGAATATTTGATATATATATATAAACAATTCAAAGGACGATAAAGGAAACATTCGAAAAAAAATGCATCTGTGAATCAACATGTATAACTGATTATTCATTATAATGTGAGCGGTATTCCTATATTTTAGAATATCCAGAAAAAATCAAAACGAGGACCTGTTTTCAATGAGCCCGTATATCCTTTGAAATAAAGCAGTCTTGATGGGTTTCAAAAATTTAAAATGATGTTTTTCTATAAATTAATTTAAAGAAATACTTTTGACCTCACATTTACTTACTACATGAGTTGGTCAGATATTTTCCATTTTTTTTTCAAAATGGGCTAAATTAAACCCTAGCCACCTCAAAATGACAGTGAATCATTTATTTATATTTTCTCCATATATTAAGAGAATATGTAATATCAGTCATACTAATACTTAAAATATTTAACCAAAAAACTAATTTACCTGAAATAAGTATGTTGGGTTATTTCATTGATTTCACAATTTCATTTTTCTTAATGGTTTTATAAATTTGCCTAGTATATTTAAATGTCATCAGATGATTTGTTAAAGTTTAAGTAGAAAATGCTGAAAATTTAGAAATTTATTCTAAGGATACTAGAACGTTCTGATTATATTTATAATAAATTTATGTATGTTTGTTAAATTTAAAGAAAACAAAAACATATCAAGTAAATTCAGTTTGAACGAAACGTTCGAGTGTTTGATGATGATTGATTCGAATGATTAAACGCAAATGGTTCAAAAGTTTTTTAAATATGGCTTAAGAATTCTGAAATAATGATTTCCCGATTTGTATAATGTGCAAATAACTTGAAAATGATGATAATTTGTGTTAAAACATTCATTTTAACTTCAAACATAGTAACTTGAAAAAATACATATACGTAAATTCGACTATGCTTTGTATTTTTCAATTATAAGGAATGCACATAACATTTTGAAAATTTACTGGCACACTACAATATCCTCGGATGATCATGTTTCAGGATATTACAAAAAACTGACGATAGCGCTTTACAATAATACATGAATAAAATATCATATTACAATAGAGTCTTAGGTTTCAAAACCATTTATGGCTCTTGTTTTTGTTTGTCGTTTGATTTTTGTTTTTCAGAGTGTTCTGAGGTACAATAAAATCATAAAAAACTCAAGAAACGCACAGGTCAAGCATAAAATAAACGAATCCAATTTGTCAAGAAAATCTCTAGCCAAACATTTCGCATTTGATTTTCTTTAAAAATTATCCATTAAAAGATTTGAGCAGTTTTACTTTTATACCCCGAACCTTAGCTGAACCCCTGTGCGAGTGCTGTTGCTTGCAACAAAATGAATGAAACTATAATAGAACTGGCACGCTTAGGGTTGTTTTTCAGATTAAGTTTTTTATTGAATAAGATGGGATTTAAACTTCTACGAAAACATGCTACTTACCCGAAAAGTACTCATTTTATGTTTCAGTTACCTAAATAATTTTCACGTCTATTAAAATTTATGTTTCATATTTATTCATTTATTTTGAAACAATTTTTTTTAATTTTAAACAACCATACAATCATTGCCTTTAGAATCCTCCACATGCCAAATTTGGTTCCATTTGCATGAATGGTTCCCTGAGTTACGCAGAAATTTGTATTTCAATTGTATGATAGCGCCCTCAACAACTCAAAGAACCATAAGAATCAGCCCCAAAAACTCTTGCATACAATTTTCCACGCCGATCGGTTCACTAGTTTCCGAGTCTATAGGGGTGAGATAGACGAACAGAAATCTTCATTTTATTATAATATATGTATATATATATATATATATATATATATATATATATATATATATATATATATATATATATATATAGATTTACCATTAAATTATTCTGATGTTACTCACTCAGCTTTATTTTCAAAATTATGTCAAAATATGTTAGTTATAGAAATGGCCTGGTTGGTGCGTCAAATAATTTGAAAATAAAACTTTCTCAGACCGTTCCAAAATCACAGAAAATCGTTCATAAGAAATATTTTAATATATTTGTTTTATATTAAATTAACTTGAAAAGACTTAGTAAAGTATTTTTCAAATTGATTGTAATGTGCACGTATTCTTACCAAAGCGTCATATATCTTGGGGATGCATGATGTATTTTAGCAAAACATTTGTTCATCAATTTGCCTTCGAATTATTTGAAAAAATCATCTCAAAATATAATAAAATACAAAAACAAAGATTTGTTTTAATTCAACATATGCAATATCCATTTGAATTCAACAAATGACTCGTTGTTTATGGAATATAGAACGATGCATAAAGTGCAAACGATTTTACCTGACTGTTAGCCAGTTTGGATATATTCAGGTATTTTGTAAGCCGTTAGACTAATCATTTGAAAAAGAGGAATAAAAAATTGTATCAATTGAACAAACATCTTCCCTGCACTTCCTCATTCTGAAAAATACTGATGCCACGTTGTCGGCGTTTCAAAATAATCCTTTTCGATATCCAATTCTTCCTAAACGAAACGTACATCCTATCCTAGCTACGGCTGGACATATACTAAAACTGGAAATGAACAGACGGTTTGTGCTGTTGGTAATTATTATTTTTTTGTCCTCCACCTCCCACAGTTCGGAGCTCCCATAGCGTGGAACGTTTCAGGTGGTTTTGCAAATTCAAAAAGTATGCTATGAAATTTTGTTTTATGTACTTTTGTTGGTACCATAAGATTGCAAATTTAATTAGCAATCTTTTGATGTAAAAATATAATATAGTTTTGCATATGAATTTCGAGTAATCCCGGTGTGAAAGAAACATGTTTTTCATCCGTACTTCTACATTCAAACGGATGCCAAGCGATGAATGCAGGAACAGAGTTGAGTTCACTTCGATGTTCAGAGTGGGTCTTTGCCATTATGCCGTTTGAGTGTTGCTTATGTGTTAAATATTATTCAGCTATTATTTTGCTCGCTATGAATGGAGAATATAAAAATAATTTTATTCTATTGAGTCTATGAAAATGTGATTTATGTTCATATACTTAAATTTATCTTCATATCCATTCCCCTATGAAATAAAAACTGCTGGATTCACGTACTTGAACAAAATTATTTAACAATATAAGGAATCTTGTTGTACCTTGATCAGAATATAATGAATATTCTGGAAATATCTGACTATTTATGAACAAGATTCATGTGAGCGTAGCAATAGACGAATGTCAGCGGTGATTGTATTTGCCAATATGAGAATAAGATTTGTAAAGTACCGGAGAACAACTGGGAATATTTTAAAGAAGATCTCTTCTGCGAATCTTCTTTCATCATTTTTAGTTTTTTTATGATAACAATACTTCTTCGGCAAAATATATCAACAAAAAGAATTATAAAATGTTCATTATGTACCATAGTGTAGATGTGTTGGTGATTAGTTCATTGTATAGAGCAGTTCATTCAATTATTTTCAAATCGGTCGTTATTCTCAGATCCTCGACTGACTTTGCCCTTAAGCGAATTTTTTGACTCAAGACATTTTTTTCAAAAGGGCGTATGTGTTTTGTCATGCGTATTTTTCAAAAAATCCTAACTCGAAAACCGTTAGTTGTAATAAAATTGCGTCTGAGCAGAAGTTGTAGTTAATTAATTTGACTTTATGAAAAAAATATGAACACAGTAAAAAAAAAATTTTTTTTCTTCAAAAATATAAAAAATTAAACTTAAAAATCAATTAGAAAATCTGTCCAACGTACAATTTTTATAATTTTTTTTTTCTCAAAAGACTTTAAGTTAAAAGAAGAAGAAAAATAGTTGTCATACGATGGAGCAACTTAAGATAAAAAAGTTCTTAGAAGTAAGAAAAATTCAATTTTTTTCTAATTCGTTGTTTTTGCATAAATAACCATATTTTAATAATAAAATACGATTTTTCTAATAATTTTAAACAAAAATGCTCTTGGTGAGCAACATTCTATATGTACCCGTTTTTGAGATAATTTGAAAGTAATGTCGAAAAAATGGCTTTTTCCATGAAAATATCCCTTTTTCAAAAGTTAGTTGTGATTGTCCATCTTCAAAAATTTTTTTTTCAAATCGTACATAAAATTTTCAATAACTATCCTTTTGACACCAAGAAGATTGAACATCTTCTTAATTAACGAAATTAACGAATCTTAATTACCAAATAAAAATTTTGGTATTTACATTTTTACAAACACTATTTCCAAACATTCCTATAAATATTATGAAAACTCAGCATTTCGTTAGTTGAAAATATTTTCGCAGCGATTTTGTTATCTGCAACTGGAATGAAGGAGTGATATTTCTGTGTACCAGGAATCATTTTTGTTTGCTGATAACTACCACCCCATTCTGCAGCTCCCTCTTCATATTCTTCTTGTGAATCATAGCAAAATGATATTTTTGTGAAATTTTCTTGATTTCTCTTAATATCCCAATCATACAAAGTTTTCGCACTTGTTATTGGATGTTCATGTTGTTTGGCCAAGCTTGCTCTTGTTGCCATTCGTTTTAATGTGCCGCCAATTGCATCACATAGTCCCTTCCCGCATAAACAATAACCATAAGAAGTGCCTAACCGCCAATTCGGGGTATCATCCCAACTGTAAGTGGTATGGTCACACCATCTATAATATCGTTCCTGTATGGTACATGATTATTAGGGTTACCATTGTGAAGTTGCGAAAAAATGCCACTCAGAATCAATGTTGTATTTCTCTTTAAACTTGCAGAGGCTTGCAATTTTTTTTTTCTATTTTTGTACTGGGAAGCAGCCCCATCAGACATAAAAATGACCTTTTTTATATTCATTAGTTGATTTAAATGCGTTAGTAATTTAGAAATAAATACTTGTACCGCAATTGTATCATGTCTTAGAACTTCTAATATTACAACAAAACTTAGATTTTAAGCATTCCTGACTCCATATAATAAATAACAAACGGATGAATTGTAGCCTGATCATTGTTCCAATGATGACTTTGAACAGCATCCTGAAGTGCAAATGAATAATTCTCTGCAAAATTGCAAATAATAACTACTTCTCCTTCTTCTAATGAAGACTTTGTATCTTTTAAAAATTTAGATTGCTTTGTTTTTATATAATCATGAGTTAATAGTTTTTCTAATTTCTCGCAAAAATATTCAACAAATTCATCGACAGGTTTTAATAGCGTTTCTAAATTACATCTATCAGTTGTAATCCATTGTTTGAACGATATCTCAGACAAGTTATGTTTCTCAAGTTCTTTTAAAAATCTTATCTCAAATTCTGACAGCGTGGGAAAATTTTCGCATTCACGGAGGTAACAATATTTTGATCTTGATGATGAATTACACAATAACTTCTCAAAATGTTGATTACAATCAGTGTTGAATGAATATTTTTTTTAAATCAATATTTTCGTGAATTGCGCAAACACAAACGTTGTGAGAACCTGAAGCATTTAGCAATTTACAATGTTTTGGTCGTTCGGAATCGTCCACGAATTAGGCAAAACTGTTAATATACGTATTTTATCTATTCTCGAACAATCTGGTTCTATGAATTTTTCTTACAGTTTGGAAATAATTTCATCATATTCAACAACCTTTGTTGTTTTGAATGTAGCTAAATCTTCGACTTCTTCTTGTGGTGGTAAGCTGAATAGATATTTTCTAATACCTGCTACAATTTCGGCAAATTTTTGCCGACGGTATTTATCGTTTTTAAATTCTCTAATGGATATCGGAGACACATTTATTCCTGCAATTCCATTATTGAATAGCTCAATGTTGTGTATCCTGGAATAATCCGGTAGGTCACTGTCCTGAGAAGATGCCGAGGTAATTGAAGCTGCCGATGGTATTTCCTCCAAATCGTTCCGTGATGTGGTTGGTGCTTCGTCATGTCCACCGTTTTCTGGTTGCTCCACTCTTTCGACAGGATTACGACGATACGAATATAACCGACATGAATAACAAATTCTTAATGACGTGTCCAAATGGACCGTACACTGCATGAATAAAAGTTTTTCAATTAACTTGTCAGTTAAATTTCTAAGTTTAGGCGAACACCGTATCCCGATTTCACGAAAAGGTTTACAACAATGCTTTGTTTCGAGTTCCATTTCAAATCGTTTTACACTTTACGCTACTTATGAAAGACACTGTTAAACTGATGTTATGACTTTGTAATGTAATCCTTTTTATACGTACTAGGTAAGCACTTTAGGTACATTTTTGAAATATTGGTATGTGCAGGGGTATGCATGTAAA
Organism: Aedes japonicus; assembly: GCA_034211315.2. Lineage (NCBI taxonomy): Eukaryota > Metazoa > Arthropoda > Insecta > Diptera > Culicidae > Aedes > Aedes japonicus. The sequence goes on from JASCZW010000242.1 coordinate 413,302, forward strand.
TTATATTTTCTGACAACACCAAAGGGAATGCAGGTATAAATGGGCGTAACAATTGTATTCTTACTGGTATAAACAGTTTAACTAATTAAATACATTATGTTTCTACCCGAACAAAATACGCTTGTACACTAACATGAATACTAATTATTTTTGTTTCAGGTTAGGTTTTCATAATATACTGTAAGTATAAGCAGCAAATTTTGTCGTGTTACCTACAGTAAATATCAGGAATCAGTTTGTCTAGTATTCTCGGTAATAAAAGGTATATTGTAGAAAATTTTATGTACAATTTGAAAAGAATACTTTTGCAGATGAACAAAAACGACTAACACTTGAGAAAGGGATATTTTAATGGAAAAAGCCATTTTTTAGACATTAATTTCAAATTATCTCGAAAACGGATACATTTAGAATGTTTAGAGCAGTTTTGTTAAAAATCACTAGAAAAATCGTATTATTTTATTAAAATATGGTTATTTATGCAAAAACAACATATTAGAAAAAAATTGAATTTGTCTTACTTCTAAGAACTTTTTTATCTTAAGTTGCTCCATCGTTAAACAACTTCTATTCTTCTTCTTATGACTCAAAGCCTTTTTGAAAAAAATTTTATAAAAATCGTACGTTGGACAGATTTGCTAATTGATCTTTAAGTTTAATTTTTTATTTTTTTTGAAGGAAATTTTTTTTTTTACAGTGTACATATTTTTTTCATAAAGTCAAATTAATTAACTACAACTTCTGGTTAGACGCAATTTTATTACAACCAACGGTTTTCGAGTTCTGATTTTTTGAAAAATACGCATGACAAAACACATACGCTTTTTTGAAAAATTTGTCTTGAGTCAAAAAATTCGCTTAACCGGCGGAAAATCCAAGACATGTGCAAAGTTTCATCCAAATCGGAGAGGGTCGAGCTCAGTCACTTGCTCATTTGGCAGAGAAATGCTCTATTGCTCCCGACCGTCCAAAAGTTTTTCGTCTTTATCTGATTCGATCAGTGGCGTTCGGGAGCATTTTGCTGCTCAAATAAACAACGCGTTAGTTACCGGCATGGATTGATTGGGGAAAAATTTGAATAGTACCTAAGAGAAGGCAATTTTGGAATTGAATAAGTCAGTGGGCAAACAAATGGAAAGTATGAAATGTTAATTTTTTTTAATTTAATTCGATTAGTAAAGCAGCTGCAATGAACGTAAAGCAAGGGACATCAAGTACGGCATCGGAGCCTAGCCTGAATCCCAGAGGTAAAAAACGTAAAGTACAGGAAGACGTTAGCGAGACGTCGAATGATGTTTTCATTGAAAGATGTAGTCAAGAGTAATTCTGGGACTTACAATAATAATAATAATAATAATAATATTAGAAAAAAAAAGTAATGCGAATGAATTCAAGAAAGTTACTCGTAAGGCTCGTCCGTTCATTGTGATCAAACAGAAAGAGTCCAATCAGAATAGCCATGATACTCGCAAGTTTTTAAACAGTAAACTGGATCCAAGAACACACAAGATCCGTAACTTTAGAAACGGGAAAGATGGCTCTATTATTGCTGAGTGTGCAACAGGATGCAACGTTAATGTTGTGAAAGATGGCATTATTAGCGATTTGGGTGAAAATTATAATGCTGTTGTTCCCTCATCGGTGCCAAGGCTTAAAGTGATGGGCATGAGCGAGAAATTTTCCTCCGATGACTTCATTCGGATTTTAAAAGATCAAAATGAAGACATCGCGATTAATGAAGTTAGAGTGATAAGAATGTATGAAAATCCACGCTTCAAGTACAATAAGTTTAACACGGTAATTGAAGTTGATAAAAACACCTATGATTGTTTATTAACCGCGAAACACGTTAATATTAAATTTGATTGGTGTCGTGTTGTTCCTGAGATTCATGTTTTGAAATGTTTCAAATAAGGAGAATTTGGACATATGAGCATGGATTGTAAAAATAATGTAGCATGGCCTAAGTGTAGTGAAAGTCACACGACATCTGAATGCACATCAACTGCTTTGAAATGTATCAATTGTAAAAAAAACGAATAACGAACGTAAAACGAACTTGGACGTAAACCACGGCGCGTTAAGTAATGAATGTGAAATTTTCAAGCGATTATATGAACGAAAAAAAAACAGCCTGCATTTCAATGAAAAGTTTCAGTAGCAAAGTGAGTAAATTCGATATTTTGTACTTCAATTTTGCCGGGTTGTCTACAAACTACGTAGAATTGCGTCAGATTGTAGAGCAAAAACGTCCAGATTTAGTCTTTTTATCAGAAAAATGCAAGCATTTCATCAATATAGTATTCCTTGTTTATCACATTCTAGACACGCAGGCGGCGTTGCTATTTATGCTAAAGAATCAGTTCAGTTCAAGCTTCAATTGAACAAAGTTTGTGACGGCAATTGGTTTTTAAGCATTGCAGTTTTCGAGGCATGCAGATCGGTAATTATGGTGTATTGTATCATTCTCCTAGTTCTAGTGATCAGCGTTTTATTGAAATTTTGGAAAACTGGTATGAGATTTTCGTAGATTCTAGTAAACTAAACGTGCTTGCTGGTGATTTTAATATAAATTATTGTTAAATTAATAATTCGAAGCATTTGAAACGATTAGCAGATTTCTTTAATTTAAAACAATTAGTTAATGAATATACGCGTATTTCCAGACACAGTAAAACTTTGATTGACCATGTGTACTGTAATTTTGATTCTGTTTGTGCTGTTATTAACTCTGACTTGAAAGTAACCGATCAAGAACCATTATTATTAACGGTGAAGATAATAGTAGTGGTGACAGTGATTATGTGAAATTGAAATGTTGGAAAAAGTATTCGAAACAAGCTATTTCAAGACTTGTCGAAAGAAGTGTGGATTTTCAAACAAATACCGGTTCTCTAGATCAGAAATCAGCTGTTTTAACAGACGTCTTAAAATCATGTTCCAATAAACTAGTCGAAAATAAATTTGTTTTAGTAAAAAACTCGAACAGCTGGTACAATTTGGATCTTTTGCGTCTTAAACGTAAAAGAGACAAGCTGTACAATAAATGGCGTAGAACTAATAGAAATATCTTTTTGAATAGGTACAAAGATGCGCGTAACAAATATTCGCAATCCGTTAAACAAACTCGTTGTGAATATATTCAGAGGAAAATTGATTTGCATCAAAACAACAGCAAAAAGTTATGGAAAATGTTGAAGTCTTTGTTAAAACCTAGTAATTGCAAACCGCGATCCATAACCTTCAATGGCACATTAGAACAGTCAGAGGACATCATTGCATGTAGATTTAATGATTATTTCGTCGATAGTATTATGTCAATCAATCAATCCATTGAGATAGTAGATGAGCCAGACGAAATAAAACAGCCGAATAATATTAACTGTAGTTTTGAAAGTTTTCACCCAATAACGTTAGAGGATCTTAAATCTATTTGCTTTTCTTTGAACAAAACGGCTGGAGTGGATAACGTAACTGCAAGAGTAGTACAAAATTGCTTTAATGTCATCGGAAACAACCTGCTGGACCTAATTAATGAATCGCTGCAAACTGGACACGTGCCACAAGTTTGGAAGGAATTCAAAAAATCGCTTGAACGATTAAAGCCGAAGAGTTTCGTCCTATTAACATGTTGCAAACTTTAGAGAAAATTTTGGAACTTGTTGTAAAAGGCCAGCTGTTAACGTATTTAAATAGTAATAAATTGATTGCGCCGGAACAATCGGGATATCGCGAAGGTCATTCATGTGAAACAGCGTTAAATTTAATTTTAGCAAAATGAAATGAAAATGTAGAGCGTAAGGATACGATTGTTGCTGTTTTTTTGGACCTGAAACGCGCTTTTGAAACGATTTCTCGGCCCTTGTTGTTAAAATCAATCAAGCGCTTTGGATTTTCGGGTTCTGCATTCAGATGGTTCGAAAGCTATTTGTCTGACAGAACTCAACGAACGGCTTTTAATGATTTTGTGTCGAGCCCTGTGGAGAACAGTCTTGGCGTACCACAAGGGAGTGTATTAGGGCCCATTTTATTCATTCTACATATTAATGACATGCGACGAGTCTTGCGATTCTGTGATATTAATCTTTTTGCTGATGATACCGTGTTGTTCATTGCAGCTAAAAGCCTTGAGGAGGCCGTTTCACATTTGAATGCAGATTTACGTTCTCTAAGTAGATGGTTAAAGTACAAACAGTTGAAATTAAACATAAGTAAAACTAAATTCATGGTAATTTCACGGAATCGAGTAAACGAAGACGTCTCTGTTAAAATTGATGATGTGACAATTGATCGCGTTCGTGAGATTAAATATCTTTGCGTGATTATTGATGATAGATTAAAATTTGACTCTCACATTGACGAAGTCATCAAGAAAATAGCCAAGAAGTACGGTATTCTCTGCCGATTGAAAAACGATTTAACTATTGCTAGTAAAATACAATTGTACAAATCTATCATCTCTCCTCACATTGAATTTTGCCCTTCCATTTTGTTTTTAGCTAATCAAACACAAATATCGAGATTACAGCGGTTGCAAAATAAGATAATGCGGTTGATCTTGAGATGTAACAGGTTCACTTCCTCCTCTTTTTGTTAGATGCCCTACAGTGGCTATCCGTGAAGCAGAGAGTTGTGTATTTGACAATGGTGTTCATTTTTAAAGTAATAAACGGTTTACTGCCTCGATATTTGTGTAATCGAATTGAAAGAGGAAGTGACATTCATAGATATAACACTAGAAACGCGGATGATGTTAGAACACCATATTTTTTGTACGGAGCTTCACAAAAATTCATTGTTTTTTAAAGGTATAAATGTTTTCAATTCGATGCCTATACACATCAAACGTGCAGCAACATTAACAGATTTTAAGAGACAATGTATTTCACACATCAAAGCTGCCTTTGAACAGCTACTCTGTTAACTTTTTACTCTTGACTAATTTTGTATCTTGACGATGTTATTAAAACGGATATTTTGTATGGTTTATTGTTAAATGTTTTATATTTGTCATGGGGCACAAACAAACTATATTTTTCGCCTCGATGATGATGATGGATTTAAAGTTTTTATTTTGTTATTTTAATTTAAAGTAGTCTTCTATTTTGTGTGTAGTCTTCAAAAGTTTGAGCTTCGCGCGCGGTATACAGGTATAAAGGACTTCTTTTGAATTTACAAAAAAATATTGGCCTTTGATGCTTGAGAAGATGCCATGAAATAGTAGTGGGTTGTCTGGCTGATTGTCGGGGAATTCTTTGTCAGTTCTGTTGTGGTTGAAAGTAAAAGTTTGACTAGGCCGGTCCAGGATTTTTTCGGTTTGGAAATTTTCTTGATTTCCTGTTTGGGGATATCCTTGGTCAGCCCAAAACTAAGGTGGCGGTTCCATTCGTGTTGAAACCTCACTCTGTAGCGGGCAAGATCGGATATTGGCTTGTATTTTGATAATGTCCTTATACAGAATTCTGTGATTTGAATTGTAATAGAATTTTCTGATCGCTGGGTTTATTTGCGAACATTTGTGGTTGACATCAATAGCTTTTCACAATTATATCGCTGTAAAGCAAATGAACAGTTTTGGAAGAAGTTTATATCTGTAGATACAATCAGTTCGTTTTTGGTTTTGCATAACTGGTTGAATTGTTTTTAAATAAATTATCTAATAGATAAATCGTCTAGCTCAAACCTTTGTAGGGGTAAGTGGCGGGACCATCATCATCATCATCATCATCAAGTGGCACAGGGAACGGAATAGCTCCACCAAAGATTGGTGGATCCATCGACTAATTCCGAAGTTGTAACCGTTGGTTGCATATTGTTGACTTGTTGGCTTCGCCACAATACGCAAATTATCAATTTCCCATAATACGCCCTTTTTCAACAATAACAAAAAATACAAACAACTAACACACTGGAACAAAAGGCCTCGACTTGTGAGCTTGGCAAGCGAGTGAGCGTGTTTCCTCTCATGATTCACGTGCTTGAGGGTCGCCTATATGCGGCAGTGTGAACTGAAGCGGCAAAAATACTTCCCCGCTCTAGTGCAAAATTTCATCGCACGAGGAAAGCAATGAACACGTGGGGATGAACAGAAAAGAGACGTAAAACGTTTGGCTCCTCGTATGTTCGGTTTTTCTGAGTGTGTAGCTTCGGGGGTTTGAGAATCGTTGTCTGTCTGGTCCGGAACTGCGACACGGTGCAGTGCACGAGTAAGTTAGTTACTTTTGTGTTTTTGTGGCAAAAGCAGTGTAGTGCATTCTTCCTTCCGTTCCAGTTGCTGTTGGTCGGAAAGTCCAGGGTGAGTCGGACAGCGCCAAACTACCAACAGCCATTTTGTCGTCGAGAATAAGAGCCATTGTTCGGCGACATTGTCAGGCGCACTCGACGGCTATTGTGTGGTCATTTGTATGGACCGTTACCTTCTTTCATCGTGATGCTAAGGTCGTTCAACCGATCAAACTAGATACAGCAACATTATCGGCCCTAGAAACGACAGAAACAATAACACTTTTGCATCAATATCGCCATAAACAGTAACACTATCGGAATTAGAAACGACCGAAGCAACAGCACTATCAGCACCAGTAACGACTGAAAAAATAACAGCTTCAGAAATATCAACGACAACCACAACAACCCTATCAGCATCAGGTATCAACAACAACAGCAACATTACAGCAACCCCAACGACAACCACAACAAAACTATCGGCATCAGCATCAACAGCAACAGTCACAGTAATTACTCTGATCGAGACAGCAACAGTAACTCCACCGATCGAAATAACAACAGCAACAGTAACAACAACGGCAACCATAACTTTAAGGCCCAAACGCAAGGTGGACGGAAACGGAACGGAAACGGCAAGTTTGACAGTTGTCGTGAACACGTCGATATGTCGAATTGCAATCAACTGGGGTCTAATCAGTTTTCTATCCGACAAGCAGGTTTAGTTAGATTGGGCTCTTCCGTATGCCGTCGCCGTTCCGTCTTCCGTTATCACTGCATTTGGAGCCTTTAGCCGCTTTGCAGTGAAAACAACGGAAACAACCACAGCAACAACGATACAAGCAGTATGCAACAACAACGACCGCCAACAACCAACACTCTCCACG